>CM074721.1:262887242-263259742 GCA_037306005.1 Rhinophrynus dorsalis | reverse complement strand
AAGCTTCCATCCATACCACACCATTAAAGGTTTGCCCTTTTCACAAATTATATGGATGAAGAGAAATAACAATAATCCTGAAATGGCCAATATACAAACAGAAGAATTAAAAGATCAATTCACTGAGAGAGGATTTAAAAAGGAAGATCTTGCTCTACAACAATAATGGACTAATGGATATACACAGCAGGATTTATTACTACCTAAATCTAAACGTAAAGGGATAGTAATACTTAATTATTACTAATCCCTATATTAAAGACATATTAAAAATAAATGTATTGCCCCCAGTGTCATCTCTCAAACCTTTATGATTTGAGAGATAATCGCTCCTAAAGTTGCCCTCTCCCTCCCCCTTCCCCGTAGTCAGCGTTCTAGCTGACTGCAGGGAAGCCAGTCATAAGACTTTCTGGCGGTGCTGCAGCACAACCAAGATCTTGTTAATAAAAAAATAAATCTTTCACTGAAATGGTCTTCTACTTGTGCTTGGTTTGCAAGCACACGTAGAAGACTGTTTTAGTGATTTTTTTTTTATTAACGCATTTGCGGCTCTGCTGCAGAGCTGCCTGATGATCGTAAGACCAGATTTCCTTTCAGTAAGTTACAACGCTGACTTCAGGGAAGGGGGAGGGAGAGGGCAACTTTAGGAGTGATTATCTCTCAAACCATAAAGGTTTGAGAGATGACACTGGGGGCAATACATTAATATAGGGATTAGTAATAAATAAGTATTACTATCACTTTAACAAAAGCAATCAGAGGATAGTGTTTCCAACTAAGTACAATACCCTTAGTCCTCAGATTCATCAATGTGTACAGAAACATTGGGATATCTTAGCCAGTGATCAGTAATTACCAGACTGCTTTAGACAAAAGCCAATAATCAGCTATAAAAAAGGTGCCAGTCTCAGGGACCTGTTGGTCAAAATGGACCCTATACATTGCTATAACCAAAAAAACACCACTTGGTTGACCCAGACTAAACTGGGATGCTACAGAGTCTATTAACAGGATTTACTTTCACAGACCCACTCACAGGCAAAATCTACAAAATTAAACATTGACTTACATGCACAAGCACCTTTGTCATCTATATAGTTATCTGCCCTTGTCTGAAATTGTATGTGGGACTGACGTCCTGTGGCTTCAGAGAAAGGATGGCCAAACACAGAGCCACCATATGCATAAGCCAGTAGCCAAACATTGGCTGGACAATAATCACAGTTTAGCTATGATGCTATGTATGTTGATTGACCACATCCCTATACTACCACGTGGAGGAGACATGATCAAGAAATTGCAACAAAGAGAGACTAGTTGGATCTATAAACTCAAATCCATATCACCGTATGGTATGAATGAGAAATTGGTTTATGCATGTTTCTGTTGAATACATAAATATACTTCAAGTGAGATTAATAACATATTTGTGACTTTACCACCATTGATTTATATGGAGCTGCAAGATACTGCCAATTTAACACACATATCTAGGATGTGCAACATTGGATTACAAATGATTTCCAGATAAGATTTGTATATCAGTTTTGGATCAAGAGGATCATCAATGTGCTGCAAGCTACAGCTATCGGAAAAGAATGGTCTATGGGGCACAACAACGGATCCAAGAAATATAAATGTATATGAGCAATTAATACAGAAGGACCATTATATGGCACAATAGGTATGAGATCTAACAGTGTTCAGTTGGAAAACCCGATAGTTGTTTAGGACTCCCTTAATTGGCCAGAGACCTTCAATTTCTTGCTCAGTAAAAGATCTGATATACATCTACATCTGGACATGAGTATGTTGTGCTCAGCAGAGACAATTTGTGTGATACCATGAAGGTAAGGCTTTAATCATATGATTATCTGCTCATGATATGGGAAGTTTTCTTTGGATGAACTTTACAACATCAGTATATTATTACATGATCTTAGGAGCTCTAGATTTAGATTACACAAGAAACATGACAAACTTTTCCCTCTGTGAAACAACTATTCGATGAACAATAGCGGACAATATATATTTATATTGTTTATCTGGTTTCACCACGATCACCCCAGCATCACCAATAAGACTGTATATGATGTATCACAATTATTTAGAATACATATTTAATCTATCCATTAGCAAGAACAATCTCTTTCACAGTCGTCTCCTTTATAGCATATATTTAGCGCAAACTCATAGAGATGATCATAGCGTGAGATATGTTTTCATGTAGATACAGATGTCATATGTATTGTTTTATTTCTAATATATCTCAGTGTTTTTGGATGTATTTAACTTTAATTGGGATGTGAGTTTACCTAGCTTTGAGGTCTACATCGCTAATGTTTTGCGATGTGGGGGTTATACTCACATCGATTATACATTCGTGTTCCACCTAATGATACATCGGTTCAGGTGTATATACAAATATTCTTCACACACTTCGCCTACTTGGTATATGTATATATTTTATATTAGGTGTATGTACTTTGTTTTTTCTTTCACCTTATCACCTTTCACCTATCTCTCACCTTGCACCCCATGATGTCATAGGGGTGCCAAGGTATTCCCACTGTTAAGGTATTTACAGACTGTCCAAATTACTGTCTGTAAATCTTGAGAAAGACCCCTGTTTGGGCCAAAACATCGATTTAATAAATCAACACTTTGTATCCACCAGAAAAGACCTTTGAGTGCTGTTTTTACCATTGGATATCTACTCATTTTACAAGACTGGCACCCAGACAAGTTTCCTATATATTTGAAGTGAGTGCTCTATCAACAACACTATATATATATATATATATATATATATATATATATATATATATATATATAAATAAACAAAGGAAGCCCTGCGCTCCTCCACACAATAGTACTGTAATGTGCCCTGTGCAAAGAATCTTTAATAACTCTATATAAATGAAATTAGGAATTTAATTTAGTAAGTGGTATAATGTGCCCTGTGCTAAGAATCTATAATAACTTTATATGAATAAAATTGAGGATTTAGTTTTGGCCAACAGATGACAGGAGAGAGTTTAAAAATGCTAACCCTAGGAGGAGCCAGAGCCCAATAGCCAATAAAAATCATGCAAGGGTAAACCCGGGAGTAGCAATGTCGGCCAGATGCTAGAATCACGGGCACAGTCATACCTGTCTACTTGTAAATAGTAATTCCTCTGCAGGCCTGGGGGTGGGAACAATTTGCCTATATAAGAGGGCTGGAGTATACACAGTCCCTTTGTGTGGGCACCCACACCCTAGGCCTGCAACAAGCTTTTTACATATTAGGTGAGACCCACTTTATACTTGTTTTTAATTGCATACATTATGTATAGTTTATATAAGTTTTAGGACCCTTACAAGACAAGTACAGATTATATTCAAAGGGTCCACTCCGCCGTGTTTCGTGATACTTCCTCAGGGCTTGTTTTTAATTACACTTTTAATTTTACATAGGTTTATTCAGTATATTAGTGTAGGTATTCACCATATATTGAGGTACCATGACGGGGTTGGTGAGCTTATATCTTTTGGCCAAAACATAACTAAATGCTCAATTTTATTCATATAGAGTTATTATAGATTCTTAGCACAGGGCACATTATAGCACTTACTAAATTAAATTCCTAATTTCATTTATATAGAGTTATTAAAGATTCTTTGCACAAGGCACATTATAGTACTATTGTGTGGAGAAGTGCAGGGCTTCCTTTGTTTGTACTTGTACTTTAAGTCTTGGCTTAAATTTTTGGGGGGCTGGAGAACTCCCCTAGTCCTTGCAGCCTTCTACACACTAGTTATCAATTATTTGCACCACATAAATCACATGAATATATCAAGGTCATCTAGCGCTTGGAGCTTTTATATATATATATATATATATATATATATATATATATATATATATGTCAAGATTGCCTTTTTTGAAAGAAGCCTTATTTAAAACAGGGGTGTATCACATGTCTATAATGCATGAGATGTAGATCCCTAAGAAATGGATCCTCATTTATGTATCCGCAAATCGGTAAACAATTCTCAAGAGTGCTCATCCACAACCATTAATAAAAGGAATACCTGTGGGGCAGTATATGCACATTAGAAGATTATATATATCTTTAGAGGATTTGAAATATCAAGCCAAGGACCTTCAACAACAGTTCTTACAAAGAGGCTATAGTAAAAAAAAGCCTGAAAAGAGAATATCATAGGGCCCTTACATCAGATAGGACTACTCTCCTGTCAAATGTAAAACTTAAAATTAATTATGGAAAAAAGTGAGATTAATAGGTACATTTAACAAAATTCACAAATAGTAAATATTTTACAAAGGCACTGGCACTATTTAAAGTTGGATCCTGATCTATGCGAAGTAACAGGTCCGAGTCCATCTATCACATATAGACGAGCTAAAAATCTTAAAGACCACCTAGTACATAGCCATTTTCAAAGAAAATCTGACGGATCATGGCTAAAATCTCCTTTAATAGGATGTTTCCCTTGCAATAATTGTATGGCATGTAAATTGATTAAAAAAAAGAACAGAATTCAGAATCAATGAAGATACCTATAGAATTAGTGAATTTATAAACTGTAGGAGGAATTTTTTCATAGTCCCACAAAAAGGTCCACCACCACCACCACTACCACTAGTAACATTAATAAACTAAGAACACTGACGATATAAACAATTCACATCATAGTATTGATGGCATGACAGAGAAAGGTGTAGCAGTTCAAACAACTGCTGTGCCTGACAGTGAGAGTAAAAATGCCAGTCCTCAAAGTAGCAGCGCTGAGGAGTAGGGTTGTACCATATACCACTGTTGGAAGTGGGACCACTGCAAAAACCACTGATTAGTATTTATGCATTATTTAGCAATAATGAACGTTTAAAATAGACTCAAATATGATAATGCAAACAATTTGTCTAGTATTAATTCATATGAATATATACACATTAATCACACCACCATACACAACTTCCACCACCTTCCACATTCAGTGTAATCCAATTTGTATCTATTTATTTAATCTCTTGAAAAATAATGGTTAGCAATAGCATGGCAGCAGGAAAGCAGAAAGAAAAGTTTGGATAATAATGTTTTTTTACTAAAAGTGAAACTTCCAAAACAGTTGATTGTGGGCTTCAAATAAGGCTAGGCCTAAAAAAAAGTTTGCTGGCATCAGGCTTGCAATAAGCAAGTTTGGGAATATCATTATATTATGGCATCTTCAGAATTCTTATCATCATGTCACTTTAGGTAAATATGTGTTCCAACATTATGAAAAACTAGCAATATCCCCCTTTCTGCAATCAGACCCCCTGAAGTTCAGCACCCCCCATCTGGAGGCAGCGGGCGGCATTCCTGCGCTCACCGCCTGCTTCCTCTGACAGGGCAACCCATATAGGCAGAGGTGTTCCAGGAGCAGAAGAATGCAAGAATGCCGCCTGCTGCCCCTATTTCACAGCTGCCTGGACTCCAGAGGTGGGATCCTGGTTATCAAGGTGGGCTTTTCAAGTTTTTGCAGTATTGCAGCAGAGGGAAAGTGGGTGGTGAGAGTAAGAATGCCGCCCTCTGCCTCCAGATGAGGGTACTGAACTTCAGGGGGTCTGATTGCAGAAAGGGGGACAGGCAAGTAGGGGTGTCTATTATACTTAGGAATCAATTATTTACCAAAAATCTTGGGTATAATTTGCACCTGCATATTATACACAGGTGTATATTATACCTGATATATATATATATATATATATATATATATATATATATATATATATATATATATATACACTGTAAAATCTCTCTATATATGGACGTCACTTTACGTAACTATGGTTATATTGTATAACAGATTTTTTTAAATTTATTTTCCTTTTTTTGTTTTTTATGTTTATGTATGTTTTCCTTTTCTTTATTTTTCACATGTTATGGTTTATCATACTCATTTACAATTAATTGAGGAATTAGCATTTAAATTATGATTTTGCAGTTTAAATTATATGGTTTTTACAAAAAAGTAATTGATACCTTTTTTAGTGAGACAAATTATGACATTTAATTTCAAAGCAGATAGGATGTTGTTCCAGGGGGGAATATCCAACTGCCATGAGTCAGGAAAGGACTTTAATAGCCCACTTGGGGCTTTATTGTAGATAGTTTTAAAGTTTTTTTTCCTTCATCTATCTCAATGGGTGATATGGCGTGGATGGAACTTGATGGATACATATCCTTTTACTGTCTCATCAACTATGTTGCTATGTTACTATGTTTTTTGTTTATTATTATGATCCACTATTTTTTTAGGTACACTTGCTGTCAGGCCACCCGCCATACACGTTGACTAACCACCCGCCGAGCACACACCAGTGCGGGCAGGCGGTTCCTACCTTTCAGCCGTCCATCACGGCGTCTGCTTCCTTCTTCTCCCAGCTGCTCTCTGCAGGCCAGTGGCCACCCAGCATGCCACAAGAGAGGTTCACGACACGCACACATCCAGCCTCTGTTGTGTGCGCCTCCTGCTGGCGGCAATAAGGAATCCCGGGTGTCGCTATGGCAACGTGGCGCTCAGCTCCACCCCCCCTACAACCTCAACACGCCCCCAGTCCATCCTATAAGAGCCCAGAGCTTCATATGGGCTTTGCTCAGTTATACTGTGGCTTCCCCAGTGATCAGTCACCTCTTGTCTGCTCCTTCCCCCAGTTTGACCTCTGGTTCTGACCTGCTTCTAATCCTCCTGATTCTCTGGCTCCCTACCAGGTTCATCTCTCTGGTATCCTGACCTCGGCTTGACCATCTGAACTCCGCTGCTCTCTGTTATCCTGACCTCGGCTTGACTCTCTGAACTCTGCTGCTCTCTCTGGTATCCTGACCTCGGTGTGACTCTCTGAACCTGCTGCTCTATGGTATCCTGACCCAGGCTTGGTCTATGGACCCTCTCCCATTTACCTGTTGCCCATGCTTGCAGTCTACTCCAGGAAGGGGTCTATAGTCTGGTTCAGCCCTCTTCCTGTGTGCTGCCTCAGCAAGGATGACAACTTGCTTCTGGGTTCCTGCCTCTGAAAGTGAGTACGCTTCCCGCTACATCCGTGACAGAATAACTGAGCCTGTCATGGAACCCTCAAGTGTCACCGAAGCTGTCACCGTGCTCTCCCGCCAGCTCGCTGCCCTAGCACAGAGACTATGGAGGACTTACAGGCTGGAAAGATTCATCTACAGCACCAGTTACATGATCTTCAGTCCTGTCCCACTCTGCCGGCTACTCCTCCAACACCTCCAACAGGTACACCGTGCTCTGATGGAGCCTTCACCCCAGAGCCCAGGATACCCCTTCCAGATCGCTTTACTGGGGACCGTACCAAGTACAGGACTTTTATCACCGCATGCCAGATGGTGTTCTCTGTCCAACCAAGAACATACGCCTCAGATTTCGTTAAAATACTGACTGTGATATCATTGCTTAGCGGGGAACCCCAGACCTGGGCTCAACAACTGCTGCATACCAACGATCCAGTCTTGAGCTCCTGGCACTCCTTACTCCATACTATGGACCCTCTGTTTGACAATCCCCTTCAGGCCTCTTCTTCTCAGGCTGCCCTGAGAACCCTACGGCAAGGACGGAGACCAATGGAGGAGTACATCATGGAGTTTTGCATCCTGGCTATTGAAAGCACCTGGAATGAACCCAGTCTATTAGATCAGTTCCGTCTAGGCTTGTCTGAGGCTCTGAAAGACAGACTGGCATCCCTTGAGGAACTTAATGATCTGGTGCTTCGGATCGACCGCAGACTCCATGAGAGGAGACTGGAGCGTATTAGCCAAGACGTTCCACCTCCGAGACGTCCTGCAGTGTCTGCACCAACGTCCAATTCCCTGACTCCTACGACATCCTCTGAGGAACAGATGTAGATCGGTCTTGCATGTGGTCCCCTCACCGACGCCGAAAGAGCATACAGACGTACTAATGACTTGTGTCTCTATTGTGGGAAACCAGAACACGTTATACAATCCTGTCCCCGTAGGCCCCGTACTCCCGTGGGTAAGACCCTCTTTTCTGATGTCTGTCTTTGTTCTACCTCTGTTGGTGGCTCTCCTCACCTCTCTGTGCCTCTGTCATTGCAGTGGACCAGTGACAGCATCTCTGTTCCTGTCATCATTGACTCTGGAGCCAGCTCCTGCTTCATTGACCAGGTATTCGCCAATCAACTCCAGATACCTACCCAGTCTAAACAAGCTCCTGTTTTTGTTCAAGAGGTTGACGGTTCTCCCCTGCCTTCTGGACCAGTTACACAGGAGACGGTACCACTACAGATGACCCTGGGCAGTTGTCATACTGAGAGAGTGGTCTTCAGTTTGGTACCCTCTCTGCTGTTTCCGGTTATACTGGGACTCCCATGGTTGCACCTGCACAACCCTGCCATCGTCTAGGGTGCAGGTACACTCTCATTCCTATCAGGGTACTGCCAACAGCACTGCCAGAAAACACTGTCCACCTTTCTCCTCTCTCAAGAACGGACTACAGAACCCATCACTGTACCGGAGCCTTATCTTGACTATCTAGACGTCTTCGACAAAAGAAAGGCTGATCAACTGCCTCCTAGGTGCAGCTAGGATTGTCCATTCGATCTCTTGTCTGGTGCCCCGATACCCTTTTGGAGGATCTACCCTCTTTCCGAACCCAAGCTGCACCATCTCAAAGCTTATATCGAGGAGAACCTAGAGAAGGGTTTCATCCGTCTACATCACCGGCAGGAGCAGGTATCTTCTTCGTGGGCAAAAAAGATGGGGGTCTTCGTCCATGTGTGGATTATAGAAACCTGAACAAGATCACAACAAAAATCGCTACCCTCTCCCTCTGATCCCTGAACTCCTTGACTTTGTGAAAGATGCCACTGTGTTCACCAAACTAGACCTCCGAGGCGCCTACAACCTGGTCCGTATCAGACAAGGGGACGAATGGAAGACCGATTTCCGTAGTAGATACGGACACTTTGAGTACCTCGTAATGCCATTCGGACTTTGCAACGCCCCAGCCATGTTCCAGCATTTCCTGAACGATGTGTTCCGAGACTACCTGGACTGTTTCCTAGTGATATACTTGGACGATATCCTAATCTTTTCACCACATGCATGTCCGAAAGACCCTTCAGCGCCTCCGTGAACATCATCTCTATGCCAGACTTGAGAAGTGCCTGTTTGAGACCTCTACTGTCAGTTTTCTTGGCTTTATCTTGGTACCTGGGAAGATCAACATGGATCCCAAGAAAGTCTCAGCTGTGTTGGAATGACCCATGCCTACTGATAAAAAAGCAGTCCAGCGGTTCATAGGGTTTACTAACTTCTCCTGCATCATCGCTCCCTTCACTGCCTTGACCTGGCAAGCCATGCGATTTAAATTGACACCAGACGCTCAAATCGCATTTGACCAGCTCAAACAAAGATTCACCTCTGTGCCTGTGTTAACGCAACCCAACACCACACTCCCCTTCTACATTGAAGTAGATGCATCAGACCTTGCCTTGGGTGCCATCCTCTCACAACTCCATCCTGATACAGGCCAACTGCATCCAGTTGCTTTCTACTCCCACCGTCTCTCTCCGGCGGAAGAAAATTATGTCACCGGTGATAAAGAGCTCTTAGCCATAAAACAGGCATTGGAGAAGTAGTGACATCTTCTTGAAGGATCCCCACATCCGGTAACCGTGTACACGGATCATCGAAATTTAGAATACCTGCGAGCTGACTGCCAATTGTGCCCCTGTGAAGCCAGGTGGGCTCTGTTTTTCACCCGTTTCAACCTGCACATCACATACAGACCTGGAGTCCGGAATACCAAGGCCGATGCTCTTTCTCGGCTTCCCGTCCTTTCCGAATCACAAACCTGCATCAGATGACACCATACTCCCCGCAAGCATCTTCTTGACCACGTCATCTGATATCATGGATCAGGTCCGATCATGTTCTGCCAACATTCCATACCCAAACACCACACCCCCTCTTCAATGGTCTAACAGTCTTCTCTACTACAAGAAAGTGATATTTGTACCAGAGCCTGTCTGGATACCAATCTTACAAAGATGCCATGACTCCCGTTTTGCCGGGCATGGGGGAATAAAAAAGACACTGGACCTCCTACAAAGACATTTTTGGTGGCCTACACTCCGACAAGACGCCACCCACTTCGTACTTCATGCCAGGTCTGCACACAAACCAAAGTCGCTCGCGCTAAACCCGTTGGTCTGTTACAGCCTCTGCCTATACCCTCCCTGCCCTGGTCCGATATCTCTATGGACTTTATTGTTGCCCTTCCTCCATCTAATAAACATGACACCATCATGGTAGTCTTCGAAAGGTTCACCAAGATGGCACACTTTATACCCATAATAGGACTTCCTTCTGCCAGCTCTACTGCATCCCTGTTCCTCTCCTCAATATTTTGACTCCACGACTTACCCAAAACCATTACCACAGATTGAGGGGTTCAGTTTCTTGGCACATTTCTGGAAATCTTTCTGTCAGGAACCTGCAAATCCAACCATCCCTATCCACCGCCTTTCATCCGCAAACTAGCGGGCAGACGGAGAGGACAAATCAGGTTTTTGAGCACTACCTCCGTTCTTACACTACATATCTACAAGATGACTGGCTCCGATACCTACCCACTGATGAATTTGCGTATAACAAACGCAGACACCAGTCTACACGAATGACTCCTTTTTTTGCTAATTATGGATTTCACCCGACCGTGTTTCCTGGATTTCCTACTGACCTGTCGGTACCAGAAGCCTCCAACTGAATCACCTGTCTCACTCGGCAGTTCCAGACTATGCAGAAAATGCTCCTACTAGCTCAGGAATACCACAGAAAGCAGGCCAACAGGATGAGCTCTATCGCCCCCAGTTACCGCATAGGCGACAAGGTGTGGCTCTCCACAAAAAACATCCGGTTATCCTGTCCATCCAAGAAACTAGGTCCCAAGTACCTTGGGACCTTTTCCGTCACAAGAATCCTCAACCCAGTTGCTGTCCAGCTCCAGTTGCCGCGGACCTACCGAATACACCCTGTGTTTCATGTGTCACTGCTCAAGCCCTATGTGGCCAACACATTCCCAGGAAGCCTGCCAATGGCCCCAGACCTTTTCCTGGTGAATAGTGAGGAGGAGTTCGTAGTTCACCAAATACTTGACTCCCGACGTTGCAGGGGTGTTCTCGGATACCTCATCCATTGGAAGGGTTATGGCCCGGAGGACCTGTCTTGGGAACCTGCTAAGCACGTCCACTCCCATTTGTGTGTTAGACTGTTTCACAAGAGGTACCCTACTAGCCCTGCTCCTATTCATGCCCGGAGGTCATGCCTTGGGAGGGGGTACTGTCAGGCCGCCCGCCATACCTGCGACTAACCACCCGCCTAGCACACATCAGTACGGGCAGGCGGTTCCTACCTCTCAGCTGTCTGTCACGGCAGCTCCCTCCAGGTTCATCTCTCTGGTATCCTGACCTCGGCTTGACCATCTGAACTCCACTGCTCTCTGTTATCCTGACCTCAGGTTGACTCTCTGAACTCCGCTGCTCTCTCTGGTAGCCTGACCTCGACTTGACCCTCTGAACTCCGCTGCTCTCTGGTATCCTGACCTCGGTGTGACTCTCTGAACCTGCTGCTCTATGGTATCCTGACCCAGGCTTGGTCTATGGGCCCTCTCCCATTTACCTGTTGCCCATGCTTGCAGTCTACTCCAGGAAGGGGTCTATAGTCTGGTTCAGCCCTCTTCCTCTGTGCTGCCTCAGCAAGGATGACAACTTGCTTCTGGGTTCCTGCCTCTGAAAGTGAGTACGCTTCCCGCTACATCCCTGACACTTGCACACAGTTTTTAGGAACTTGGCAGGTTGTTCCAGACATCTTGGATAACTAAGCACAGTTCCTCTGTGGATTTAGGAAGCCTTAGTTGCTTCTCTCTCTTCATGTAATCCCAGACAGACTCGATGATGTTGAGATCAGGGCTCTGTTTGGGCCATACCATCACTTCCAGGACTCCTTGTTCTTCTTTATGCTGACAATAGTTCTTAATGACTTTGGATGTATGTCATGCTGCAGAATAAATTTGCACTTCTCAGTATTGCCTGCACTTCTCAGTATTGATGAAACCATTAATTCTGACCAAATCCCCATCTCCATTTGCAGAAATGCAACCCCAAACTTGCAAGGAACCTCCACCATATTTCACTGTTGCCTGCAGACACTCATTCTTGTACCGCTATCTAGCCCTTAAGTGAACAAACTGCCTTCTGCTACAGCCAAATATTTCAAATTTTGACTCATCAGTCCAGAGCACCTGCTGCTATTTTTCTGCACCTCAGTTCCTATATTTTTGTGCATAGTTGAGTCGCATGGCCTTGTTTCCACATCGGAGGTATGGCTTTTTGGCCACAAGTCTCCTATGAAGACCACTTCAGAAAAGACTTCTTCGGGCAATAGATGGGTATCCCAGGATCTCACTGTTTTCTGCCAATTCAGGCACAATGTAACAAGATATCTTATACAATATTGCAACATCTCCACAGCTCTAAGAGAATGTTATATTATCTTTATGCTGTAGCAGCAGGCTTTTTCTACATTGCTTCACTGTTCTAAATCAGTGGTTAAAACTATTGAAGTCTGTTTTTCCTACAGCAGGTTTTCTCGAAATACTTGTGTGCACTCCTTGGGTTATAAAGGCATATAAGTGACCCCTCATTTAATGTGGCTGCATGTCTTCTTTTCAAAATGGTGTTTAATGTGTCCTCTTTACTCATTTCCCTAGTTTTTACAACCATTTAAAGAGATAGCAACACTTATATAGTAACATAGTAAATTAGGTTGATAAAAGACACAAGTGCATCAAGTTCAACCTTTCCTGCTGCCAAAAAGTTAGTCTTTGTCAGACCTTCATGTTTTACCTACTAATACACAGAATAACCCTGTATGTTCCCTTTTGGAAGAAATGTGTCTAATCTTCTCTTAAAAGTATCCATTGTGTCTGCCATAACCACATCCTTGGGCAATTAATTCCATAATTTAACAGACATTAATGGACAAAAAAAACCTTACCTTTTCTGAGATGAAACCTCCTTCCCTCTAATTTCCTTAATTTATACCCCGGCCTCCTGTGTACTTAAAGGGATAGTAACATAGTATGCAAAAAAATATATGTACTGTAGGGTTTATCCTGCTGAGTAAAGCAAGGGTACTTCTGCTGCTGAGAGCTGCTTATATAGTGTCTGCCTTCAGCAAAAACGTCATGTTTGTATAGCGGAAGTGCGAAAAGAATGTAAATCAATGGGAGGAAACTTTATAGCCATTGAAAAAATGGAAAAAGATTTTGGCCAGCGGGCAAAAGATGAGAACATTTTAACTGCTACTTTTAAAGCGGATTTTCCAACGAAAAAGCGGATAACAATGTGGTATTCGCAAAATTTCCTGCAGGAATACGGCAACAACTATTGCCCATCCCTACTTGGTAGGAAAAGAACAAAACCTGTCCATTGATTTCAATGCAATAAAAAAGGTTGAAAAAAGTAGAAAATCAGCATTTTCTGCCTGTTTCAGTTTGAGGTGAAAAATTTGACCCATCAGAAGTCAGGAGTTTTGCAATTTATATGGTATACTTGTGTTTTACTAAAGACTTTGATAACGTTCCTCATCAAGCAAGATATATATAGTTAGGAGAAGGCATCTGTAAAGGATACAAAAATTATAAATGATAGAATGCAGTTACAGTGCTTTTTAATTTGTTTATTAAGGACCTTAAAAATGGTATTGAAAATAGTGCCTCAATCTTGCTAATGATAAAAATTCATGCAAGGTAATATATGGATGTTCTTTCTCTGAAAAAAGATTCAAATGAGTTGGGAAAATGGGGAAGTAAATAGATAGATATAAGATTTAAAAGTATCTATATATAAAAGGCACAACAGTGTGCTGTATCAGCTGCAACAAAAACCACTAAGATTATATAATGAATAAAAAAGGATATACATACACAGGATACAGTGTAATTTTCCTCTCTATAACTCCTTGGTAAGACCCCGTCCAGAATATTGAGTACATTTTTGGGTATCAGAGAACAGAAAATAGAGACACACCACAAAACAGGAGACTTGGAGGGTTAACCCATATATTCTATAGATTTAATCATAGACTTAAGGTAAAATTGATACCTGTATCGGTTAACTAAGTAGCTCTTGGATGCAGTGGATACATTTATTTGTAACTGGCCAAGTGGTATGAGATGTATTTTCCATCTGATGTTTATTGAATAGCTCCAGAAAAAGATGGTTAAGTATATGGAATGTATGGGTTAACCCTCCAAGCCCCAAGGGGGTGTTCAATGTACCACTTACAATGCATTGCACGCCCCTCTGACTCCCAAATGGACAAAAATATGTATATTGTGTGGAATAATGTGACATAAATTCCTTGTCACTGTTCAGGTCACAGTTCAGAGTGTTGGACCTCAATTTATACATCCAGATCTTTTTGTTTCTCTGCGTCCTAAAACTTCCCATCAGTACAGACACCGTGATCTTTAATGCTTTGACCAGTTTTGCAAAAATGTAGACTCACTGGGGTCTCTATTCTTGTTCACACTGGACCTATGAGAATTCATCCAGTTTCTTATAGTATGTCCTGTCTCCCCTTCATACTATCCTGTGCTGGAACATTCACACATATAATGAGGTAGACAACATAGATGATCCGCAGGAGAATTTGCTCTTCATGTTGTGGTTTTGGCGGAGCTGTAGTATAGGCACCATATCTGTGGTGTGTGCACAGGTTCTACATGTATTTTGCAGACAGGAAAAAGTACCATTTTCTGTTGAATTCTTTAGGAAATTCTTTACCAACAGTTATTTCAGGTTGGAGGGCTGTTTATAGAAAAGGAGGTTTTGGAAAAATTGTTTTTAATTTGCTATCAGTATGGAATATTGCTTCAAGCTCTTTTGACATTTTGCACAGTACTTCAAGTGGGCATTGTAGGTGACTTTTAATGGCACTCTTTTCTCTTCCTGTAGCTGTTTGTATTCCAGGAGATTTCTTCTGGGTATACTGGTAGCTCTTTGAACTTTGATGCCTGTGACTGTGGCATTATATCTATTACTGTGACTGATAAAATCTGTCCTGATTTATATGATGTTATCATTGTCAAAAGTATTAGAGCATGTGGTTATACCTCAGGGCCTGGCTGTAAACAATAGAGTTTTTTTGTGTGTTTGGGAAGGAAATTGTTGTTTCTGAGTTAATTAGGCCTATTTGTTGGTTTGTGGTGCAGAGATGTCCAGATGGCATTGTTCTTAATACTAATTATGGTATGCAGAAAGTTAAATTGTATGGGTGAATGACTATGTTGGAGGATAATGGTGGGATGGACAGCATTGCAATCTTTGCAAAATGGCAAAAGTTCATTACAAATGATTAGGAAGTAATTTATGAAGAGGAGGTAGACCAGAGGGTTTATGTGACTTGTGAAAAATAACTTCTCCTCCAATTTTGCCATGAATAGGTTGGCTAATGTTGCATCATTCTCATTCCCATGGTAATTCCTATCTTTTTCATGTATAGTTCTTTTCCAAATGTGAAATAATATTGTGTTACTATAAAGTATATTAGCTGAGGTAGGTAAGAACTCTTGCTCTAAGAATGCATTGAAGGTTGCAGTGCCATGTTGAACGTTGGTGAAAAGTGATTCCACATCCATAGTGGCTAGAATTTTTTCCCTTGGAATGGAGCCAAAGATCAGACATTTTGTGTAAGAGATTAGTTGTGTCCTGTATATAACAGGGTGTCTATTTTACCCGATGGTTTCAGAATACTCTCCAGTTGCCTCAGTTTGAATTCCCTCAAACTGAAATTGGTGAAAAATGGCACTTTCCGCTTGGCAAAAAATTTCCCATGAAAAGTGCAGATTTTCCACTTTTTCCCGCCTAGCTCATTCCATTGAAATCAATGGGAACATTGAAGTTACACACAACACATAGGAAATATTTTTTTTCCCCAAAGGCATAGTATAAAACAGGCATGAGGGTGCCTGAGTTGGTGGGCTGTGGGGAAAAAATCATTTGAACAGGGGATGATTTTTGGGGAAATTGTTTACTGGGATTGTGAGGCAGTTAATAAAAAAATAAATCCTAAATACAAATAAAAAACCCCCCATATGATATGGTATAAAATGGATCTGAGGAGGGTGCCTGTGTTGGTGGATGGAATCTAGGGAATTAATCAGTTGAAAATGTAATTTGTTTTGGGGGGGGGTTCTTGACTGGTATTTGGGGAAAGTTAATAAAATGAACAAATAAAATAAAATAAGATATTTGTATGTAAAGTGATAGACAGGAACCCCTGATACTTGACTTGATAGAGTATTTTGTAGAGGATAATTTCTTAGATTTGTTGTTAGAGGTCCAAGCCCTGAGGAAACATTGATTTGTAGGATTTATGCTTGTTAGAAACAAACCCCCAAAAATTGTTTATTTTTTTTTCTGTAGGACTATGTTTTTTTTTGTTTTTTTTCCTTAAAGCACAAGCCCTGAGAAAAAAAATGCCTTACTGGCATGTCCTGTTGGCCAGTGGCCACTGGCCATTGTCATAAGTGGAATTTGCAACTGCTGTTCTTGCTGTTGCTGCTGAGATGTTTAAGCGGCAGGATGATTTGGCAGCTGAAAGGGAATGGGATCAATAACAGCAATAACATGGGTGATGGATGAGGAAGGTTCCCCTTGCCACGACTATCTCCAGTGATGCGTCTGAGGCAGTAGCAGCACGGTAAGTAGTCCCCAGTCTATGTGGAGAAAAGAAGTTGGCCAATAATTCTTCTCCACCTGCCCCTCCTCCAAAATCATGGGTGTGTTATTAGAATATACATTTTTCCCTTGAGAGCAGGAACTGTGCCTCTCATCAGCAACTGCAATGTGTGCAGTGTGTGCACAACTATATCCAAACACCATGACACCAGAACCCAAGTACTGCCTCTGTCACCACTATACCCCTTGTTAGGACCCCACTAAGGACACATGCCAACTTGCTGACAGTTTAATAGAAATAATGAACCCTCCCTGCCAGAATCCTAGCATATTCTGTGGGATGGAATCTCCTCAGATGCTTCCTGATGACCTGGTATCGATTTTCCTCCACCACACTGGCATGTGTGGTCAGTGCACCACACAGTGTGCAATGGGTAGAAATGAACTGCCATATCCTAACATAAACAGTGTGGCTATCATTTGGCGGGGGAGGTAATAATGAACTAGATGGACTGGCAGGAGATGTAGTTGTTACCCTAGAGGAAGAAGATGATGTTGATAACTAGCTAGTTCTTTCACTCATCATGGAACTTCCAGTGTCTGGGTTTCTTTTTTCTTCCTCCTCTTTGATCTCCACCTAGCCGCTTGTTGCCTTTCTGGAGAGTCAGGGGGTACAGTAACAGCAATGCTAGATTTCTGTAATGGATGTTTGGCTTTAACATGTTTGACATAAATATCATGGTGTCTGTGTTTCATGTGTGTTATCAGGGAGGCTGTGCCAACGTGTGTTCCCTCCTTTCCCCTTCTCACTGACTTGTCACAAATTTTGCACTGTGCCATTGTTGATGATGACTGCACTGTGCCTGTTGGAAGAGAAAAATAGTCTCACACCTATGACTTCTGGAGGGAGGGATAGGGAACAGGTGGAGAAGAATGGTCTCTTTCTTCTTGTCTTCCACATTCCCTTTCACTTTCTGTGGCAGCGGATAATGTTGCTGCTGTTGCTGCTACTGCTTCAGATTTAGCACTGCAACTAGGACCAGGAGTATTGCTGCTGCTTGCAAGTGTAACCTATCCTAGTCCCTCATCACTTGTTGACTCCATTCCACGGTGGTCTGTGGCACACTAGCCTGCTCCTCAGCACCCTGCTGCCCTTTCATCTCAGCGGCAGCAGGAATGAGAGCAGTTGCAAATTCTGCAAATTCCAAAAACTTATTGCTAGTGGTGCTGGTGGTGATGCCCATCCTCGTCCCTGTCTCCCATTCCTTCCCAGTTTCTGCTAAAAAGGCCATCAATGTCTCTTCCACCCCAGCTTTTCCACCATCATCATCACCACCACCACTAGTTCCTATGTGTTGCTGCTCTATTATAGTGTCAGACATCTCACTGCTGCTTGGAGGAGGTGATGACCAGTATGACAGAGGATCCCCTAATGTCACACTTGGCATTTCCTTTTGACCTGTAGAAGGGAGACTAACACTAGCAACAGTAGCAGCAGGCACAGTCAGCTGATCTGTGCACCTGCTGGTGGTGGTGGTATTAATTCTGAGTCTGCTCTCCCCCCAACACCAGTTCTGGCCTCTTCAGAATCATGTTCCACCTGAACACTGTAGTGAAGAGAAGGGGACTCCCAGAACCAGATGAATGGTGTGGGCTCCCTTGACCACTAGTCTGGATGCTCTCAAATGCTTCCTCTACCACTCCCTTAACACTAGTCCCACCGGCCGCTTCAACATTACTGTTACGACTACTACTAACACCACGCACATGAAGTTCAGCCCCAGAGTCTTCCTCCTTACAACCACTAGTAATATATTGATTACCCCCTCTTTCACTCGTAACAGTACACTAACAAGCTGCTTGACCCTCATAGTACTTGCACTGGCTGGACTGCTTGGATATGGCAAGTGTGACTTCGGGTCCCCTGCTGTCACACTTGGCATCATCTTCTTCTCCTCCCCCTACTAAGTATTACAAGACACACTAGCAGCTTCAGCACTGGT
Organism: Rhinophrynus dorsalis; assembly: GCA_037306005.1. NCBI lineage: Eukaryota > Metazoa > Chordata > Amphibia > Anura > Rhinophrynidae > Rhinophrynus > Rhinophrynus dorsalis. The sequence continues at coordinate 263,240,965 of CM074721.1, read as the reverse complement.
GGCAGCAGCTTCAACACTGGTGGCAGCAGGTTCACCACTGGCAGCAGGCACAGCAATGGTTTCAACAGGGGCAGCAATGGTAGCAGCAGAGGCAGTACGTCTAGCAGCTGGCACAGGCAGCGGACTTGTCCTGCTCTCACTAGTACTACCCTTTTCGCCCTCCTTTCTCATTCCCTTTTTTCCCTCCTTTCCCATTAAATTCCCCTTGGGGTGATTTAGGGGGACTGGACAGCATTGGTTTAGTAGTGGTCCTTTCCTCCTCCTCCTCAGACTCAGTGGACACATAACAGTCCTTCCAGCTCCTCCATTGATTATTTTTTCACCCTGCCCGTAGTGATAGCAGTCACTATGAGCCTCTCCTTCCTCAAGTTTGACAAAATATCACAGCAGAACAGCACAGCCCGTCTACCTCACTCTGTAGCTGCTTCTATTGTCTACCTTGCACAAATATGACACGTTTTTGTAGCGGAAATGAGAAAACAATGTAAATCAATGGGCGGAAACTTTACAGCCATTGAAAAAATGGCAACAAATTTTGGCCAATGGGTGAAAAATGCAAATATTTTAATTGCTAGTTTTAAAGTGGATTTTCCTGTGAAAAAGCAGACAACAAAATGGTTTTAGCAGAATTTCCCGCAGGAACATGGCGAGATATTTCGCCCATCCGTACACTCCATCCAGCCAGAGATATTTTCTATGAGCATGATAGTTCCAGATAATACTGGTCTCCCTTATTAATGTATTTTAAAAAGAAAATAGCAACATTCCACCCTTGGTGGAAGCCACCAAGTAGTCTATAGTATTAGAAGTCCTTTCATGATTTTTAAGCTCTTTATTTAGTCAGATGTGGGATTTTCTTGTAGTTTCTTGTAGTATCTTTCATTACATACATTTCCTGTTTTCCTCTTCAATATACTTAACTGTGTTAATAATAGCTACTGCTCCACCCTTTGTCTGCTGGTATAATGATTATGTTATTGTTGTTGTTCTTTAATGATTTTATTTTTGTTCCTTACTGGTTAGGAATGAAACAAAGATAAATCATGTCAGAACTTTTTCTACCTTTACTGTGACCTATAACGTGAACAATTCAATTGCTAAACAAACTGAAATTGTTGAGGGGGAAAAATAAAAAATAAAAAAACTCACAATAACCTGGTTGCATAGGTGTGCACACCCTTAAACTAATACTTTTTGAAGCACCTTTTGATTTTATTACAGCAATCAGTCTTTTTGGGTAGGAGTTTATTAGCAAGGCACATCTTGATGTGGCAATATTTGCCCACTCTTCTTTGCAGATTGTGAGGACATCTCCTGTGCACAGCCCTCTTCAGATCACCCCACAGATTTTCAATTGGATTCAGGTCTGGGCTCTGGTTGGACCATTCCAAAATGTTGATCTTCTTCTGGTGTAGCCATGCTTTTGTGTATTTGGATGTGTGCTTTGGGTCGTTGTAGTGCTGAAAGGTGAACTTCCTCTTCATCTTCAGCTTTCTAACGGACGTCTGAAGGTTTTGTGCCAAAATTGCCTGGTATTTGGAACTGTTCATAATTCCTTCCACCCTGACTAAAGCCCCGGTTCCAGCTGAGGAAAACAGCCCAAAGCATGATGCTGCCACCACCATGCTTCACTGTGGGTATGGGGTTAGCTGGGTGATGTGCAGTGTTTTTTTTGCACCAAACATGCATTTTGGAATTATGGCCTAAAAGTTTAACCTTGGTTTCATCAGACCATAACACATTTTACCACGTGCTTTTGGGGAACTTGATCTTTGCTATTGCAGACTTCAGCTTGGCTTGGCTGATATCTTTCAACAATGAGATCCCTCTGATGCTTTGGAAGCTCTCTGTGGACCATGGCTTTTGCTCTGAGATGCAACTAAGCAAATGTCAGGAAAATCCTACTAGAACGGCTGAACTTTATTTGTGATTAATCGGAGTCACTTTTAATGATGGCAGGTGTGTAATGAGTTCTATTTAACATGAGATTGAATGTGATTGGTTAATTCTGAACACAGCTATAAGAGGGTGTGCACACCTATGCAACCAGGTTATTGTGAGATTTTTATTTTTTATTTTTCCCCCTCATTGGTTTCAGTTTGTTTTGCAATTGAATTGTTCATGTTATAGGTCACATTAAAGGTGGAAAAAGTTCTGACATGATTTATCTTTGTCTCATTCTTTAACGTCACAAGAACCTGGCATTTTAACAGCGGTGTGTAGGCTTTTTATAACCACTGTATAATTATTGTTTTAGGTGATAGTATACTAATTTATTTAAAAAAGGGGACCCTGACAGACAGAGGTAGATTAAAAATAAATGTAGAAAGTGTTATCACACTCTCTCATAGTTCAGTATGGCAAACATCATATTAGAAAGGACCTATATTTGTTACAGAGGTTTTGTTAAAGGCTATATCTGCTGGCATTTGGCATGTTTAATAATATTTAGTATGTTTGTGTTGTGGACTGCACCTATATGTATAAAATGACTAAACATATTATCAGTTAGCAAAGCTGGAGGATAATAATAGGAATCCACTACCAACTACGAGGTTCATCACACCATGGTTATGGCATAGCAAACATCATGCCATTGGGGAAGACTGAGGGGGCATATCTTATAAAAGTTAATTCTTCCATTGTCAGAGGGGACAACAGCACAATGATTAGCAAGTTACTCCTCTATCCACAAAGGTGTTGCTTTTGTGTACGGGGAATCCTAATAAGCTCATCAGAGACTCCAAGAAAGGCCAAGAAATAACAGGCATGCCAATGAAGTATCACTCGTGATTATGATATCATAAGAACATGGATAGGGGCTTGGTTTTTCCTAGTACTCTCTGTTCTGAGCTGGTTATTCCCTTGATGGTTTGGATTGTCATAAAATCAGATACTGTTTGTTCACTGCACATAATTGTTTAAAATAGTTAAAAGGTGCTGTTTGTTATTATTAGTATTCTATTTATAAAACAGTGGTTATTGGGAAGAGCTGTTCAGCTGAAGTAGAAATATTGCAAGCAAATTACACACATATGCAGACAAATGAAAATGATACATGGAGGAAAATTCCAGAGATTAATTTGGAACAATGTACTCAATGCACTCAGTTGTGGGAGATGTAAAAGCTAGTCCCAAATGGATACAACAACAGTCAGTACAGATAAAATAAAATATAAATGAATTTATCAACTATTATTAGGGGGTACTCAACGCATTGTGAGGCAATGCGTTGGGTACCCCTCTGGCACTCGAAGGGTTAAAATGGTATCTTAAATTATAGCAAATTGGTATTTTGGGTATCCTGTGACTAAAGTAGGTTCCACTCATTATGTAATTACATGCAACACATGTAGCACACTTGTAGCATGCTTTCCTCAGACTTTGCTCCTCTTTCTTTATAACAATGAATAGGATCAGCTTTGACCAAATTGTCTCTCAAATTATTTTCCCTCCTATAGGAGGCCACAGCAAATTCTTTCATTAAAACTGGAAGTTTCTCATACAAAAAATAATTGGCCAATATTTCTTAACCACAGATCATGTAAACATTACACTGAAAATGTGTTATATGTTGTTTGAAAGACTTCCATGTAAGATCCTTTTTCTTCTCTGTTTAACTGTCTCTTCTCTACTTGTATACAGTCTGAAAGCAACTTTCTAACATTAACAATCAGCCAGTCCCACTACATTTTGCTGAGCTTCATTGAGATAAATGACCATAGATTTGGTACACCCTTTATAGAGGAGGGGACACAGCAAAGACATTATTACAGAAGGAAGCTAAGTAGATTTTATATTTGGACACCGTTTCCCCCAAATAGTTAAACAAGCAAGTTTCTTTTATTTTTATGAATTTTTTTGTGCCACCTTTCAGCTTATTCACATTGGTTTACCTCTTTTATTCATTTTAGTGGTTTATACTCTTTTGTGGATCTGCTATACTAGTGAGTTGCAGTAGTAAGCATAATACATGTTCATTTCAATACATATTTGTAGGTAGTATTAAGTTTTTACTATTCAAGTTTTGGCTTCTGTGTATCTGTGTGTTCTGTGTATTTCCCTGTAATAGAATCCAGCTCTCTGCCTGGGCAGAATCTGTAGAGTCAAGAAGATTAGAGGATATAACATGTTTCTCATATATCAGATGGATTGAGCTAATCAATACAGATGCTTCCCTTGTACCAGTAATTTGACTTTGAACTTTTATATTCATCTCATCATCAGGCAAGACTAGTGATCTCATTGCCCAGTGTGTTCATTTCATTTTCTCTCCGTTTGTCTATCGGCTTATTCCTATATGGATAACTCTTTCTTGACACCATACTAACTCGGGGGGGGGGGAGATGTACCAAAAGGGCCAGTGTGGCGATATGGTGGCAAAGTTGTATCAATGGCATATCAACAACATACACTAAAGTGTCTTTGCCATCTTATCCCTTCTTTATACATAATTGTTTTACATGCAGAGGACAGGGGAGATGTCATATATATATATATATATATATATATATCAAGCATTTATATCAGACTGATTTTTCTATTGCATTTTGAAAGAATCTGGTGACTTTTATTTGCAACATCGACAGACATGCATCGCAATAACATTATCACTTTATGCATATCCCCAGAGTGTCAGATTATAGCTATGACTACCTCTGCTCCACTGACATTTTGTTTAACAGTGGTGAAATGATGCATCGGTCCTTACTTTTGGCTAAACTCAAGTGTGCCAGGCATCTAGTTAAATTAGATTCTCCTAGTGGCATATATTTTGGATGATTAACATATTGCATATATATATATATATATATATATATATATATATATATATATATATATAAACCAAAAGAATAAATCAGCAGTCACAGAACTTCATAATGTGCTAATCAGTGTTGTATTTATTTTGTGGTCAACGTTTCAATCCTCACATGGATCTTTCTCAAGAGCTTGAGACAGATTCATGTGAGGATTGAAACATTGACCACAAAAAAAATACAACACTGATTAGCACATTATGAAGTCCTGTGAGTGCTGATTTCTTCTTTTGGCATTTGAACTTTAACTGGGCACCCAGGCATTTGTCTAATTGTTGAGAGTGCGTCCTTCTCCTACATATATATATTTCATTTTATCTGTTTTTGTTTTTCTTTAATATCTTTAATTATTTGTAATATATTTGATGTTTGTGTATGTTTTCCCTACTTTTTTTTTCACATGGTAAGTCATGCTGTGATGTCACTCTTCAACAGCTGGTTCTCATTCCCAACATTCTTTTACATCCGATCTTGTGTTTTTAAGGATTTTTGTATGTTTTAGATGTGTGAGATGATTCTGTTTTAAGAAGATTTCATGTAATACAACTATTGCTGTTTAACTGTTTGATTGAGCACCCAAGCAATATATTCAAGTACTGGCATGCCCATCGTTCTATGTATATGTAAGTACTAGCAGCCTAAGGAGACCGCCAGACCTTTGTGTAATATAAAAATATATATTTATTACAACATTAGACACAAATACAAAATGAGAACATATAAATATCCCTAATGTATCTCAAAAACACAAAGAGATAAAAAGTATATATAGCTCTATATCAAAATATGTGAATTCACAAAAATAAAAAAATATAATATAGAGCCAGATCATCTGGATATCACCTGAAATGTAACTGTAGCAATAAAATATTGGAATAGATCAGCAGGCAGATGTGTGTAGATGTGCACAGCTCGCTTGTCGGCATCCCTCCCATCTTTTTTTTTTTGACAAATTTTATTTTGTAATAAAGTGAAACAGTACAGAAATAAGCATCATTACAAAATGGGTGAGTACAGCAAGTAAACAGATGTAGGTACTCAATTAGTACATGAAAGGATGACATGTGATAATATTAAACTAAAAAACAGTACCTAACGAACAATATAATTTCATCACACAGTACAACGACCATGCAATCACAAGCAACTAAACAAGATATACATTATCCCTGATTATCTAAGATCACACTATGCGGTGGCTAAAGATGAGGTACAGCTGTAGGCACCATAGGAGAGACAAATAAGATCTGAGATCTCTACCCTGAAAAGGGTAGAGAAGGGAAGAGAAGGGAAGAGAGTGTGGAGGGAGGGAAGGGAATTTCCAGGCAGACTTTAATCCTCCCCAAATAGAAGGAACCCTGGTAAAGTAAACAAATCATCCAAATTACTAGGGTGCAACAAACGCTACCCAAGGGGCATAATAGGAATCGAAAGGTGGATCAAGGGATTTCCATTTAACATGAATACAAGCCCTAGCCGCAATGACTCCCATTAGCCATCTTCTGAGGTCTATGAGCGGGGGAGGTTGAGAAGTCGTTGAGAAAATAGTAGAGTCTGGGGGGAAGCAGGGAGATGTATACCAGAGAGGTCATCTAGCCGTACAGCTACCGTGGACCAAAGAGCTGGGCAGTACCTCCAAATATGCAATAGTGTACCTTCTTCCAAGCCACACCGCCAACAAAGTGGTGAGACACCAGGAAAGATTCTACCCAACCGAGACCGAGTGCGATACCATCACATCAGAAATTTATAGTTCAATTCCCGCATAGAGGTGCTGGAAAGAAGTCTATTGTTTAGGTGGAGTGTGGAGTGTGGAAACCCATACTGCACCAGTTTTGAGCATACCAAAGTCAGATTCCCAGGACACCTTTTGGGGAGAAGTGGCGAACTTAAATGAAGAGTTAATTAGCGCACCAAAGTGGGCAAGTCGAGGTTTAGTCTTAGGCAGTCCCATCAAGAAAGATTAGAAAATTAGTAAGTTTGCGGGGTAAAGAGGAATCCGTCCCTAGGGAGGAAACAAAATGAGAAACTTGACAGTATCTCCAGACCTCACAGAGTGGGAGTGCATGGGTTCGACATGCTAATCAAGTAGAGGCCAAGGGACATGTGCAGCACATAAGATTGCAACTCCACGTTTCTTTTCCTCAGCCAAGGAGTACCACATATTTGGGAAATATCTTGTGGACCAGGAAGGATGCGCGTGCACATCAAAATGGGTGTCTTGTAGAAATACATTAGCATGATAACCCCTTAATTCTTTAACTATGTGTAATGGTTTGTTCGACACACAGACACAGTGGTTTAGGATAAAACACAGATTTATTGAAATCACAATAGAATAATAACCCTCACAGGTCCTGTAGTATAGAAGCAGAATAATACAGACACACGACAAGTTACATTTACATATGCCTACACAGGTCCAGTATAACCATAAAGTCCACAGCAGTCTATACTGACACAGGTCAGGCAGAATATGTTGGATTCCCAGGAGAAAGGTACTACATGGGTTAATGGTCTTCAAGGAATGTAAACAGTCCCATGTGCGGAGAGTTCTGTGATAGAGCTCTCTCCATATAGAGAGCTTAAGGATACATAAAGCCCAGAAACAGTTTAACAGAACAAATGTGAACTGCCGAAGTAATATCAGGAATTGAGTAACGGAGGACACTGCCGTAGCAGTAACGGAGGCAGACACTTGCACACTGCAGGAGCAGTAAGGGAGACTAGACCAATGGCACACTGTCGTAGCAGTAATGGAGGCAGACACTTGCACTCTGCAGGAGCAGTAACAGAGACTAGGCCAATGGCATGCTGCCGTAGCAGTAACGGAGGCAGACACTAGCACTCTGCAGGAGCAGTAACGGAGACTAGGCCAATGGCATGCTGCCGTAGCAGTAACGGAGGCAGACACTTGCACTCTGCAGGAGCAGTAACGGAGGACACTGCCGTAGCAGTAACGGAGACAGATACTTGCACTCTGCAGGAGCGATTACAGAGACTTGGCCAATGGTACACTGCCATAGCAGTAACGGGACAGACACTTGTACTCTGCAGAAGTTGTAACGGAGACTAGGTCAATGACACACTGCCATAGCAGTAACAGAAGCTGACACTTGCACCCTGCAGAACCAGTAATGGAGACTGGATTGCCTGTAGGATCAGAATGTCGCCAAGGTGACACTGAGGCCGCCAGAGCAGGAACACCAACCAAGCTTGGTCAAATCACGGAGCCAGAATGTCAGCCAAGCCGGGTTGGCACACAGGAGCAGTGTGTCACGGTTTATTATGACTCTCAGACACAAGTTTTCGGTAAAAATCAATTTTATTGAAATAATAAATTGATAACTTAGGATGGCAAACACACACATACATATATATTCAGAATATAGCAAAGACAAAAGGCAGACTATACCGGTCCTGTCAATATACCGGACAGCACAGTCTGAAGTAATAGAATATTAGGCTCTACCGGCCTTGCCAATACCGGGTAAGGCAACCTGCAGATGGGATAGCATTATGGTTCTACCGGCCTTACCAAATTACTGGGCAAGGCAGCCCCAATAGATACACAATGTAGGCTCTACTGGCCCTGCCAATACCGGGTAAGGCAACCTCAGATGGAATGTGGCAAAAGGTTCTACCGGCCTTACCAATACCGGGCAGGGCAGCCCCGAGATAGTAGCAGCAGTCAGATGATAATGGCAAATTGACAGGATCGTAAGCAACCCAGTGTACACACACTGAGACCAGCAAGTTAATCGTAAAGCCGCAAGGCTTTGGAGCAAACCAGCGTCCGCACGCTGGGACCAACACTGAATAGTATAGCCGATAAGCTTTGAAGCAAACCAGTGACCGCACACTGGAGTAACAAGCAAGTTTGTATGGCCGCAAAGCTTAGGAGCAAACCAGCGTCCGCACGCTGGGACCAACACAGAATCGTATAGCCGATAGGCTTTGGTGCAAACCAGTGACCGCACACTGGAGTAACCAGCGAGTTGTATAGCTGCAAGGCTTAGGAGCAAACCAGCGTCCGCACGCTGGGACCAACACAGAATCGTATAGCCGATAGGCTTTGGAGCAAACCAGTGACCGCACACTGGAGTAACAAGCGAGTTGTATAGCCGCAAGGCTTAGGAGCAAACCAGCGTCCGCATGCTGGGACCAACACTGATCTGTATAGCCAATAGGCTTTGGAGCAAACCAGTGACCGCACACTGGAGTAACAAGCGAGTTGTATAGCCTCAAGGCTTAGGAGCAAACCAGCGTCCGCACGCTGGGACCAACACAGAATCATATAGCCGATAGGCTTTGGAGCAAACCAGTGACCGCACACTGGAGTAACAAGCGAGTTGTATAGCCGCAAGGCTTAGGAGCAAACCAGCGTCCGCACGCTGGGACCAACACAGAATCATATAGCCGATAGGCTTTGGAGCAAACCAGTGACCGCACACTGGAGTAACAAGCGAGTTGTATAGCCACAAGGCTTAGGAGCAAACCAGCGTCCGCACGCTGGGACCAACACAGAATCGTATAGCCGATAGGCTTTGGAGCAAACCAGTGACCGCACACTGGAGTAACAAGCGAGTTGTATAGCCGCAAGGCTTAGGAGCAAACCAGCGTCCGCATGCTGGGACCAACACTGATCTGTATAGCCGATAGGCTGTGGAGCAAACCAGTGACCACACACTGGAGTAACAAGCAATGTCGCCGACGCGACCAGGCAGGAGGTCGCCAGGATACTAGAGGCAGGCGATGAGATGACCGGAACCAGCAATGATCAGTCAGGTCAGGAAACAGCAAAGAAGAAGTTCAGCAGGAACTGCAACACCAGAGACTAGGCCGGAACCAGGACTGGAACAACTCAGCATGCAGGAAACACTGGAACAGTAGAGATCAGGAACCCAGGAACACATAGAGATCAGGAACTCAGGAGCACTGGAACAGAGGCCCAGCTATCACTGGCATAGTGACAGCAAGAAGGTCAGAAACAAGTCGAAAGGGCAATCAAAGGGTGCCCAATCCAGGTTTAAATAGGCAATATGAGGCGGGCTATATGCAGACAGCCAATAGAAGCCCCCTACTGGTGATAGACAGGGAATAGCAGCAATCACGGGCACCGTGATACAGTGACATCAGCCAAGCCGGCTCGGTACACAGGAGCAGGAACGTCAGCCAAGCCGGGTCGGCACACAGGAGCAGGAACGTCAGCCAAGCCGGCTCGGTACACAGGAGCAGGAACGTCAGCCAAGCCGGGTCGGCACACAGGAGCAGGAACGTCAGCCAAGCCGGGTTGGTACACAGGAGCAGGCGCAGAAGAGTGGTCAGGCGATCTGGGTCGGTACACAGGCAGGAGACAAGATGCAGAGTAGTCAGGCAGGCCAAGTCGTACACTGGGAATCACTGAGCAGAAACTAGCACTGGTACAGGAACACCACGAAAGGGCACTGGATGGGTGCCAGAGCCCAGTATATAAAGGCCATACTGGGCGGGACAAATACAGGACAGCCAATGGGAGCAATCACAGTATAGACTGACAGGAAAAGTAACAAGGGGAGCACGGGCACCGTGGTAGTACCCCCCTCTCAAAGACCCCCTCTCCTGGACGAGGGACCTGGTTTCTGAGGATATTTAGAGTAGAAATTGCACAGTAATCTAGGAGCATGAAGGTCATTCTGATCAACCCAGGAATGTTCCTCAGGGCCATAGCCCTTCCAATGAACCAAATATTGCAAATTTCCTCTAAATCTGCATGAATCAATAATACTTTGGACCTTGTAGTCCTCCTGACCCTGAACCTCCACCGGACCGGGAACGACAGGAGTGGTAGTGTAGAGGTTGCATACCAGAGGTTTCAGCAGAGATACATGGAACACATTATGAATGTGCATAGATGCTGGGAGATCCAAGGCATACGAAACAGGGATCACCCTGAAGGGACCAATGAACCAGGGAGCCAACTTATTAGATGGAACTTGCAAATTAAGGTTTCTGGAGGAGAGCCATACCCTGTCCTCAACCTGAAAAGAGACCGATGGTAGCCGTCTACGGTTAGCGTGGCGCTGATGACACTGGAACGACTGATGGAGGGCCCTCTGAACCTGTGCCCAAATGGAGCGGAGTTGCTCGATGTGCTCGTCCAGAGCTGGAATCTGTTGTGACTGGAATGGAATTATGGAACTAGAAAGAGTGCAGAGGAGGGCTACAAACTAGTAAGGGGAATGGAAAGTTTTAGTTATGAAAGGCTAGAAAAGTTAAACTTATACACACTAGAGAAACAGCGTCTTAGAGGGGATATGATAACACTATATAAATATGTTCAGGGCCCATACAAAGGCTCTCCAAAGACCTGTTCATTAACAGAACAGTACACAAGACAAGGGGTCACCCGCTTAGACTTGAGGAAAGGAAATTTAATCTACAACTGCGGAAGGGTTTCTTTACAGTAAGGACAATAAAGGTATGGAATTCACTGCCTGAGGAGGCGGTGCTATCGAATACATTAGATGCCTTTAAAAGGGGCCTGGATACTTATTTAAAAGAGCATAACATAGAGGGCTATGTACGGTAGTATTGGGATTAATATTTAGTTAGGGCTTGTTGATCCATGGAGAAATCTGATTGCCATTTGGAAGCAAGAAGGAATTTTTCCCCCCATTCAAGGCAGAATTTGAAATTGCTATATTGAGGGGTTTTTTTTGCCTTCTTTTGGATCAACGATGGTAAACAGGAATAGGAAAAGGGTTGAACTAGATGGACGCAAGTCTTTTTTCAACCTAAATTACTATGTTACTATGTTGCTATGAATGAGTCTGGGAGCAAACATGGCTGGAACCCGTTGTTGATGAGAAACAGGGAGCTCCCGGATGATGAATTAACAGAACAGTTCCTGGCAAACTCTGCCCACGGCAACAGGTCTGCCCAATTATCATGATGATCGGTAACAAAACAGCGCAGGAACTGTTCCAATCCCTGATTGGCACGCTCGGCGGCTCCATTGGTCTGGGGATGGTAGGCAGAAGAAAAGGACAGTTGAATGCCCATCTGGTCACAGAATGCTCTCCAAAATCTGGATACAAATTGGCTCCCATGGTCGGACACTAGAACTCTAGGTATCCCATGCAACTGAAACACCTCTTTAGCAAAGACAACTGCCAACTCCTGGGCAGAGGGGGGGCCAGGAAGGGGCACGAAATTAGCCATTTTAGAGAATCTATCAACCACCATAAGAATGAATGAGTAACCCCTAGACACTGGCAGTTCTCCCAGGAAATCAATGGATATGTGGGAACAAGGACGTTCGCCATTAGGTACAGGTTGGAGTAGGCCTACTGGGAGGTGTCTAGGGGTCTTGGCACGAGCACAGGTGGTACAGGCTGCAGTAAATGTGGAGCCAGGAGTTCTCTGTCGCCAATATCTAGTTACTCTGGGCACTAGACAGTTTTTTTGAGAAAAACCTGCATGGTCTTAGAGTACCCCCTGCCACCGGGTGCTGTGACAGTACTGCCCCTACCCCAATTTCAGAGGCATCAACCTCCAGCGTGAATGGAAGGGAAGGGTTGGGGTGGGACAGTACAGGAGCGGATGCGAAAGCGGATTTTAATGTCTCAAAAGCATGATCAGCTGCATCAGAGTATTGGGATGGATTAGAACCCTTGTGCGTAAGGTCAGACAGAGATTTAACAATAGTGGAAACATTATGGATAAACTTCCTGTAATAATTGGCAAACCCCAAAAAGCGCTGTATCGCTTTTAACCCTTTGGGTTGTGGCCATTGCAAGACTGCTGCGAGATTCTCCTGGTCCATGGCAATATCATCCTTAGAGTTCACAAAACCCAAAAAAGGCACTTTGGACCTGTGAAACTCGCACTTCTCCATTTTACAGAATAGCTTATTCTTGCGCAAACGAAGCAAGACCTCGGACACATCCTTGATGTGTTGAGACAGATTAGCTGAGTGTATGAGTATGTCATCAAGGTAGACTACTACACAGGATTGTAGCATATCATGGAGGATGTCGTTAATGAATTCTTGAAATACAGCAAGTGCGTTACAGAGGCCAAATGCCATAACTTGGTATTCATAATGTCCGGATCTGGTATTAAATGCCGTTTTCCACTCATCCCCAGCTCTTATCCTGATCAGGTTATAGGCAGCTCATAGATCTAATTTCGTAAAAATGGAAGATCCTTTTAACCTGTCAAATAGTTCAGTAATGAGTGGTATGGGGTAGGCATTTTTGGACATAAGTTTATTATATCCCCGGTAATCGATACAAGGCCTTAGCTCGCCATTCTTCTTTTTCACAAAAAAGAAACCAGCACCAGCAGGTGAGGTAAACTTTCTAATAATCCCTCTTTTAAGGACATCATCAATGTATTCCTCCATAGCCCGATTTTCATCGCACGACAGTGGGTATGTGCGGCCCCTAGGGGGCACAACCCCAGGGGGCAAATCAATGGCACAATCGTAGGCCCTATGTTGGGGCAATGTGCTAGCCTCTCCCTTACTAAAAACGTCACTGAATTGGTGGTATTCGGTTGGCACAAACAGGAAAGCCAATGGAAGCAATCACAGTGTAGACTGACAGGAAAAGTAACAAGGGGAGTACGGGCACAGTGATACTATGTTAGTCCTCTTTTCCAGACAATTAAGGCCTTTAACATTATATGAGATAACTTTAGGTCCTTAGCCATAACCAAAATATGGAAACAGAGAACGTAGCAGAAGACTGCCTAGGAATGGAAGGGAGGACCAGCGAGACAGGAAGAACTGGCAACGGAATAGGTGAGGAAAGAGAAAGGGAATGAAGAGGGAATAGAGGTGCTAAGCAGTGAGAAAAGAAAAAAAATAAAAAGAGAAAGTGAGATGGTCGGGGGGAGGTTTTACCCCTATATTGGTAGGGAAGTAAGACTCCAACCATGTCAAGAGACAGCACCTAAGCCGCACAGACAAGGTGGTTGAACCAGAGACCATAAGGAGAGGAGGTGGCGCAGAGAGGAATGGAGGAGAAGAAGCTGTGTTATAGCACAGCTATAACAAATAGAAAGTCCTATGAGAAACATATAACCAATAAGGGGGGCAGATCAAACATATAACCAATAAGGGGGGCAGATCAAACATTGAAATAAGTCAAATAAGTCAAATAAGTCAAATGCCCAGAACAAATGATATGAGTCGCATCATTAGTAACATATAAAATATTAAATATTTTGTAAGTGGCCTAAGAGGCGTACATCTTACATAGAGGCCAGCTGTGAGAAGAGCCACCCAAACAATGAGGAGTAGGACCCCGCTCTAAAAGCCCATGATCTCGTTGGTCCACTGGGGCTCCCCTTGACAGGGGGGCTGCAGAAGCCCAAGGGGAGCTAAGCCTAGCACGGAAGGCAAGTCAACCAGGCATGCAAATAAGGTGAAGGCCTACAGCTGTACAGGAGAGGTCATCAGGCCCCTACTACAAAAATCACAAAGATGATCATAGTAGGCCAGAATCACAGCTGCACAGAGGCTGTAGAAAACTAGAAGACTAAAATGCATAACATAAAACAGACGATTAAAAGAATCATCATTATACAAACCATGCGTAAAACAGAAATACACACTGCCCGTCGGGTCTGGTGCCTGGAACTTTGCATTCTCGGTAGCCACACTGGACAGGGGGTCCATGCTGGGGAACCTGCATGGGTCAATGTATGTTCTTTGGTGTGAAACATCATAAAACCTTGAGTGGTGAGAGCTTCGGTGCAAGGACAACACCCTCATCAAACCCTCAGGGTCCCTCATGTCAGGGGGCCCCAAGAGTCCAAGGGGAGGGGGGACCCCACACCAGCCCCCCAACAGCCGGTGACCATACGACAGCTGGGAGGTAACACCCCTCTAGATACAATGGGAACCCAGGCAACCGTTGCCAGCCCATGGAAGGAATAGGGGAGACTACAGTCCCGCTACTCAGCTTTAGAAGTACACCAGGGCATAAGAAACAATGACCTTAAACGTGGGGAAAGTGCATAAATCACACAGTGGGAGTGGGGCTAGAAAACAGGTAAGAAAGAGCGTGTATATTAAACCCAACAACCCAGGCAGTCCCCTCCCTCCTAGAATATCACCCGGAGTTCCATATGGTCCAACAGAACATTGTAGAGGCACAAACAGAACTGGTATTACCCCTTAAAGATGCCAGAAATGGAGGAGGACTGCCAAGCAGGATCCAGGACCTCAAGAAGGAGACTAATTTGTGTCCGGCAGCCTCCGTTTCTTCCTGGAAGAGACAGCCACCAGATGCCAGCGTAGTCGTTGATTTTTCTCAAGCGGTGGTCCTGGTGGATGACCTGGTTCTTTCTGTGGAGGTGGCAGGGAGATGACCAGATCAGTGCAGAAAGTAGGTATTTCCTCAGGCCTAGTGAGGGAGGCCTGGACCCCATTATGAGATGCATGCAAATTAAAAGGAAAGCCCCATCTGTATTTGATGGATAAGGCCCTAAGGTGATCTGCCAGAGGTTTTAGTTGATGCCTCATGTAGAGGGTGTGGAGAGAGAGATCCTGAAAACTTTGACCTGCACCCCAGCATATGATATGTCCAAGGGGAGGGGGCACCCCACACCAGCCCCCCAACAGCCGGTGACCATACGTCAGCTGGGAGGTAACACCCCTCTAGATACAATGGGAACCCAGGCAACCGTTGCCAGACCATGGAAGGAATAGGGGAGACTACAGTCCCTCTACTCAGCTTTAGAAGTACACCAGGGCATAAGAAACAATGACCTTAAACGTGGGGAAAGTGCATAAATCACACAGTGGGAGTGGGGCTAGAAAACAGGTAAGAAAGAGCGTGTATATTAAACCCAACAACCCAGGGAGTCCCCTCCCTCCTAGAATATCACCCGGAGTTCCATATGGTCCAACAGAACATTGTAGAGGCACAAACAGAACTGGTATTACCCCTTAAAGATGCCAGAAATGGAGGAGGACTGCCAAGCAGGATCCAGGACCTCAAGAAGGAGACTAATTTGTGTCCGGCAGCCTCCGTTTCTTCCTGGAAGAGACAGCCACCAGATGCCAGCGTAGTCGTTGATTTTTCTCAAGCGGTGGTCCTGGTGGATGACCTGGTTCTTTCTGTGGAGGTGGCAGGGAGATGACCAGATCAGTGCAGAAAGTAGGTATTTCCTCAGGCCTAGTGAGGGAGGCCTGGACCCCATTATGAGATGCATGCAAATTAAAAGGAAAGCCCCATCGGTATTTGATGGATAAGGCGCTAAGGTGATCTGCCAGAGGTTTTAGTTGATGCCTCATGTAGAGGGTGTGGAGAGAGAGATCCTGAAAACTTTGACCTGCACCCCAGCATATGATATGGAATCCTTAGTATGGCATGCAGCAACAATAGCCTCTTTATCCGTGTAGTAATGGCATCTACATTTGATATCTCTTGGAGGATCTCCCGGGACTCGCCTGGGTTTCAAGGCTCTATGTGCTCTGTCAAGCAGGATTTCGTCTTTTCTGCCCAAGACATGCTCAAAAAAAGGACTGAAGGAATCCCTGCAGATCTTTCTGACCAATGTTTTCAGGTACATTGCGTAGGTAGAGGTTGCTGCTCTGGTTACGATTGTCCATATCATCAACCTTCAGAGTAAGACTTTCTATGTATTCCTGTTGATCTCCAATACCTTGTTCCAAACTCTGCAGACAATCAGACCACTCAGTTTGCTCCCCCTCAAAGCCATCAATCTGTTGCGCTAGTTGGTGTATGTCTGTACGGAGGTCCGTAATTTCCAGTTTAAGTGGCCCTTTGATGTCCATAGCCAAAGATAATAAGTTCTCATTCGTAGAGAAAGAAGCAAGCATGGTCATAGGGATCACGGAGGGCGGCGTGGCGTCAATGGGCACTGAGCAATCCATACCTCCTGCGGAGGTAGCAGACAGAGACTCTCTACCGTAGGCAAATGCTGAGGCCTTGCTTGCATCTTAGCGTGAAATCTCAGGGTGGGAGGGCGACCAGGGCCTATATATCTCAGCCACAGCTCGGAGCTCCTCTAAAACACATCCATCTCTCTCAGCGGCAAGCTTTGCCCCCCCCATCTTTAATCATGTATGAACATAATGTTTCAGATTAGGTCTCGTATCGTAACATATCTACTGGATATTCACCATGCAATTATTGGACTGTTGCTATATACATTTCAAGATTCTGAAGGATGGGAGGTATTTGCAAAAAGAGCCGCTCTCAACACACCAGAAGGACTCTGCCAGCTGTTGAAGTATGCAAGCTGTTCACATCTACACACACACCTGCCCATTGATCTATTCCAATATTTTATTGCTACAGTTCCATTTCAGGTGATATCCAGATTATCTAGATCTATATTTTATTTTTATTTTTCTGAATTCACATATTTTGATATAGCGCTAAATACTTTTTATCGCTGTCTAATTTTGAGATACATTAGGAATATTTATATGATCTCATTTTGTATTTGTGTCTGATTTTGTAATAAATATATATTTTTATATTACACAAAGGTCTAGCGCTCTCCTTAGGTTGCTAATACTTGTTCTTTTTTGTATTTTAGTTCTGCACACTAACAGGATAGTAGAGACAGACTTCTTTATGTTTTCAATTATGATTTAAGGATCTGAGATTACCTTGGCACAATCCCCTTTCCAGTATTTGATTATTTGTTTATATGTGTGTATATATATATATATATATATATATATATATATATATATATATATATATATATATATATATACATATTTAAGTGGGTTCACTTAGAAATGTCCTTGTTTTTGAAAGAAAAGCAAATCTTGTCCATTAAAATAACATAAAATTGATCAGGAATACAGTATAGACATTGTTAATATTGTAAATGACTATTGTAGCTGGAAATGGCAGTTTTTTTATGGAAGATCTACATTTGCTGCAAATGGAGGATTCTTCAATGAAAGTAAAGTTTGAAGAACACAATTATTTTTTAAATTAAAAATCATTCTTTCTAACCTTGTCAACATCTTGACTGTATTTCCTATTCATTTTGCAACTTATTTGATGTATGTTTTCATGGAAAACAAGGGAATTTCTGAAGTGACCCTACACATTGGAACGGTAGTGTAGATATATATATACAGAGATAGACAGACAGAGAGATAGATGGATGGATAGATAGATAGATAGATAGATAGATAGATAGATAGATAGATAGATAGATAGATAGACAGATAGATAGATACGAGGTGAGGTTAAAATCAGAAGACTTTATTTCCTCCCCTTGCAGTTGTGTAAATGGTTGCATTCTGAGTCTGTGGCGGGTGTGCTTATATTTGATTGCTGGCTTTTTTGGTGCTTTTCTGCTATACAAAGTTGAGCTAATTAAAAGAGCTATGGGATATTTGTTCTGCACAAATTAGAATAACTTTGCCTGTTTTAACTGTGTTGTATTTGCGTGGTAAGGAAGGTAAAGAGTGATTGCAGTCTATATCTGTGGTGAGTGCAATAGGTTTTTTTTGTTTTTATTGCTGGGTTGTGAGCAATGGTTTTGAGCTATATAAAACATAAAGAGAATGAATACTTGAATATGTGAATCTTGCTTCTGTATGTAAGTGCAACAGTGGGGTAAGTTCTGTGAATCTGAACAGAGACTTCAAACCCAGGGTATTAATCCAGAGGACTATCACTCATTGATTACTTTATTTTTTGCACATTAAACCATTGTGCCCTGCATTTTTAACTTATAGTTAATAGGATAATAAGAGTGTTAACAATAACATGACTGTCTGTTTAACTCAGAGTATAAGCTGCCATATGTTTACACATCTGAAACAACATTCCAGGGTACATACTTCTGTGGCAAATTCGAGCTAGTAGCCTCTTTGCAGGCTCAGTTTAGATATCTGGAGATAAAAGTTGCAACACTGAGAGAGAGAGACAGGCAATCTTGAGAGGGGTTTGCATCTCAATGAGCAGAAGGAAGATGGAATAGGATTTACTTGAGCGGAGATTGTAAAAAGACAAACAGGTAAATAAGTGGGTTACAGAATAAGGAAGACTCTACTATATTTACTCCCCTAAATATATTTTCTGCATTGAGAGATGATGGTGAGGAATGTTGTTAAAAGAATGCCATTGATTGAATGGACTGTGCTCTTTAACAGCTGGGAGAACAACCTTTATAGCACTGACAGGATCCGGGATTCAGGCAGTCTTTTACAAATGATAGAGTTAGGGTATTTCATAATTAGGAAGACTGATAGAGTAATCTGTTGCAGAATTGCTGCAAATGAAAAGTTTGCTATCTTCCAGCTGCTTGTGTTTGACATGTACTGAAGTGAGTTGCTGGATTGTTGGGAGGTGCTGGACATTGCCCGGGGGCAATGGTACTTGTTGGTACCAATGACAAAATAAGTGGGAGCTGGAAGTTCATTAAGAATGATTTAATGGATTTAGTTCATAAATATAAGCAAAAAGACTTCTAAGGTTGAATTTTCTGAAATACTACCTGTGTCACATAAAGGCAACAGGACATTTGGGAGTTAAATGTGTGTCTAAATACATGGTGTAAACTGGAGGGGTTTGTGTTTCTAGAGCATCGGGCTGTCTAGTAGAGATGGATTGCACCTTACTAGAAGGAGGTGGTTGCTGTGCTAGGGTTTAGGACGGTTGGAAGGTTTAAGGACACTTTAAACTAGGAAGTGGAGGGACAACACATAATGGGGTAGTAAGTGTGGAAGAGGAAATGAGATTAGAGAAGGGGTATGGAGAAGGAGTGGAGAATAGGCTAGTTCATCTAAATGGGACATGCCTGTATTACAACCTGAAAGCAAATTAATATTTCATAGAATGCACTTGTTCAGAGTAACAAAATGTATGCTTGCAATAGTTCATAGTCTTGATGATCAAATAGGGAGACTGGAACAAACTTCAATGAATAATTTGAATGAGATTTTTGGTATTCCTAAAACCTGGTTGAATGATACAAATGACTGGGCAGTCAAACTAGAGGGTCATTCACTTTTTTAGGAGGGATAGGGTTTAAAAAAGAAGCGGGGCTGCCTGTATGTGTAGCATTCTTTAAACCTAGGATAAGGGAAGATAGTAATGAAGGATCCACTGAAAATGTAGAGGCCCTGTGGGTTTAAATATACAATGGGGCCATACATAATAAAATATATTAATGGCCATTTGCTACAAGGCCCCTAATATTTGTGTTTGAAGAAGCTCAACTGTTACGGCAAATGGTTAAAAAGGTTAATTCTACCATGCAAATTAAGACCAATATCCTTTAACAAAGAGGCTTCCAGGGAAATGAGGAATAAGAAGCAGGTTTCTAAATTTTAAGTTAGAAGGATCAGATGCATCATTTTAAAAATATAAAAAATGCAATGTAATCTGCAAAAGGCGATTAGTCTAGCTATAATTGAAAATGAGAAAAGTGTTGCATAAGAGAACAAGAAAAATACTAAATATTTCTACAAGTATACTGTAATGATCTGACAGACTAAACACCCGATGTAAGCTGCCTGGTAGACTCTGTGAGGCAGATTTCCCACAAAGATGTGACAGACTGCTGTTTGATGTAAATACCCAAGAACAGACAATACAGGAATACTTCAAGGCAGGCCCCAGTGAGCCAGATACTAGAGAGCAAAAACTGGTGTAACAAGCTGGCCGACAGTGTCTGCTCTTTGAGTTGCCTTGCTGTGGCCTAGGTCAAGTTAGAGATGCTGGTCAAAAAGTCAGATTAGTGCTGATCTGAGGAGCAAGCCCGCACCCCAGATGACAACCCAGAGAACAGCAGCTACCCACTGGGATCAAAGAGGATAATGAACAAATAACCCACCTGCAGTATAGTTATAATTGTTGTACAGGAACACAGAGGCCTAGAGCTCGCCTGAGAAGACAGAAAACAGGATAGTCAAAATCTGACAGGGTGTTTGAGGAGGAAGAAGCCCCCCAGGGTCAAGGCAAACAGAAAGTCAGGCAAGCCAGATCAGGAACGGGCGAGCAATGCAGTACAAGGCAGCAGATGGAGGAATGGTCCAATCAATGGAGCCAAGGTCGCTAGCAGGATATCACTTGAGCATGGTACCAAGTCGCAAAATAGGAGGGAAGTTGCAGGAAAATCCTGCCCAAAAGCACAGAAGCTCTATAAAGGCTCAGAGCAACCACAGGACAAGGCAGGGAGCCAGGATCCGGATAATAAGGAAAAACAAATTGAAAACCAGACAAGGAATCACAAAAGACAGAGATAAAAGGGCAGAACATTACATATATAAATGGCAAAAAGATTAAGATTGATATAGGATCCCTTTAAACATAGACAGGTAAATGAAATAGTGAGGATAAAGCAATGACTGACACATTTTCCTCTGTATATATAAAGGAAGCATCAATGGCAGGCTATGGGCAAACAGTGAGAATCACAGAATTTCCCCCTTCGTGCACCTGACTTAATATGTCGACAAAGTTAAAATAAGACTGGAAAATATTACAGTGAATAAAGCACCTCAAACTTATGGCATATATCCAAGGGTACATATAGAACTTAGTTCAGTGATAACAAACCATTTTACTTAGTATATAATATCATCAGGTATAGTGCCCAGTGATTGGAGGAAAGTCGATGTACTAGTATTATTCTAAAAAGTGAGCAAGATCAAAATCAGGAAATATTAGACCTGTAAGCTTGAACTGCATAATGGACAAGATATTAAAATAGTTACTAAGCAATACTATTATGGGCTATGTGACAACCAACAACATTAATAGTAAGCGTCAGAATGGTTTTGCAAAGAATACATCATGTCTAACTGACAACCAACAACATTATTAATAGGCATCAGCATGGTTTTATGAAGAATACATCAGGGTTTATGCACTAAGATGTGATAGAGAGGTGATAAAGTGGAGATGACTTCTCCATTGTTATCACTTCTTCAGTTGCCATGTTATTCTACAGAGCCTATGAACTAAGGTCTCCATAGCAGGAGAAATGTTAGTACATTGGATCAATACAATAACACAGGAACTGGAGAAGTGATATCACCGGAGTAATTCATCTCAACATTATCTCCTCTTTATCACACCTTAGTTTATAATCCCCACTATGTCAAACATTCTACAAAAGGGTAAGGAGTAAGTTGGACAAGAATATTGCCATTGGATTTTGCACATACAAGTCAGGCTTTTATTTCTTTTAAGACCATGGCCGTGGCTTACTGCTTGGAATGACAATGTTGACGGAAATATATAAGTAAGACAACAAGAAAATTTAAGATCAGGATTAAGGAACATGTCAATTATATACTGAATGTCCCAGTGTTGGGCACAAAACTCACTTCAGTGGCCAAGCATTTTTTAAATCATATTGCCAGTCCCGTGGGTTTAAAGGCATAGGATTGCAAAAAAAAATGTATCTTAGAACAAGCGGAGGGGATACTGATAGAATCTTACTGTCATATGAAGATAGATTGATTTCTTATTAAGTCTCTCCATCTACATTGCTTTAAATAGGATGGAATCTTAGGGTTATTATATGTTAATTTGTAACATGTCGATTCCATTCTTTTATACATATTTTTGATTAATGGGGGATACTACAATTTATCTATCAGCATCTGTCTTTTAGGTGGCTTATTCATCAATGTTGTACAATTTTTGTTATGGTAGGATGTTTATTTCACATTAACGTGCAGTAATCCATTGTACAAATTTAAGCTTATTATTAGCACATTCCTTTGATTCTAATGATTTAATGTGCAATACTAGATGTGAACATGGTTATGTCACTATAGCTCCTTATTATCATAGAGGCATGATACATTTCTGCATTGTATCAATATTGCCAGATCAGCCTACCAATCATAATTGGATCTTATGAATGGTAATCATCCTGATGGCTTGGCAGTGGGACTTACATTCCTGTGTCATATTCAGCTTTTCCAGTGAATTTGCAGATGTCATTCAACTGATTGGCTGAATGGGTTGATATTCCCAGCTTCTGGGCATATTTAAAAGGTCCAATCAGCTATGATTCTACATCACACTTCCACATTCCAAAGCATTTTGAGAGTTCTCTACCCTCTTCCTCAGGGACTCTTCTTAGAAGACTTTTGAGCCGACTAATGAGAAAAGAATGGTCTGCCTACTAATGTCTACAGCATGATCTCTGAATAATTTCCAGCTAATTAAAGGTTAATTCACTACATTATTTTGAGAGTATTTTTTATTTTATAACAATAACCACCTCAATAATATTTGCTAAAGGTTTTTTTGTATACTGGATCTATACTCGGTTATTGGACTTTCTCATTTACAATTACAATGAAGCTGTCTATGGATGGTTAAGGGAACCAGCTTGATAATTATATATATGAAGGTGTAGTGAGAATTAGTGAAATATACCTAATTTAAGCAATGTATAGATTAAGGAAGGGCATTTAATGGGAATGTGTTTTTCCATGTAACTTGTATTTCATTTCTTTGCTGACCAATGCTCTGTTTCTTTTTTTTAATTTTAATTAATGCATTGTCAGAAAAACTGGATTTTTGTTGTCCCTGACAATACTACATCACATATTTTCCAATTCTTAGCAGTATTTCAAAACAGGTTTCTGCCTTTATATTTAAATAGGTTCCACAATATACACACTCTCTTTTTAAGTGCATAATTCTGATTACTAGTTCCACAGGGTTTCTTTTCTTTCTTTTTCAAAGTAATAATTTCCCCTGTAGCACCTTTGTCAGACTTTACTGCAATGGATGGGCATATAGATGTTTTATGGACTGAATGTGCATTAGGATATTATTTATCTCTACTTGGATTTTGCAAACACCTATGATACTGCATCTCACAACAGGTTACTGCACACCTTAAAATGCTTTGGCTTGGGAGGTTATATCTGTACATGGACTAAGAATTGCTTAAATGCTAGACTGCAGAGAACTGTTGTAAATTAAACCTTTCCAAGTGGAGTACCACAAGGTTTAGTCCTCTTGAGCCAAATGTGTTTTAATTTATTAATGATCTTGAAGTGGTTATTGAAAGTTGTGTCTCATACAGAGCAGAAATATTTGGATAAACTGAATGAATGGGCAGAAAAGTGGCAGATGGTGTTTTAATATAGATAAATGTAAGGTTATACATTTTGGCTGCAGAAACAAACATGCTACATATATGCTAAATGCAAAATTAGGAATCAAGTGGAAGAGCAACCAAAGTGCAGGTGTAACTCAGTGTCAACTCTTGTGGAATGTTCCTTTCTGCTTTATCTTCCAACTGGTGATATGATATTGCAGCTTTAAGACCCATAACAGTCCAACGACTCCTTGACCAAAACAAATATTTCAACAGTAAGGATCTAGAGCTGATCTCTCGCCTCAAGTAGGGACACCTTAAATACACAGAAAATCTGGGCAGCATCTATCATGTACAACAAACCAACACAAAATAATATATATAAAAATATCAATTTATTGTTGCACAATATCCAACACATACATTTACTACACAAAATGTGAGTTAGACATCTCCACACATCTCCAGCCTTTAGACCACAAAAAGGAAAAAAGGAACAAGCATTGAAAGGGTGTCCGCACACACAAAGAAAACTTTGCTAATCACAATATATACCTGATACAGTAACTTAGATACTCAAAAATGGCTATGCCTGATAAATATACAAGAAATCTTTATGACCTACACAAGCCTAGAATTAGCAGATTTTAAGATACCAAGCTGGGGTCCGGCATCTGTGACCTCTTTAATGATGTGGGTACATGCCTTGGCTTTCCTTTATTTGCTTGGGTGACCGGGCCAAAAGGGTCAGTGCAGCATTAAGATTTAGTTAGGGGGACTCTGAGAACACTGAGCAGAGTCCAGGATGAGGTTTTCCGGGCCCCTCTCATTTGGCGGGGCCCTAGCCAGGTGCCTTGTGCGCCTTACCTGTTATCTGGCTCTGCGCTGGTGTGATCGAGAAAGTGATTGAGAAGTATCAGGAGCGGGAGACCTGCACCATACAAGTATACTGTGAGTGCTCATGCAGTCAAGGGGCTTAATACAATGTCATCTGAAGAACATGGAAAAGAAGATGGTTTTCTGTGTTTTGTGGAGGACATTGTATTAACTCCTTGAGTGCATGAGCAGTCACAGTATACTTGTATGATGCCTGTGTCATAATGAGAGGACAGAAACAGTCTTAAACCCCATTCCACATACCGCAAGACAGACCCAATGAAAGCTGCAGGAAAGCAGTGTTGCCTCCTGTCGTTATACCAGAGGCGCGTAAATGGCGCTGGTCCGATAGAGCAAGTGATTGACAGGCATGATCCGGGGAGACGTGCACCATACAAGTATAGTGTGAGTGGTCGTGCACTCAAGGGGTTAATACAGTGTCCTCCTCAGAACATGGAAACCCAAGTTGGTTTTCCATGTTCTGCAGAGGACATTGGATTAACCCCTTGAGTGCATGAGTCACACTATACTTGTATTCTCACCCGGCTGATGCGTGCTTGATTAGGTGGTGGAAAAATCTTATGAGGACAGGTGAGCCATTAGGCTCCGACCCAGACTATGCTGGATAGGACACACAGGAGAAAGCTTCAGTTGGGGAGGGTGGGAGGAGAGAACAGCGGATGTTGAGGGCGGGCAAACTCCTTGCAGATATTACTGCTGCCCCTGGGTGTGTGTGACCGGAAACACAGGTTTATATATATATATGTATGTATGTATGTATGTATGTATGTGTGTGTGTGTGTGTGTTATTGAACTGGAAAAAGTGCAGAAAGTCTAACAAAACTGATAGAGGGGTTTGAGGATCTAAGTTATATAGAGACTAGCCAAACTGGGATTGCTTACATTAGAGTAGAAACGTATAAGGGATGATGTGATTACCATTTACAAAAATATTCAAGGTCAATGCCAAGAACTATCTGAGGATCTATTTTTTCAAAGAAGTTATCATTTAAGACTAAAGGAAATGGATTCTGACAAAAACGAAGGCAAAGATGTTTTACTGTAGGGGTTGTATAAGTTGTAAAATTATTTGCCTCAGCATGCTGTGCTTGCAGTATCTGAATTTGATTTAAAAAAATTATACTTTTGTAGCTAGATAGGATATTGACTCAAAAAAAATCCAGTTGCCTATGTGAAATACACACACACTCACACACACATCACACATAAACACATACACATATATGTTTTCATTATTTTTGAATTTAAAGAAACTTGACAGTAAACTTCAATTATTGTTTTACACTGAATATTAGCTGAAGTGTAAAGTGTAGCTTAAAAGAGCAGTAACACTTTTTATTGAAATTCTAAATGTTATAGTGCATTTCCTACTTAGGGAAACAAGGGTGCCCACTGCTGTCATTAGTTTCATTTAGTGTCATTATTTTTCTGAAAGTTCAAAGTGTGAGGCAGTTACTCAGCAGTTTGTATCATATTCTTGGAGAACTGTTTATCATTTTCTCACATCACCCATAAAATGTAACATAATAATTAACTGGTATCTTAACAATACATGACAATGTTACATTAAAAAACAACAGTTGAAACTGTAATAAATCTGCAAAGCTACATCTCCCAAGAATAGGAGTAGCCTTGATTTGCTTAGCAGTAGTATACTAGATTTTATGTCTATAGTCATATTTAAAATATGAAATTCTGTTTAATTTTGCAGCAAAGAAGATGAAGATCTGGATGTATTTGAAGCAGAGAGCTCTAGAGCAACAGGTAAAGTAGCAACATTTTAATTTATGATGTCCTTATGAATCTACAAAACAATTCCTTTTTTACACTTACTTTTAAACTATATCTTTCAGAGAAGTACATCCCAAGAATAATTTGTTCACATGATGACACTATTAAGGATAATAACCATGAAGAAAATCATGTGTGTGATAGAAAGAACAATGATGCAGAAGATGATCTGGAATTGTTTGTAAGTGTTTGGGGCATTATTGAGTATTTAAATGATTCTATTTTAATGCACTTCTTACAAATTGGGCTAATTTACTTTTCTTCACATACATTTCTAAAGATAAAGATAGCCACTTTCCTTTGTCTGTTGTATATATATTTCATTGTTATATTATATTGTGCATGTTAAGATTCTTTCCACACCTTTACAAGGCATAGGCTTTATTGTGTTTTTATAATATGCACATTTAAATATATTGTCTCTTTTTCTTATCTTTAATAGTAAATGGATCTATTATTCAGTTTATATTTTATGCACATTGTAAGTAATTGTGTTTTCTCTTTTTTAGCTCCAATTTTTGTTCAACTTCTCGGCAATTATCATTTCATTCTATTTTCTTCTATTGCTTCAGTATGACTGACTGAAATATATCTTTGAAATGTAGAATACAATTACTATATTTTTAAGCATCTAAATGGAAGCATGTAAATCTAAAGAAAACCTTGATACATCTAATGAAATTGTTATGCACGTATTAATTTAGACATTCAAAGAAAAATAAGAAAGTTGTAAATAAAGTCATGCATGGAACCCAAAGGTTAGCCATAAACACTTACATTTTTTGTTGCCATATAATAATACAACTGCTCTCGTTCCCAAAAAGTTAAACACTATAGGCCTTGAGGACAAAAGAAACCAAGAGTGAGTCTGGAACAAATAGTTGTACCATGGGGGAGAAATTAAACTTTTCAAAATTTTCTTTTGATTTGGATGGGGCTTTTAACCTCATGAATACAAGAAATACTTTTGAGACCTCTGTATTATTATGTGCTTAAAGGGGAACATTCACATCGCAAAAAAATTGGAGCACTGGTTTTAACCCCTAAGACAATATTAGCGCTGGGTTTTGTTTTAGTTTTACCTACCTAGGAGTGAAGATATTAATCTTTAAAAAGTGCCGCTCCCGCATTCTGCGGCACCGTGCAACCTCCATAGCATCTTAAACTGAGCTTGATGTAACGTTAACCCATAACACTACAGCTCTGAAGTAAAACGAGAATGCGCTCGCTGGGGCAGCTGGGAGGGAAGTGGGAAGTCCTGCTGCTCCGTGCCGCACATACACTGTGCCGCAGTATGCGGAAGTGGCACTTTTTAAAGATTAATACCTCCACTCCTAGGTAGGTAAAACTAAAACAAAACCCAGCGCTAATATTGTCTTAGGGGTTAAAACCAGTGTTCCAATTTTTTTGCGATGTGAATGTTCCCCTTTAAAATCCCCATTTAAATCAATAGGAATGTTAATTTTTCCCCTACAATGCTAGTGGTTTGCTATAGTATGGCTCCTGGTTTCTTTTATGAATAATGACCTACATGTATTAAAGTGATAATACAATGTAAATCGTCTAAAACAATGTTTTTAAATAAAATACATTTTCATGTGGATAACTTAAAAAGGTTCACTTTCAGGTATCCTACAGTAAAGCAGTTTATGCAAAATATAGCCATTACCACAAATGTTTTTAAATTATTATTTTTACAAAATTGGATTTTGGAAAGGAGTGAAATTAAGTAAGAGTAGGTAAAAAGCACAGTTTTCAACCAAGTAAGTGCGACTAGATAATAATTATCATTCTTAGCGCATCTCTGTTGCTAGTAGCATTCCTGCAGTCATACTTCCTTTCAAATGGACAGAGTACTGGGATTGTATAAAAATAGTAGCCGCATCTACTATGCAGCTATATATATATATATATATATATATATATATATATATATATACACTTACTGAGCACCTATACCAGATTACTTAGTACATACCTGCTCCCAACTCTTCCAGCACTATACTAAGGACACACTCTGTTCATGCCATCCCTAGAAAAGCATAAGGAAAAGCATGTTTCCTCTTCCAGTTTGTGCATGGGTCTACATGCATAGGAATGTCATGCTTTGAAACATCCAAACACTACTACACTGTCCACTCCTTGCCATACATGACTCATATCTGCCATTTAAATACACCTATAACATAGTACATACATGCTAGGTGTGAGCAAAAAAGGATCTTTTTAGGATATTTGTGTATATATAGCATCTATGACAGATTCATTCATCCCACTCAGTGAATCTGGTGTTCTGACTTCCCATTTGCAAAGTGGCTGGGTCTCTGGTTTATTTTATAAACTCACTGGTAATAAATGTGAACACTGTTATATGGTTGTCATACATGCTAACATTTGTAATAAGCCCCCTGTGGTACTCAGTAGTCAAGGAAACTCCCTTCTGATCTGGCAGTGGAATGTACTTTGGTGCATCTCTTTCCTAAATGCTCAGCATCCCACTAATCCAGGATAGTGCCAACAGGTGCACAGGTTAGTGATGGGCCCTTAATTCATTCAAGTAGTACAGCTACAAGGAAGCTATGTTATACAACTAAACAGGCTTAGGTCCCTCACTAAACATGAGGGTGATCTTCATCTCTATTGCAATTATCTATTATTTGTATTGAGCCTTTCTGGACATTCTTCTGGCACTGAAAAGGGTAAACATTTATTATTTAACTTTATAATTGTGCAAAAAGTTGTTTTCTCATTGATATGATGATGCTAACATCATTTTAAAACAATAAAATGAAGATGCATTGTTTTTTACCAATAATTTTATGACAAATTGTAACACACAATAACTGTCACCTGTCTGTTATTTGTTAAGCAAACCCTGTTTATTAGTGTTTGTTTTGTAGGATATTATGTATGCTATGAACCATCTTGTGGCATAGACCAATAGCTCACAATATTTGGTATTAAGAAATAGCAAAAGACACTAATGATAAAATACATGCGGAATGACCTACATAACCCCTTCTTCCAGTCAGTCAGAGTTTGGGAGCCAATTTAAACAGGGATTGGCTTTTATTTAATTCACTGTTTATTTATTGAAACATAATCCAGGAGTGACTGGGGTTCATTTGTTTTATTTTTAGCAGAAACTGTATTTTTTAGGGTTTTTTAAATTTATTTTATTTAACAGGTCACATATGAAGAGAGACTAGGGTGCTACTGACACCAGAAGAACTCAAAATCCAGCTGAGTATGTATTTCATGGCACACACACACTACCATCCCTTTTGTGGGGAGTAGAAGGGGGCTCTGATCCCCTTATATTTTATTAATTTTAAAAATAATATGGGATGAACGGACCTCATTACTTTATACTTTCCATCTCCTAATCTCATCAAGATGGAGAGCGCGGGGGTAGTGTTATCCTTCCAATTTGTTTAAAGGGTCATTTTTACTTTAAATGAGGGTGACTGAGGACACTGTGGATCACCTGGGGGTGGGGCAAGCTGTTGTCCCAGAACTTCCCTGGGCATCTTGAAATTAATTTTGGAATAATTTCAACCAGTTTTTGCAGAGTTTTTCAAAACGATTGCAAAGCAGTGTTTTTTTATTTAGTTATTTATTATATTAAAAAAAGTGAGGCCCTGTAAGAAAGCTGCTAGGAAATTTAAGTCATCTATAGAAAAACTGAGGCCAAGGTAGGAAGAACTATACAGCAGCAGTAAATAGTTCATGAGGTAGGGATGTTCCTCAGTGTGAGACAGGAGCTAGTTGTTGGTCTTGTCTCATGTCTGTCTTAGAAAATAATGCTTATTGTTTCACTTACTATTTCTTTTTATATTTTATGAGCTAATAAATATTCCATACGCTGTATCACTGAAGACTCCCATTGTGTCTGTATGCACACCAAGCAATGATAAGTAGAAGTAATACTATGATTACTGGCAGCCATACTGTTGCAATAAATTAGTCTGAATATCTTACATAATGCGTGTTTATCTAAGAACAATTTTCAATTTGTATTAATTTTATTCTTGGGATATCCCCACAGAAAGATGGGTAGGTCAAACAAAACAACTTAATTTAACATTCATGGAAATATAGTAATCTTGCTTATTTTTGGCTCTCATGGACTAAATATCACTTTTTTAAGAAATATATAAATGTTAAAAGAAGGTCCTCAAAGACTACTAACAGGTCTTTTCTTTATGAGTTACCTGTTTGAGCAAGGGTCAGCCAATCAGCGGAGCAATAAACATAATTGCTATTAATGTTACTGCTAACAAGTCATATCTTTTGATTTCTGTTCCTGAGCATAGAGGAATTATTATAATTCACTCTTCTTTTCTCCTGCAGGGAAATTCTAACGATATGACGTGTTAGCAGTAGTTCAGGACAGTTTCTTTTGACCATTTTTAAAGAAATGTTAGAATTTTGAAGATGACACAACCACTTTACTACACCAATGTACTGTATACAGATTACAATAAAATGGAAGGGAATAGTTTGGCAAAGGCTGAAACTACAATGTAATATATATGACAAATAAAGTAATACTAGAGTATATTCATTTCAAAATTTAATCTCTTATATAGTATGTTGGTGGAACCAAAAATATTGTTTTGTACATTTAATATTTTTGGAATATTCTTGCTATAGTAAACCATATTATACAATTTCTTTCTTCAAATTTTCCATGAGTATACAAAGTTCCATTTTTTATTTCAAATTTTATAATTTGTTTCTACAAATTAGGTTTAGCACAAATGATAGCCAAATACAATGATACCATTTGTTTAATAGAAAACATCATTACATTTACTGCATATTAAACAGTTTCTATAAAGTAATAAAATTAAATTTGACCATTTCATCTGATGTTTTAGATAGTTCCTTTAGATATTTGTCATTTAGATTTGGGCTCCCAACATGTTAATGACTTAGACAATGAAGGAGTATAAGAACTTGAAATACAGCCATCCAGTATGTTTGAAACCCACAGGCATTAGCTCACAAGACAGCTGAGCAGCTGACAAGTAGCATGAACCTTATGTTAGAATAAGAAGAAATTGTAAGATTTGCATATAATTACTGAGATCATGCAAATGTCAGTTATGAATATAAAAAAACACAGGCATTTCACTGTTAAATCCTGACAGTTGGCATCACTGAAAAGCTCAAATGCATTTGAGTACTAGTTGGCAGAAGGTCATTAAAACAGAATTTGCAGATACATTAACACTCTTACTTTTCTTTGAGTGATAGTTTGCTATTTATAGTTTGCTGAGAGTTTCTAGAAAACATACTAGCAAGATAAGTTGTAGTGGGCTACCATATAAAAATTGCATGCAGAAGATGGGGACATTGAGCTTTTTTTAATTGATTTAAAGGAAGCTATCAATAAGTATGCATAAAGTCGAGAGAGAAATGATGGTACTGGCATATGAGGGAAAAGCCAGAGTTTATTGTAAAAAAATATTGAGACAGCCAAGTGCTTCTATATTCCAGAAATATTAACATTAGAAACAATTTTAACTTGCTAAAGTGTATGAAATGAGCCCAGCATATGTGGAGAAGTCTAATGATTCTAATGGTGCATTTCATAGGCTTGCTGTTCCATTAGCAAAGCCTTAATTGGCTTCAATGTTCGGGGGCATTTGGTATTTGATATATTTTGTTATCTTATATATGCAAATGCCTAGTGGTAGTAGTGGACCACGCACAAAATCAAAATTTGGGTCCTCATGCAAAATATAGCTATGCTGTATATTAAGTGCCTTAAATTTAAATACAATAGCAATAACTGTAGAAATTCATCCACTTAAAAAATGTGTGCGTATATATAAATATATATATATATATATATATATATATATAGAGAGAGAGAGAGAGAGAGAGAGCATGTTTTTTTCCTTAGTTGTGTAATGTACTTTAGAATGGCTATACCCAAATCAACAGAAAAGAACATTAGAACATAGTATATAAATAATATACTGTGGAGAAGGAGGAAGGGTGCTTAATAGTGAAAAATATATATACTTTGAGAATAAAAAGCTCAGTTCTTACTTGGATAAATGATAAGAGTTGAAAGACTGAAGGAAGGATTATATTTCTAGCTGCTAAGGATAAATGAAAAGAGATATCTATAGTAATAAGATGCTATGAAGAGAGAATGGACTGATAGAAGGGAAGAAATGGACTGATAGAAGGGAAAAAAGACAGAGAGAGAGAGAGAGAGAGAGAGAGAGAGAGAGAGAGAGAGAAGAGATAAAGCACATGGCTGGAATTTTGTAAGGTTTGAATTTGTGCTCAGAAATGTTTTGTGGCTTTTTTACCTTGAATTTGGTACACCAAAGTTTTTTTTTTTTTACTTTGCCTGTGCCTTATGGACAATAAAGATTTGGGAATCATAGTTCTAGGGCTTCACACTAGGAAACTGAAACTGGCAATGGTAGTTTTAAATCATAGTTAGGCATTCTATTATCTGTGCTGTAACAAACTACCACCATATAAAAATGCATGTCAGACACTAAATAAGCGCCTGCTGAAATCAATGGGACAGCATATCCATATGTGATTCTGTTGTATGTAGTGGATGTTAAGATGAGTTAATGGGATGAGCAAATGTATCCTACACCCCTAAACACTACAAGCACAAAAAAAATAATCCTATACCTAGCGCTAACACTAACCTATGTCCCATGCATCACATACATCATTTAGCTTGATTTTAGAGGTCAAGCTGTGTCCCCAAAGCTCTGGTCCTTCTTCAACAATAAAATAATAATTCTAATACCCCATCACCACCAATGCCACTTCTGCCTCTAATAAATACAAGCTCCCTACCTAGCTCTGCTTGGGCAGTTGCATGGCCAAGTGTAATAAAAAAAATGAATAGGGATTGCCCTTTATGGGGCCAGTCCTTGTTCCTGTGCTCCCGCTGGCTGGGAAGTGGAGTTGCATGGGACATGGAATGTGTACCGGATTAATCTCACCTTCCAGCCAATCAGCATCTAGATGGAAGGGTCATAATTGTACTTCACATCACCCCTCCATCTATTCAATGGTTGGCTATTTGGAGGGATGAAATTACACCCTTTCATTTAGATGCTGGTTGACTGGGAGGGAGTTTACTCAAGGGCATGTTCCATGCTCTGTGTAATACCACTTTCCAGTCAATGGGAGCATAGGAAATGATTTGAACAGGAATTGGCCATTTAAAAGACAATCCATATTAATTTTTTTCTCACACTGGGTCGGGCAATGAGCAGGATTAAGGGGGGGTTGTATTTATTAGAGGTGGTGAAGGTAACAGTGACTGTGGAATTTTAGGGGTTTTTTTTAATTAGGCATTGAGGATACCACTGTACCTCAGACACCAAGGTAAATGCTGTACATGTTATACATATGGGGAAGGGGCATGGATATATAGGTTAGTGTTAGCTCTGTTAAGTGTAGTGGAGGGGTGGGTGGTGCTTTTGGGTTAGTGTTTTAGAGGGTATGGGGAGGGTGAGGGGACGATAACTGTGAAATTAGCAAACAGTCAACATTTGACATTGTATCAAACATCAAGTGTTAGACATTTTCCTTTGATGTTCCCACTTCTCTCGCTATTTAGCATGAGATTGTGGAAAAGAAAGCCACTACGAATGTTCATGCAAACAATGTTTGTTACACTGTATACTGGCCAAGTAATAGAATTCTGACTGTACAACACTGGGCTCGATTCAATAAGGGCATGGTAAAACAGTCAGTAAATGGAAAAGGATTACCGAACGTTAGCCATGCCCATGTAGAGCAGCAAGGGGATAATATTCTACCTGCAAAGCAAAATGTGATGTGGTATACAGGCCAAATAATGTCCAGTTTCAAGTTTAACCTCCTTGGTGCTGCGCAAACTCTACTCTCACAATACACAGTGCCTGAGACACAAAACATATCCCTTACCGCAAGAAGTGTGCATCCCCTAGGGTCTATGTTCATCAGGGGTGTGCTTGCGGCTGGTTGAGGAGTCTTAGTGGACTCCCAGGGTACCAGCGGGGCACTCAGTGCAACACATATATATGCTTTGTGTACCTATCTTGCACTCCAAAGTACAGGCTGGCTGAACATATGAAAGATCCACATGTTGGACATATGGATGTTGTGTGGGTCCTCAACAGCTTACTCTTCATGGTGTGGATGACCTCTGATTTATTAACTTTGTGTCAGGGCCAACACGTATAAATGGCTCATTGGGGATTTGTCATGTATGTCTTTTATTCCATTGTGCAGAAACTGATGTGCCCTCATCAGTCCCTACCATATGGCTCATATCAGTGACATGAAATTTTCCAATACATTATTAACATTCAGTAGCATTAAGAATCAGCAGGAGGAACACTGTATGGAAGTGTAGTCAGAGTTGCACATCCCTCTGTTCCATGAAGTGTCATGCTATGGGTGCCTGTAGGAAGGAATGACTGGAGTTGAAACTCATTGCATAACTCTCTGGTACGCAAAGAATTAACCATCATTACCTTTTTAACCCTTTGAGTTGCAATGGGTTATATACCCCTCTGGAACTTATAGGGTTAAGAAAGAAGGGATGAAAACCAGCCAAATGAATGTGCAAAGTAGACATTATACCAATATATAACTTAGTAAATTAACTGTCCTCCATAAAGCAGAAACTGGTGCCTGGTGCAGGCCCATTGTCTTTGTGCTGCACACACACAGGCACACACATACCTCAGCATGCTGGGCATGCCAACCTCCCTCTCAGTTAGTTACTCATATGCAGTAGCCAGCACCCTTACATGGAATTTCAGCACTATTCAGCTACATTAGGTATTACAAATCTATAGTTTTGCTAATACCTTTACTATCCCTTTAACACTTGGAATGCCATAGGGGTATCCAATGCAATACATTTCAATGCACTGGATACTTCTCTAATGTTCAAGGTGGTTCCAGTTGCCATAAAATGGATGGAACATAGCAGCTTCTCCATGGCAGATAGGGAGCAGTTGGTGCTGGCTATGGGTTTGACGTCATTTTTGATCACCTCATTTAAGTTAATTATGCTGTGTGACATAAACCTGTACAGGCCTCTCACTTCAGTATCCACATTTCCGAAGAATGTGACCTTTGTGAGGTATATCCTGGGTCTTGGTGATCATCTGTCCTCCATGTTCTGCTCAACAGGTCCCTGTGGCAGCTGTGGCTGGGGGAGATCTAGTTGAGGCAGTGCTACCTGGCTGCTCCTCCACCTGGAGATGACCTCCTGGCTGGTTTGCCAGATGAAGCATCCAAAGTTGCAACAGCTGGAAGATGTGCAGGTGTGATTGGGGGATTGTTGGGCTCCACAGCCTTCGTATGCCCCCTTCTCTGATTTGTTCACATTTATTGCAATGGAATCATAATGATCGTAATTGCTATCTAAGTGGACTGACTGCAAACATTCCATGTTCTAGGATTGTAGGATGTCCCTTTAAGACAGTGGTGGAGATATTGGCTATCAGGCAAAAATGGACCAATGGGAACAAGGATGTTGTCCATGTGAGTGTATGCCAGTTTTTCTGTTGTTGTTTGTGTGTTTGGTGTAATTGCTGTTTGCCTCTCAGGTGCATATGTGACCATGTCCTGTGTGGTTGCTGATGCTGGTGAATATTTGTTCTCCATTGGCTACTGATCTTGCACAGCAAGGCTCAAGTTGCTTAGCGATTGACAGGTGTGCATATTGTGTTGCGCGGACATACAATAATGTGCAAAAGTTTTAGGCAGGTGTGAAAAAATGCTGTAAAGTAAGAATGATTTCAGAAATAGACATTTCAATAGCTTATTTTTTATCAATTAACAAAATTCATAGTGAACAGAAGAAAAATCTAAATTGAATCAATATTTGGCGTGACCACCGCTTGACTGCAAAACAGCATCAATTCTTCTAGGTCAGTGATTCTCAGGTCCAGTCCTCGGGGCACACCAACAGGTCATGTTTTCAAGATATCCCTAATTAATCACAGGTGAATCAATTACAATGACTGAGCCACTAATTGCTCACCTGTGATTAAGCAGAAACAACCTGAAAACCTGCACTGTTGGTGTGCCCCGAGGACTAACGTTGAGAAACACTGTTCTAGGTACACTTGCACACAGTTTTTTCAGGAAGCAGACAGGTAGGTTGTTCCAAACATCTTGGAGAACTAACCACAGGTCTTCTGTGGCTTTAGGCAGCCTCAGTTGCTTCTCTCTCTCTCTCAGTGTAATCCCAGAGACACTTAATGATGTTGAGATAAGGGCTCTGTGGGGCCCATACCATAATTTCCAAGATTCCTTGTGCTTCTTTACACTAAAGATAGTTGTAAATGACTTTGGCTGTATGTTTGGGGTCTTTGTCATGCTGCAGAATAATTTTGGGGCCAATCAGATGCCTCCCTGATGGTATTGCCTGTACTTCTCAGCGTTGAGCATTCCATTCATAGTAACAAAATCCCAGCTCCATTTGCAGAAATTCAGCCCCAGACTTGCAAGGAACTTCCACCATGGTTCACTATTGCCTGCAGACACTCATTCTTGTACCGCTCTCTAGCCTTCGGTGAACAAACTGCCTTCTGCTACAGATAAATATTTAAAATTTTGACTCATCAGTCCAGAACACCTCCTGCCATTTTCTGCACCCAGGTTCTTGTTTTCATCCATAGTTGAGTCGCTTGGTCATGTTTCCACATCTGAGGTATGGCTTTTTGGCTGTAAGTTTTCCATGAAGGCCACTTCTGATCAGACTTCTCCGGACAATATATGTGTGAGCCAGGGTCCCACTGTTTTCTGCCAGTTCTGAGCTGATGGCACTGCCAGATATCTTCCGATTGTGATGGGAAGTAAGCATGATATGTCTTTTACCTGCTGCAATAAGTTTCCATTTTCTGATCAGTGAGTCTACAGTCCTTAATGTTGCCCTTTCTTCTTGTTGTACTTCTTCAAAACAGCTTGGACAGCACATCTGGAAACACTTGTCTGCCTCGAAATTTCTGCCTGGGAGAGACCTTGCCGACACAGTATAACTACCTTGTGTCTTGTTGCTGTGCTCAGTCTTGCCATGGTATATAACTTATAGCAATAAACTATCTTCAGCTACCTCGCCTTGTTAGCTGAGTCTGGCTGTTCCTCACCCAGTTTTATTCCTCCTATACAGCTGTCTCTCTTTCAGTTAATGATTATGTTTCAACCAACATATCAAATTGATTATCATTAGCAACTGTTTGGTATAACTGTTTAATCATGAACCTGGCTATATGCCTACAAATTCCCTGACTTTGTGCAAGAGTACCTAGAAGAATTTATGATGTTTTGAAGTCAAAAGGTAGTCACACCAAATATTGATTTAAAATAGATGTTTTTTTCTGTTTACTCACTAGGTATTTTGTTAATTGATGAATATAAATTATTAATGTCTGTTTTTGAAAGCATTCTTACTTTACAGAATTTTTTCACACTTGCTTAAAACTTTTGCACATTATTGTACATCTTGGTAAGTGTTAACCTCTGTTGTGCCTGCGAAGCATGCTATGGATTGTTTCACGTTGACTTGCAAAACCTTGTTTCTCAAGGAGGTTGATGGATTAATGTTGGTTGTCCAGAACTTGAGTGTACAGCATGTACATTTGAAGGATGCTTACTTGGCACTTCAGGGGTTATTTTTTGCCTTTTTGTCACAATGCTACATCCTAAGTGTTGTGTGAGCTGTTGGTTTCCTGCTTTGGGTTGTTTGATGGGATTTTGTAAGCTTTGTTGTGTGTTGTAAGTCAAGAAAAGTAGGAACAGGATTACCGTTAGTTAATGTATCTGTTTACCGCACACAATTGAATAGCAAATGGGGAGCTGTTCCATTGATCTCAGTGGATGAAATATTTCTGTACAATGTAATTTTTTACTGCACGTTAGCATTTAAGGATAGAAAACTGTACTACTGGCTTCAAATTTCTTTTTTAGTGAATCGAGCCCAGTGTGTTTACTGGGCTGAACTCATTTTGGTGTTAACGCATGTTTTAACAGGCCTAAAAGAATTATTGCAGCTACAAAGTATCCTCACATGATCACTTTAAATATGTGGTATAAAACAAAGCTTTAATTTGGTGTATAAAAACATAGGACCACACACAGAGAAACAATGGGCAATTCACCCCCAAAACACTCCTAATGTGTTTTGGACCAAACTTGTCCTTAATTATAGGTAAAGCGGGTGGGAAAAAATGTGGTTTAAATAGACAATAAAGATCCAACCCCCTTAAAGGCATATACACATATAAAATCCATGTTATGTACAAAGCCAGAGAGTCAAGGAATTCACCTATCCTACCAATAATGGGATGAATAGTGATCCCACAATGCATGATTAATACATTACATTAGTACAGTAATCACAAATAATTTTTAGATGTATAAATAATCAGAAATGATGTACTATACCGGTGCATAGATACAAATATACAGATACAAAACATCAGTGCTGGATGAGAATCACCCAAATGCAAATCGGTACTTGGGGACAGATATATCAGTAAAACAGGTTTAAGCCCCATTCTGAGTTTAGGCCATTTGGGATTCGCATATCAAGTTGACATATCCAAAATATTTCCCTTCTCCCTAGATGGTGTAAACTGTTACTGCCTCTTGGGGTGTTGGAAACTCTCTCAATACCTGGAAAAGCAAAATGTACCAAGCCCATAAAATAAGACATAAAGGGCTAGATTTAAAGGTTCACGTTAAACCAGCCGCTAACTAAAAAAGGCACATCAGCCGCAAATAGCATATAATTTACTGTGGATTTAAAAGTAAGTCTACAAGAATAGCTAACGAGCATAGGCACAACAAAAACACTTAACACAAAAACATATGTCGAAACTTTTTTCTCATCACCGTGCGTCCCAAACACCCGTTAAAACACAACTTAACTCAAAATGTAACATAACGGCTGGCGTTGTCTAGCAACTCTGATAGATGCACAAACAAAATTCAAACCTACAGGCAATCCCAAGTCCCCAAAGTAGCAAAAATGTTCAAATACACCTATATATACCCCAAAATAAAGGTCACACCTTGTCTGTGTTTCGAGTTTTGACCAGCTAGATCAGAGGACCCAGGAGCAGAGGATAGCGTTTAGAGCGAGGGAGAGAAGAGCTTACATTTGAAGTAGAAGGAGTTTATGGAGTTTGGAGAGAGAAGAGCATTGCACTAAACATACACATATCACACTTTTGCACATATTACATACACCCATACAAACACAAACACATACACATACATACACAGTCTTTTTTTTACAAAACCTTACACATTTTTTAAACTTTTTTTTTGACAGTGTGAATCTGTGAGTGAAAGAGTGTGACAGAGAGTGAGTGGGATCAATTGTGTCTGTGAGGGCCTGTGAGAGTGCCTGCATGTGAGTGGGTGAATGATGGCAAGGAGAGGAGGACAGGAGAGAAGGATGGGGAGAGTAGTGGAGGGGGAGAAAGGAGAGCAGGACATCCCTGTTGAAAGTAGGAGTGGGAGAGGGAGATCCACAGGGCGAAGGGGGACCAGGCCTAGAAGAGCAGGCACACGGAGGGCAGGGACAGAACCTGCAGTGGGACATGGAGTAGTTCTTGGGGACCACCACACACAGGCAGGGGCAGAGCAGGCAGGACACTCTGGTTCTGACTTCTCGCATGCCGGAGCTGAAGGGGACAGGATCAGGGATCCCCAATATACCGAGGAGGAAAACATAGCTCTCGTGGGGGCTGTCCTCAAGAGAGAGTGTCCTCCACTCGAGGGAGAAGGTCCCTGGCCTGTCAGCGAGGAGGAAGGTCGCCTGGAACCAGATCTGCAGCTGAGTCAACGCGGTGACCACATGCAGACGGGACGTGGCGTTCATAAAGAAGTGATGGGGCGACTGCCGGAGGGTGGTGAAGAATAAGTTGGCTGACAGCCAAGTACATCCGAGGCACCAGAGGTGGCCCATCTGTTCCGATTATGTTCTGTGGATGGAAGTAGAATATGTCCCCTGCACTCATCGAGGGGGTCCCTGGAGGATTGGACACTGGGGATGAGCGGAGCCTCCACAGTACCGGTAAGTGCATCATCACATAACCACACACCACATCAACCAACACAACCATCACACAGTCATGCCTCAACACATGCCCATCATTCATCCACACAACTGCACCAACACCCTGAGGGTTAAAACAGGACACCAGACAAGGACAAATGTCAAGGTTCAACAAGGCCCAAACCTGTCCAACTCCCTGGTTAACCCTCATGTTGCTGTGCTGATCTCACACAATACACACGAATCATGCTCATAAAAGTGTTGTATGTTAAAATCATAACTGCTCCAACACAATGTCACCCATGTACCCACAGGGAAACCAGCAAATAACCCCTTGAGTTCTACAGGTATTATCAAGGCGTCGCTCAACAATGCTGTGGCAACCCCTCTGGTACTCAAAGGGTTAACCATACAACAAACAAGTAGATAGGATAACGATCACATGCTACACAAGGGACATTTACTAAACAGTGACAAAGAGATGGTGGAGAGAAATTAACCCTTACATACTCTCACTTCACCAATCCCAATGTTAGTCCATGGAGAATATTCAATAACATGAATCAAGTTGCTAATGTCCCATTGTATAGACTCCATAGAAAACATAGCAAAAGGGAAAATGAGATCACTGGAGAAGTTAGCATCATGTTCAGTTCATCAATTCTACTTTGCTGCTTACTGAATCACAAAAAGGATGGATCAGGTCACAAATCACAGTGCCACTGAGAATAACTGGTTGTATGTGTAACACACAGGCCTAAAATAATTCCCCAGAATTAAAGGTGAAAAAGTAGGCCTTGGTGTTGTGTTTGCATTCATTTACTCTAGCTTAAAATTACATATATCTCACATTTGATTCCCCCATGGATCCTCAGGGGTGCTGATGCCATGGATGGATGCACTAGCCACTATTTGAAGGATACACATGGGAACCAAATATGAACCATTTAGTTTGGTTACCAACAGGCCATGAATGATGGATATCTCGGATTGAGTATGGTTGCCTCATTCAGAAGGATGGATGGGCTCATCCAGAAAAAAAATAGGCCTCAAACAAGATATCCTTCACTACTGGCTTGATTGTTGCCCTTCAACTGGAACACACTTCATGGACAGAATCTTGTGCAGTTCATCAATCTGTGATTTCCAGGGTGGTATTCCATGCATCACAATGCAATGCATAGGATACCATCATGACAACCAGAGAGTCACTGGTAAAATAATGCAAAATCGTGCATTGTACGGGATCAACTAATAAGATAGGGTTGAATCCTACTGCAGATCTGTTCAAAAAAGATATGTACACAATGAAAAACAGTCAGAAATGTATGTGTATATGTACGTTTCAAATGGGTCCAAAATATGTCCCAACATGATTTGAACCCAGAGGTCAGTTCAGTATGATTGCCCGATATCACACGTGCCTGATATCACACGTACTGATATGTATGTGGATATGTACCTTTCATATGGATATAAATATATCCTTACAAGATATGTAGCCAGACATCAGTTCAGTACGTGTGATTACCTTACTGGCTATATATGTGCATCCATCACAAACTGTTATTGATATCATCAAAATACACATACCTAGTATATCCTACCTTACTTACATGGGATATATGAGGTATGTTTATATTTATGATATCAATAAAAGTTAGTTTTTGATGGGTGCACATATATAGCCAGTAAGGCAATCACACGTACTGAACTGATGTCTGGCTACATATCTTGTAAGGATATATTTATATCCATATGAAAGGTACATATCCACATACATATCAGACTATTTCTCCTTCTGTGTACCTTTAATGGGATAGCAATGGTTAATTTCACATTGATGTAATATTGTAGGCATTGTAAAAATATGTGGATCGATGCTAGTTCTATCCCTCATTTGACCACACGGAGGCTCTTCATCAGAGCCAAAATTACCCCATTTAGAGATAAATACTTCTTTGGAATGGTCTACAAAGTGTGCGTGGTTTGCAAGCACACTCTGTGGACCATTCCAATTAAATATTTATCTCTAAATGGGGCAATTTGGGCTCTGCTGAAGAGCCTCCAATGTGGTCAAATGACTGATATCTCCAGCTGTGTAACCATGAGGGTTTGAGGGATAGGACTAACACTGATCCACATCTTTTTACAATGCCTACAATATTATATAAAGGTGAAATTGACCATTGCTATCCCATTAAAGGGATAGTAATACTCAAAATGTGAAAGGAAAAATATATGTTGTAGGGTTTAGCCCCCGAGTAAAACAAGGGTATTCCCACTGCCGAAAGGTGTTTTATTCAAAAAGTCTCACAGCTCCAAGTTGAATATTTCAGTGGCCTGAAATTGTATAGTGGCGCTGTTGCTACACCATCCTATGGATAGTTCTGGTCCCAGGACCATAAATCTCCATAGGATAATGTAGCAACTGCACCAATGTACAATTTCAGGCCACTGGGATATTGCACCAAAGGAATTCAACTTTGAGCTGTGATACGTTTCGAATGAAACACCCTTCAGCAGTGGGAGTACCCTTGTTTTACTCAGGGGATAAACCCTACAAAATATATTTTTCTTTCCACATTTTAAGTTTTAATATCCCTTTAAGCCTATCATGGCTATGTTTACTAATCACACAATTTCATTTCTCCACACAGCTTACGGGCCTCCAGCACAGCAGGAGCCCATGAAGGAGGCTACCTCACCACCCAGTGAGGAGTATACAAAGGAGGGGACCAGCCGGTGGCCACTGTACTCACCACTCACACCTCCTCCACGGCTGGCTGCTCCCCAACTGACTGCACCACCACTTTCTGCTCCCCAACTGGCTGCACCACCACTGGCTGCTCCCCAACTGGCTACTCCACAACTGTCTGCACCACTACTATCTGCACCACCACGGGATGCTCCACTCCATTCCATTGCCTGGATGCAATAGGAGGAGAGGTGGATGCATCCCAACACCTCCAGGAGCTACTAACCTCCAGCAGCACCACCAACACCACCAGAGATGCAATGGCTGCCAGGGACTGTGGCCACCACTCAGTATGGGCCATATTCCTCCCAGATGAACCTACCCTCCTGGATGGCTCCCCAGCATGGCCCCAGGAATGATCCCAAGTGGGGGCCAAGCACCTACCAGTGGCCAAGATATGACTCTTGGCCACTCAACTACCAACCCCCGGGCCTGATTGGGGACCCCCAGTGCCCTCTACTGAGGGAATTCTTTACTCCACCACCAGCACAGACATCAGTGGGCAGCAGTGAGTCACTTGATGTGGCAGGCATATACCCATCATCTGCAGCAGCCACTCCACCAGCTGTCACAGCAGCAGCAGCAGCCACAGCACACTCAGCAGCGGACACAGCAGCAGCAGTGGACACAGCAGCAGCAGAGGACACAGCAGCAGCAGCTGAGGACACAGCAGCAACTGAGGACACAGCAGCAGCAGAGGACTCGGCAGCAGCAGAGGACTCAGCAGCAACCGCCACAGCAGCAGAGGACTCCCACCAGCAGAGTCACCAGACGCATCCACCTCCAACACTGCATGTCCCATGGGGATGGAGGCAGAGTGCATGGCCCTACAGAGAAGGCTACTCCAGGCATGCCGCAGCACAGACCAGAACATCTCAAGGAGCCATTGGGAATCCCGGAGGAACACCTCCAAGATAGAGGCATGGATCCATGCTCTGGAGTTGGAGGTGACAAGGATCAACACACAACTCCATCATTACCACACAGGGATGATGGACATGTTTGGGCAGGTGCTGGTGGAGTTGAGAGACCACAACCGCAAGGAGAACCTGCATGTAGAGAGAGAGAGCTGTGTTCCCCAGAGGGGTCCACTGCACCCACCACTCCCTCCAGTGTGACCCCTGAAGCCACACCTAGGGTGCAAAGGGTGACCATGCAATCAGCCATGGCATCCACCTCTGGCACCCAGTCGAAAGTCCCCCCCCAAAAAAAAAGATAAATAAAATGCCCAACTTGTTATCTTCCCCCTTAATAAAAAGAACATTGTGCTTTTGAATCCTGTCTGATATGCTTTGTATTTAGTGATAGATTGGGTGGCAGAGTTGTCTCCAATGCATTGCCAAGCAATGCAGTGAACACAACTTCTGCCCAGGTAACATGCTTGTGGGATGTTACAACATGGGTTC
This sequence comes from Rhinophrynus dorsalis, assembly GCA_037306005.1. Classification (NCBI taxonomy): domain Eukaryota; kingdom Metazoa; phylum Chordata; class Amphibia; order Anura; family Rhinophrynidae; genus Rhinophrynus; species Rhinophrynus dorsalis. The sequence goes on along the minus strand of CM074721.1, from coordinate 263,196,163 downwards.
ACACACACACACACACACACACACACACACTGTTATACAAATTCAACTGGCAATCCATCCCTGGAGCCATATAACATGACAGTGTTATATGGCCATGATGTAAGTTGATTTGAACAAAAAATACCCCTTAGCACAACAACTGGTGCAACACTGAACATTCGGCTGCATCAATTGTTGTGTTTAAGGGGTTAGCCAAACAAACAGCTATTTGACTTAGCAGAGAAATGACAAGCAGGACAGATGGAACAAGCAGCAAAATAGTCTTTGATTCAAACTCTTATTGTGCATCTGGCTTACTGGGGAACCCAATGTTCACCATAGGATTTCAATGTGTAGCATACACATTGAAATCCTGGGGTGAGCATTGGGTTCTCCAGTAAGTCAGTTTCACAATAAGAGTGTGAATCACAGCCTAACTTACTGGGTAACTCAATGTTCACCCTAGGATTTCAATGTGTAGCACACAAATTGAAATCCTGGGGTGAGCATTGGGTTCTCCAGTAAGTTGTGTTGTCGTTTTACTAAGGTTGTAACACACTTCACCAGTGATAACACTTGCCTGCTTACTCTGGTTGTTTGTTGATATACCCCCGTGTACTGAGATATGTCACATTAAACTGTGGACATGAAATCACTGTGGAAGTATGTCCCCTGTATCACCTCTTCATAACTCCCAAAACACATTAGTGTATCACTGCCATCATCTGTTTGTATGAATACATCACAGAGTCCACTCACTGGCAAACATGTACTGAACTCCTGTGTTGTGGGTCATGCCTTTCCATGTATGGGGGATACTCTAACCTTGAGTGTGGTTCTGCATTGACACATGTGTAATCCAACATTTCTTCATACAGACATGGATTGTATAAGGTGAAATTTACCCACATATATTTGGCTTTCCTCTGTGTCCGTCCATGGCAAAGACAAGTGGGGTTAGCTCCGCCTTCCAGCTGGTAGGACCAATGACAAACTTCTTAAAAGAGCCTTCTGAGAAAGAGTTCAGTTAAACTTTTGTCCAAGCTGTAAAAAGAGACAAGGTTAGCATTCCATGAATTATAATGATCACTCTCAAAATACTCTCCCCCAGAACAAAGGCATAGAATCCAATAATCATACTTTCATGGGAGGGAGTGCCGTGGATGGACACAGAGGAAAACCAAATATCGGTGAGTAAATTTCACATTTTCCTCTGTGTCCTTACCACAGCAAAGACAAGTGTGGACATCTCCAAGCAGTACATTAAAGGGGGGGGGGATAAAAAGGACAGAATTTACCTAGTCAGGAATTACTGCCTATAGGACCTTTCTGCCAAATTTAGCATTGGCTGATGCCTGAATGTCAAGTTTGTAGTGCTTGATGAAGGTTGACGGAGAGGACCAGGTGGTGGCTTTGCATATTTCTTCTGGTGAAGCAATTGCTTTCAGAGCCCAGGAGGTGGAAACTGCTCTAGTGGAATGTGGTTCAAATGACGCAGCAGATGCCATCTGAGTTAGGACCACATTAAGTTCCCAGGCTGGGATAATTTCTCTGACTGTAGGTTTAATCCTAGTTATTGCTGCCATATATCTCTTAACAATATACTCTTCTGCAAAAGGGGTAGCTAAGACTGCGGATAAAGCTGACAGTTGTACTTTCAGGGAAAAGGGTTTCAGTCCCTTTTGAAAACCCTCCTGAAGGAAGTACAGATTTACACCTGGAGAGATATCTTTCTTTGAAAGATGTTTCTTCAGGCACCGTTTGTGAAAGGTAGCCCAGATTCTATAATAAATTTTGGAAGAGGTGGCTCTTCTCCCTTGGATGATGGTATTGGCCACTTCTTGTGAGATGTTCTTTAGACTGAGCGATCTCCGCTTGTATGAGAACACTAAATGTACTTTGGAACTAAATATTAGTACTTTCTAAACACTACTGTACTGCTCATGTGTGTCCACAAGGTTTGACAACTCTGTAGATGAGCATTCTAACTGTACAGGTTTGATACCTGGATGTTAGTACACACATGAATTCATGTTTTCTGTGACTACGCGAGTATGTCCCAGTAGAGGTTGCTGTGAACATCAGGTCAAACATTGCATTACCCACACAATCACTTCAAACACCAAGGGGTGAGCTTCATAGAAGTGTTGTCAAGATATCAGTCCAGTCACATGGAAACTCTTCTGTTCAAGGATGGATTGTGCTATGGATGCTTATGAAACAAGAGGATAGGATTTGGAGCAGCACCCTCAAACTGATCATCATGCAACAACTTCAAATTCATGATCCCCTTAATATTTTCCATTACAGGTGAGTACACAAACCATTGCTTTGTAATGTGTTGTGTACTCGTCTGTAACCCATTATGTAGAGAACTGAGGGAATGTGAACCAGCCCTAGGGATATGTGCCCTTGACATGAATACACACATCAACAAATATGTTCTGAGTGCTCCATGAAACAAATGAATTTGTGCTGCCACTGTGAGAGTGACAGTGGCAGCACAATTTTATTTGTTTCATGGAACTATTAGGACATATTTGCACACACGCAGGTCAGCATGGTGTCCCTGGAGATCTGATCCATACAGTGAATAACACTGTAGATTCACCCCTCTGCTGCTCTTATCAGCTTGAGCAAAGTACAGGTCCCATGTTTACTCTAATGACCTTTTAACCCCTAATATGACAGAGTTTTATCCAATGCATTGCATAACACTCTTTCGCTACAAGGCTACCATGGTTGCTCTGGCTATGATCATGGCAAATCATGTTAGTTGCTGTCAATCAAGCCCTGTAAGGTGATGAACATGGGTTATGTGTTGTACCTAGTTTCTCCTGGAGGTGTGCGTGATATCCTTGAGGTATGTATGTGAATCTGATGAAGGGAATGGAAGATGGCTTTGGAATCCCCATACACAATATGCCACGTCCATGGTATGGATGATGTTTGGGGCCATACTGCTGCCAGTGCAGTGCTGTGTCAATGATCCTGTGGGGTGAAACAGAACATCATGTGTGGTATGGTTAGTGTGTTGGCACCAATTCACAGGACTGATGGAGTACTTGCATTAATTGTTTGAATGCCTGTGTTATACTCACAGCTAAATTGGTCAGTGATCTGCGCCCCTCTCAGGGTCTCCTCAACATGGCCGATGTCCATTGGCACTTCAGGTATGGGGGGCTGTATATTATCCACCAGCCTGGTGTCCACTGAGATGTTGTGCAGTATTGCACACACCATTATGATGTCACACACTTTTCCTGGGGCATAGTGCAGTGCTCTTCCCGAGTGGTCCAGACATCGGAATCAAGACTTAAGGAGGCCAAAGGTCCGCTCGATGGCATTCCAAGATCTGCCATGAGCCTGGTTATATCTTTCCTGGGCATCTGTTTGGGGATTGGCAACCTGGGTGAGGAGCTATGATTTTCAGCCATAGCCAGCATCACCTGTGGAAAGTGAGTGACATGGCAACATGACATGGTTGTGTGAATTTTGTTTTCTGTGGTGGACGTACTAGCTGTGAGTCAGGAGCATGGTGAGCAGTGTTGTGTGGATGTGGTATGATTTAGTGTTGTGAACTCACCCAGAAGCCATCCCCCTGTATAAGTTCCATTCTCAAAGTCTCTGTGGACTAAGGAGTTTTGGAGAATGTATGAATCATGAGAGCTGCCAGGATATTTTGCACAGACATTCATAATCCTCATGTTGCTGTCACACACCATCTGTACGTTCATGGAGTGGAAGGTCTTCCTGTTGATGAATAGATGTGCGTCAGGTGCTGGGGCTTTGATATGGATATGGGTGCAATCTATAGCATCCATGACCCTGGGCATGCCTCCTCTTGTGTAAAAGCCCTGCTTGAGATGTATCCACTCCATGTAGGTGGTGGGGAAATGTATGTAGGTACTGGCCTTGGTTTTGAGGGCTGGCAAGACCTGGGCCAGCACTCTGGAGAATGTGGCCTGTGACATGCCAGATGCGTAACCCTGAGTGTACTGGAAGGTGCCACTTTCCATGAAGTTTATGGCACAGAGGAGTTTTTGCAGGCCAGTGAGGGCATGGTTGTGGATGTAAACGGGATCCACCTGATCTTTGATGACCTCATACAAGGCAATGGTGTTGTGTGACCTAAACCTGTAGCGATCAATCACCTCGTCATCTGTCATTCCAAAGAGAGTGACCCTTGGGCGGTATATCCTGGTCCTTGGTGGTCGTCTATACATCCTCCGCTGCTGCAGGGGTCCCTGTGGCAGCTGGGGAGCATCCTGTTGCTGTGGAACATCCTGTTGCTGCAGCTGTGAATCTGAGGACAGGTGCTGTCCTCCAAGTGGGGATGGGCTCTTGTGTGGCTGTTGAGCCAGAACCTCCTCACTTGCAACAGGTGAACGCTGTTGATCAGATGTGTCTGAGGCTTGCTGGTGTTCCCTAGCTCTCGCCCTTGCATGCCTTCTCCGCAGTCTTCTCATCAATAAGTATCCCAACATACTTATTGTTCTCTCTCTATCTCTCTCTATCTATCTCTCCCTGAGTGGAAAACAAGACACAAGTGAGTGTGTTGAGCTGTCCCTGTAAGTACCTGATAGTGCATTGTGTAGGTGTGGTGATGAGATGAGTGATGACCAAATTGAAGATGTTTGTTGTCCAGGTAAGTGTTTGCAGGTATGTCTGTGTTTTAAAATGTGGTGTATTGTGATTGCTGTGTCTGTGTCAGTAGCGGGTGTGAAGTTGTGGGGTGCAGGTTGTGTCTGGATCGTGTGGAGATGTTGCACAGGTAAGCTTGTTTTGTATTAGCTGGTGTTGGTGTTGTGTGATAACCCGCATTGTTCTGTGCCATGTTGTGTTGGTGTTCTTTTGGAAGTCCTTGTCCCTGTGGTGTTGCTTGTTGTTGTGTGTGAGAGTGATTTGTGGTGTTTGGCCATGTTTTTGTGCTCTTTCGGCATTGCACGGGTTAATTTTAATTAATAGATATTGGGTTAACTCAAGGAGATGTCATGGGAAGACTGAACAAAATTAAGACCGACAAAGCACCGGATCCTGATGGTATACATCCAAGGGTTCTTCAGGAACTCAGTGCAGTGTTAGCAAAACCCCTATATTTACTCTTTAAAGATTCTATTACCACAGGCTCAGTGCCACAGGATTGGCGAAGAGCTAACATAGTGCCTCTATTTAAGAAGGGAGCTAAAACAGGACCTGGGAATTATAGACCAGTGAGTTTGACCTCTGTAGTGGGAAAACTATTAGAAGGCATAATAAGGGACTATATTCAGGATTACAACACAAAAAATAAGATCATTAGCACGAATCAACATGGTTTTATGAAGAATAGGTCATGCCAAACTAATCTTTTCAGCTTCTATGAGGAGGTAAGCAGCAACCTTGACAATGGCAAGGCAGTAGATGTAGTATATCTAGACTTTGCAAAGGCATTTGATACAGTACCACACAGAAGGCTGGTGTATAAAATAAGGAAATTGGGGCTAGGAGATAACCTTTGCAATTGGGTACAAAACTGGTTGAAGGATAGGGAACAGTGTGTGGTTGTAAATGGAAAATTCTCCAGTATAGTTAAAGTGGAGACTGGAGTACCTCAGGGTTCAGTATTGGGTCCGCTGCTTTTTAACATGTTTATAAATGACCTGGAAATAGATATAGAAAGCAAAATATCAATATTTGCAGATGATACTAAATTATGCAAAGTCATTAATTCAGAACAGGATATTTTCTCTCTACAGAGGGACTTACATACAATGTCAGATTGGGCAAACATGTGGAATATGAAGTTTAATGTGGGGAAGTGTAAAGTCATGCATTTGGGAGGAAACAATCCCAAGGCTACTTATAAACTTAATGGAATAATTTTAGGTGACTCGTTGCTAGAAAAAGACCTGGGTATCCTTGTCAACTACAAACTTGGAAACAGTGACCAGTGTCAAACAGCAGTAGCAAAGGCAAACAAAGTCCTGTCTTGCATAAAAAGAGGTATTGAAGCAAGAGTGGATAACATTATTTTGCCATTATACAAATCATTGGTAAGACCTCACCTTGAGTATGCAGTGCAATTTTGGGCACCGGTTCTGAAAAAGGATATACTAGAACTAGAGAGGGTACAGCGGACAGCAACAAAATTAATTAAGGGAATGGAGGACTTGACATATGAGGAACGACTAAACAAACTTGGTTTATTTACTCTAGAGAAAAGACGACTAAGAGGAGACCTTATCACATTGTACAAGTATATGAGAGGTCAATACAAGGATCTCTGGGGTGAGCTATTTATTCCAAGGCCTGCTCAGGTGACCAGGGGACACCCCTTGAGATTAGAGGAAAGGAGGTTTAAACTTCAGCAGAGGAAGGGTTTTTTTACGGTAAGGTCTGTCAAATTGTGGAATTCATTGCCCAGGGAGGTAGTTATGGCAGATACAATGGATACATTTAAGAGAAGATTAGATACATTTCTTTCAAAAGGGAACATACAGAGTTATACTGTTTATCAGTAGGCTGACCAGGAAGGTCTGATAAAGACTAATTTAATTGGTAGCAGGAAAGCTATAAAATTCTCAGTTACTGAGGTATGAAGCGAAGGTTGAACTTGATGGACTTGTGTCTTTTTTCAACCTAATTTACTATGTTACTATGTATGTTAATTTTGCCATTTACATGCTGGTGCAGTAAGCATTTTGTCTATTTTCCTATGTAACGGGTGTTTTTTTTTCTTACTGTTAAGTGTCTAATGGCTAAGAAAAATGGGTCTTAACTTTTGTCCGTTAAGTGTATCTTTTTTTTCAGCCATTAACAGTAGTGCACTCCTTTGAATGGCTCTGGGGAATCGTATTCCATACGTCTCAATGCATGTAAGTGTATTGGCCGTAAGGATTATCAAACTACCATTATCTGTTCTTTAGACGGATCTTTAAATTGCTAAATACATCTTAACGCACCTGGTAGTGCTTTTTTTTTTTGCTAACGACTGCCTTTAAATCTACCCCAAAATGTCTTGCAACTGGTGATCTGGAATCCCCATTTTCAATTGCATTGAGGTGCTCTATAATTTTCTCTTTTATTTGTCAGTGTTTAACAAGGATCACTAGAAAACATTTCCCTTCTCCCTAAAATGTGTAAATTGTTACTGCCTCTTGGGGGTTTGGATTCCATCTCAATAGCCTGAAAAGCAAAATGTCCCAAGTTCAAATCATTAGACAAAAATGTCTTGTAACTTGTGATCTGGAATCCCCATTTCACGTGCTCTCTAATTCTATCTTTTAACGGCTAAATAGTACACTTTACATATTGTTTGGAGCATTCCTTACAGGTGATTAAGTAAACCACTCCAGAAGTTGAGATGTTGATAAAACCATCAATGGTATGAGACTTACTAGTTATTGAACTATACATATACACACACATATATATATATATATATATATATATATATATATATTTAATATCAAGCTATGTACCCACTGATTTTTTTTGTCCAAGAGAGCAAACTCCTACCCAACGTAGGTGCCTTTCTACAAGTTAATCTATAGCCCTCAACTAGGATCCCCTTAACTGTCTCTTCTCTGTATATTATAGGTAAAAGAACCCTGATAACTCTACATACTCGCTTGTATTCCTGACTGTATTCTGTCACAAAAGTATCTGGTTGTCTAGATAGATTCTTAGTATTATGGAACTGATAGGCATTTTTAAAAACCCCTTAATTAGGGCATCACGTCTCATCTTATCAATTATCTTCCTGTCCCTATCAATTTGGCTGTTGGAATAAACCCGGGCCAAAAGTCTGTCTGAAAACGCATTGTCTTGTATGTTAAAAAATCACTGCAAATGTATTTGAGGAGGATAAATTGGCCCTTTGGGATATTGTTAATAAGATACTTTGGATGACAGCTATCAGCACATAACAGGATGTTACCTGCTGTCAGTTTACAATATACATTGGCAGTAATGTTTCCTGCAGAAATATCCCCATTAAGGGTCAAGTCCAAAAACTCTATAGATGCTTTCTTAAGAACATAAGTAAATTTCAGACCACAGTCATTGGAGTTCAGGTAATGAATTAATTTACCAGCCTGCATTTTGCTGTTATTCCAAATAAATATCAGGTTATCAATGTATCTATGAAACACCAAAGATGTGGAGCCGCTCCTACCAACCAACAAACAGGTTGGCAAAAGATGGGGCAAATTTTGCACCCATCGCAGCTCTACATCTTTGGAGGTAGAAAATCCTGCCAAACAAAAAATAATTGTGTTTTAACAAATAATCTATCTAACTGCCTCTAATCCAGCCCTCTGTGGTATGCTGGAATAAAGAGAGGCTGAATTCACAGTAACCCACATATAATGCCTGTTTGTTGGTTGGTGGGAGCAGCTCCACGTTTTGGTGGAGATAACTCCTTCAGACCTTTTATACTGTCGTTTTATAGATACATTGATGACCTGATATTTATTTTGAATAGCAGCAAAATGCAGGTGTGTGAATTAATTCAGTACCTAAACCTCAATGACTGTGGTCTGAAATTTACTTATGTTCTTAAGAAAGCATATATGGAGTTTTTGGACTTTTCCCTTAATTGGGATATTTCAGAAGGAAACATTACTGACAATATATATAATAAACTGACAGCAGGTACCATCCTGTTATGTGTGGAGAGCTGTCATCCAAAGGATCTTATTAACAATATCTCAAGGGGCCAATTTATCTACCTCAAACGCATTTGCAGTGATCTTAGTTCTTATAACATACAAGCCAATGCTTTGTTCAGACATACTTTTGGCCTGAGTTTATTCCAAAAGCCAAATTGATAGGGATAGGAAGATATTTTAATAAGCTGATACATGATGACCTAATTAAGGGGTCTTTTAAGAGAAATGCCTTTCAGTACCATAATTTTAGAATCTATCTAGACAACCAGTTACTTTTATAAAGGAATATAGTCAGGAATACAGGTGAGTGTGGGGCATCATCAGGGATCTTTTACCAATATCATATGGAGATGAAACAGTTAAGGATATCCTAGATGAGGGCTATAGATTCACTTATAGAAATGCATCTATGTTGGGTAGGAGTTTGTCTCTCAGTACGTTCTCTTGAACAAAAAAATCAATGGGTACATGGCTTGATACTAAATATTTTTATAAATGTGGAGGCAGACACAAGTGTTGTTCACTTGCAAAGGTCTCCAAGATGTATTGTAGTATACCATTGATACCATTGATTTCTGGAGTAGTTTACTTAATCACCTGTTAGGAATGCTTCAAACAATATGTTGGGAGTACTATGGTCCTTTAAAAGAGAGAATTAGAGAGCATGGCAATGCAATTGAAAACGGGGATTCCAGATGACCAATTGCAAGACATTGATTGTCTATTGTTATTGGCTTGGGACATTCTGCTTTTCAGGGTATTGAGAGAAATCCAAACCCCCAAGTGGTGGTAACAATTTACACCTTCTAGGGAAAAGGGAAATGTTTTCAAGTGATGCTCGTCAAACACTTATCTTTTGTATCTGTATATATGAATCTCTGCACCTGATTACTGAATGTAGTAATCATCTTGCATTGTGGGATTACTATTCATCCCATTATCGGTAGGATAGGTGAATTGATTATCAGGTTTTTTATATAAGATGCATTTTATATGTGTATATGCCTTTAAGGGGGGTTGGGGTTGTTTGTGTTTATCGTATATTTAAACCACTTTTTTCCGTCCGCTTTACCTACCGTAAAGGACCAGTTTGATCCAAAACATGTCAGGGGTATTTTGGGGTGAATTGCCCATTGTTTTTCTGTGTGTGGTCCAAAGTTTTTAAACTTCAAATACAATTTTGTTTTTTGCCAAGTGTTCAGAGTCATTGTGCGTGGATACATTGTTGCTGTATCGATAGAGGAGGGAAAATCATACATCCAGAGCTGATCACACAATTGTGAATAGAGTTGTTACGTGTAACGAGAATAGCCTTGGATGAAGCAACTGTACAAAAACGAGTGAGTGAAGCTCCCAGTTATTGTAAATTGTGATTATTAACCCAAAAGACTATATGGACATTGAGTGCACTACCTGAGTGGTTCAAATTCTTTGCCACTAGTAGGTAAACTGATTATCGTTTTTTTATGCATTCCTAAAGCAATATCTTAAATAGAACTTTGTATTGCACAGAAAGAAAACCCTATGCATGAATATAACAGATAAATGAATATAATGCAGTAAAACAATTCAAGAATGCAATTGTCAATATGGTATTCACCCACCCATAACAAATACTGTGACCCACCCTAGGCATCATCCTAGTGGCAGTTGGGTACCGTTAGTTGGTGCACATAATTGGGCCCCAGAGTAATTGTAATCCACATTATGGTTTGGGTTATGCTGTAATCTTCCAATGATCAGTGAAACTATAGAGCAAAGTCTCTTAAATTGTGTAACCAGATTCAGGTGCCTTGTGGTGAAACAGGGGGAGAGGTTTTACGCTTACCACTCTACAGTCTGCAATCAGGTCAGTTCAGCAAGGACAGAGCCTATCCCTTTAACTGCTGTTGGAATTTCTGCACTCTTCACAGCATTCTCTGCCAGGAACAGTTATGTGCCTTGGTCTGGTTACATCTGTCTGCTGGAATGCTTCTTCCAGGATTCTCCAGCACTGCATCAGGCAGGTCTCCATTCCCTGCTTAGAAGAGGCTTCTTGACTCACTTCAACTCAGCTCTAAAACCAAACTAAAAACTAAAATGGAATCAACCATGTGATTAGAAGCTCACCATCTGCTGGTCACTACCAGGAACTGCAGGATAGTCAGTGGCAGCAGAAATTACTGTGTCCCAGTGGGGTTACATGCTCCCCTTTGAAAAATACTTGCCTTCCACTAGCAAGTCCTGGCCAGGAGCAATCAAAAATCGAAAGGCATTAAACATAACATATGTAACATCCTACAATAACAGTGCTAGCTAATACAATAACATCCTAGCTAGTCAACTGCTCTAAAACAGAATGGTTGGTATCTACTATTTCAGCTAACTCATGGAGGAAGGTGGTAATTTTAGATGATGCCTGTGTCAGTGGAGCATAACTGGGCTTTCCTATATTATGGTAAACCAAGGCCCTAGGAGGCTGCCGTACCCTGGTGCTGCATCTCAGTTCTCACTGAGGAAGAGAATCTTCTGACCAAGCCTGGGAAGCTTCGGCTACTGCCCTGCTGTCGGGGGGGCACCCGTGGCTTGAGGCCCTAGCTCTCCCATAGAACTAGAATCTCTAAAGGTGATCCCAGGCACAAAGAACAGGTTTTCTGGGTTCAAATTCGGAGAACTGTGTGATACAGGAGGGGTTCTAAAACTATGAGGTACATCAGAGGTAGAAGGAAGCAACTGCTGTGTTTCCTCAGCAGGAGAAGACCACCACTGATCATCAGCACAGAGAGCTTTTGGGGTCTCTTCTGTCTCACTTCTAGGGCTCTCCATTGTGCTTTTCTCCAATTCACTCCTGCTTCCTTCCTCATCATCAGTATAGGCTATCGGTAATACATGGTTCCTATACCAAGCCTTTATCCAGCCTTCTGGTCCTTTTATGTTGTACACTGGCAGCCCTGTTAGATTGCACGCAACTTTGAACAGGGTATTCTTACATCTGTCTTCCATTTTGTGTTTCCCAGGTACCCCTAGATTCCAGAGAACATTCTTGTTTCCTGCATGGACTTCACTTTGGTATCATATCTTCTTTTATTTCGTTCCTTCATTCTTGCCGTAGCTTGAGTGGCCAACCCATAGTCCCTGTGAAGATTTTGTCTGCAGGTCCTCAAATACTGGAAGTATGAGTCTGAATTTGCCCCATCTGGAGACACCCCCAGCCAAACATCTATAGGTAGTCAAGCTTCCCTTCCAAGCATCAAGAAGTAGGGTGAGAATCCTGTAGACTCATGCCTTGTGCAGTTATATGCATGGACCATGGCTTCCACGTGCTTACTCCAGGACTGCTTCTCCACTTGTTTCGGAGTCCCATACATGTCCAGGAGAGTACTATTGAAATTCTCAGGCTGAGCATCACCATCCGGGTGATAGGATGTCGTTCTGGACTTCTGAACCTATAACATATCCAACAGTTCTTTGATCAGCTTGCTATTGAAGTCTCTACCTTGATCCGAATATATTTGACTGGGTAGATTGTAGTGCACAAAATACTGCCAGACCTTGGCTACGGTCACAGCCTTCTGGTCTTTAGTGGGAAAAGCCTGAGCATATCTGGATGAAATGATCTGTTACCACCAGAACATTCCTGATTCCAGTAGCATCGTTCTCAATACATAGATAACCCATGCACAACAGATCCAAGGGTCCTGTACTTCTCAGGTGGCCCATAGGGGCAGCTCTCACAGGCAGAGTCTTTCTCTGAATACACCTTCTGCAGGTTTTCACATAATGTTCAACATGCTCCCTCATGCAAGGCCAAAAGAAATGGTCTTGTACCAGGCCGTAGGTCTTATCTACCCCAAGATGCCCATGTTGATCATGGAGGGCTTTCATGACCATTCCCCAGTGTAACAGAAGCTAAGAATGGACCGTGTCGCCTTCCGCCATCGTTCCTAGGTCTCTCCTTCTCGACGCCGGACTGGCGCCATTGGATGCACCGGTCGAGCAGATCAATGTTCCGGTGGTCGACTCAAAGTGGCGTTGAACCCCGGAGTGGCTGACACTACGTCGAAGGATGCAGATCAAGGAGGGGTCGATGGGCTCTCAAACAGTCGAGCTTCGCAGAACCGGAACACTGGGCAATAGAGAGTGAGGCCTCTACTCCCGGGTGATGACGAACAGGTTAAGTGTTGTAGGAACAAAGGGTAGTAGTTGCCAAGCCATTCAAGCATTCCGTAGCTCAAATCAAAGGTTTTACTGGAACTGGAAGAAGCAAGGCAGAGTCCATGTTGCCGCCTGACAGCATCTGAAGTTGGATAGCAGGATACTGGCAGCAGACGGTCGAATGATGCAGGAACCTGGGCTCAGATGGGCATCAGAGTGGCTGCTTTAATACCATAAGAACACACAAGACTCCAGGACTCTTGTTCACTCCAAAAGTAACTCATTTTATTGACACAAACCACAGGTATTTATACACAGTAAGCAAATTGAAGCGTATGGGGAAACCAGATACAATACGGCATGATCCAATCACAATACATCAGACAAAGGCCAGCAACAGATGATCTTAACAGATACAATAACTCAGACATGATTACATTTCAGATACAAAAGAGTTTGATGAACAAAGACTTGAGGGCTTGAACGAATTACCACATGGCAGGGGGTCTGACTGCAGTTCATAATGGCTTAATTAACACCCAGCAGGAGGTCTTGCTACAGTACACATAGTCACTGGCTTGAGGGACTGCAATACACATTGGAATAATTAACCCCTCACTGTCTATTCCCTTGGAAGCAAGCCACCAGTCTACCACAGGGCAGTTTTGTGTCATAAAGTCCATTTCCCCATTCACATAAAGCGTATACAAAGTATTTTTAGTGCACAACCAGGGCAAGATGTCCACAATCTTTGGCCAAACAATTTATGGCCAGACAAGGGCTCAAGTAACGGGCAGGATCTTTTACATTTCTCTCCCTTTTTTGTACCAAGCCAGCGACTGCAATAGTAAATGCTGGCTTGGGACTCTGGGAGAGCCTTGCTGCTGTGAGCCGCTTGTCTGGAAAGTTCGCAAGTCCGTCGGCCTTGTTCCTAGGCCAGAACCAATTGTTGAGCCCCTTGTCCTGGGCCAGGGAAACAGTACACAAGCCCCTTGTCCTGGGCCAGGAGAAAATGGGAGCCCCTTGTCCGGACCTGGGAATAATAAACAAGACCCTTGTCCTGGGCCAGAAGAAAATGTGAGCCCCTTGTCGGGGCCTGGAAACGATGAACAAGCCCCTTGTCCTGAGCCAGGAGTAAAACTTTGGTCCTTGGTCCTGGGTCAGGGAAACTGGTGCCTCCTGGTCCTGGCTAGCACCAAGTTGGGAGGCCTCTCCTAAACCATGCTCCAGGCAGAGCTAGGGTCCAACTTCCCTGGGTCTGGGGCCAGTGGCTCAGGGTCCAGAGCCAGTCTGTCCAGAAAAGGGGAAGGGCAAGAAGAAGTGGATTGTGGCAGTCTGCTGGGGCCATCACCGACAGGCCCAATACACAAACCGCTGGGGAGTTCACTCCGGCTCACCAAACCAGGGATCACAGGGAAAGGGGGAACAACCGTTGGGCTGGGAGTGAGGACTGTTCTCCCACTCACCCCAGCCAGGGATTCACAGGGCCTGGTGGGCTCACTCCCACCCACCAGTTTACAGTCCATAGGGATAGTACAAAGGGCATTAGCACTGCAAGGGGGCAATCCGCTGAGCTCCTTTTCTTCCTGGCCCCCACATCAGGGCCATTTCTTTTCTTGAGGAGGAAGGCACTCTCAATCCTCCTGGCAATCTTAATCATACACCTGGAGAACACATTCTTCTCCTTCTCTAGGGCAACAGCAACGGGGAACGGTCTGGGGTTGCTGGTGGGGACCTGCATCTCTTACACCGCAGCAAGGGTTTCCCAGGCCCTGGTGAGCTTGTTCCCACTCCCCAGGCCAGGGGTCACAGAGGGGCTGGTGGGAACGCATTCCCACCCACCAGTTCACAGTCCATATTCACAAGAGGGCCAGCAGCACTGCTCTCCTCCAGTCCGCTGGGGTCCTCTTCTTGTATGCCACCAACCACAGGGCCATTCTCTGCCTTGAGGGAGACCACAGTCCCATCCTTCAAGGTGGCATCATCCGCGGCCCTGGAGAGCACACATTGCTCCCTCTCCAGGGCATTTTCAAGTAAAGCATGGGGTATCTCTTTGGGACTGCTGGTGAGCTCTTCGTCACTCAACACAGCAGGGAGTTCACAGGGGCTGATAGGCTCTCTCCCACCCATCAGATGGGATACTCGCTTGTCCCATCCCCTGATGTAGATGCATCCTCGTGGCTGAGGAGGAACGCATTCCCACTCCTCAGATCAGGCAAAACACAATCCAGGGGCAAGGGGATATGAGGGAGGACAATTGTCCCACTCCCTGATGTAGGGGCAACACAAGGGACACTGGTGAGGACTGAATTCCCACTCACTAGTGTGGAGTGAACAGGGGAAATTCCATCCAAGTCCTCAGCTTCACTGAGGTCCTCCTCAGATGGGTGGCCCCCCCAGTCTTCTTCCTCTAGGGCATCCCGGATTTCTTGCAATAATCTGGCATACATGTATTCCACATCACACTCCCAGCTGACTGTGTCGCTCAAGTTCTCTTGTAGGCTCATGGGGACGTACCCCCCCCTAGCATATCCTCTCGTTTGGCCAAAATTTCCCAGAAGTGGTTGTTTGCTGGACTGCCAAAGTTCAAATCCCAAAGATAGGCATCCCACACCAGCCCTTGGATCTCACATTGCAAGAGGGCCAGGGAGAAAGTTACTGGGAGCTCGGGGCCATACTCCTGGTCCATGTACTTTACCAGACCCCAGTAAGCATCCGTAGCTCCTCTGTGATACAATCATCCAGTCATCTATGATATCACCCAGCCGAATCCTCCACTGGAACCGGATTAATTTGAAGTGGTTTTCGTATGACCCAAAAGCATCCACCATATCTCACTCGATGCAACCGATGAAAGAAGGAGAAATCCCACCACTAGCCACCTGTGTAACAGAAGCTAAGATGGGACCGCGTCGCCTTCCACCATTGTTCCCGGGTCTCTCCTTCTCGATGCCGGACTGGCGCCATGGGATGCACCAGTCGAGCAGATCAACAGTCCAGTGGTCAACTCAAAGTGGCGTTGAACCCCAGAGTGGCCGACACTACGTTGAAGGATGCGGATTGAGGAGGGGTCGATGGGCTCTCGAACAGTCGAGCTTTGCAGAACCGGAACACCGGACAATAGAGAGTGAGGCCTCTACTCCTTGGCTACGATGAACAGGTAAAGTGTTGCAGGAACAAAGGGTAGTGGTTGCCAAGCCGTTCGAGCACTCCGTAGCTCAAATCAAAGGTAAACCATACATTACCCATATAAAAGTCTTCCATTCATCTACTGGGGAATTTTTTTCCCTTAAAAGTCAACAGTTTTTTATTTATCATTTTTAGTTAACATTCAATAACATACATTAAATCTTTATCATTCTCAAGGACATTCCAACATTCATGTAGTATTTTGTACATTGGGGAGCTTGCGGAATTACATTTTCCCATTACAACATAGAAAAGTAATTTTCTTTTAATGTATACTGAGGTTTACATTAAACTGATTAGTACTCAACTCAGTAAATTCATCCAGAGAGCCAGTCAATATAGAATGAAAATATTGACATATCTCTGCCATCAACAAAATGGAGGAGATACATTGATTCTTTTCATACAAACTCATACTCCAAAAGGCTCATAAGAAACCCGCCATTGCTAGAGGTGAATGTTGTTCCTACTTATATACTGCAAACCTGTCTTTAAAGACATCCCTCAAAGAAAAAAAAATAATTGAGCTATAAAATAAGTGATGTACAAAACTAGAATCATTTTAAAAAGAGACGGGTTTGAAATCCATATCATAAATAATGAACGTATATAGTGAGGTGACATCACTAAGTAAAACTGTGACTCCCATTTTAAGTTAAATAAGAATGTAAATTAAGTGTCACACATACAAGAAAAAAATAAAATATAGGTAGGTTTGTAGTAATAAGAATCTATGCTATACACAATAGGTCTTCCTGGAGATCTTCCATGCCTTTATGGATCTTTTGGAGATGATAAAATATGGGCTAAAAAGGATTCAAAGGCAGATAAAATCATATTCCTTAGATTTAATTACTACCATATTTATAGCTTAATCCATCATTTTTTTTTAAATTCTGATTGATAAATACATTCCAGTAGGATTCTGAAAGATGTAGCTATGCTGGAGTTTTTATGGTCCTTTGGGAGCATGAGCTTGTATAGTAAAAATCATTATATATTTCCTCCATATTGTTGCAAGGTAGAGGCATATTGATAACATTATTGTAGTTTGGTCTGGCTTTATGGATAAATTAACCAATAAGTTGAGCAAAAACCTTTGCCTAAAAAGAGAAAAACTGCACTTCACTCTTGTTGAAGGAATCTCATGTAAAGTAAAATGTTTCTATATTTTCCATCATCCCCAGCCTTGTAGCACTGCACTAGAACTACACATACTGACCTCAAACCTTGTCCTACAGTACCAATCGAACCACATATACTGGCCCCCTCCGCCGTGTTCCACTGTACTGGTAGCCATAGAACCACACATACTGACCTCACAGTCATGTACCATTGCACTGGTAACATCAGAACCACACATACCAACTTCCAGCCTTGTCCCATGGCACTGGTTTAGCCAGTACCACATATGAACTTCACACCCTACCACCCCATGAGAGGTCCCATGGGAAATTTCTTGGGGTTAGTAAAAATGAGTACATTTGAGGAGGGGTCTATTTATGGGAATTTTCATGGAAATAGTTGCAAATTGCTGATTTTCCTCCAAAATTCATACAGGAAAAAAATGTACATTTTGCCAAGTAGAAGTTATGTCTCTAGGCCTATTCATCTTTATAACAGAAAATGGAATAGAACATATATATTAAATAGATATCATATAAGAATACCTGAGTAGAGGGTGTGCCCTCTAACCAAAAGTTTAGATTAAGGAAGAATTACTGAACTGATGAAGTAAGGTATACTCTTACGAAACGCGTAGGGAAATTAACATATATTTTAAATAAAGTATTCAACTTTTTATCAAGTCACTTGGGCAACTTTTTGATTCATAAGCCGGGTCGGGTTTTGAATGCATGCCACATATGAACCATCTGGTGAGTTTGTACATCGGAGGGGGCCACTAATGTGGGTTATTTGAATATTCAGATACTCTCTCAGATGTATGTCTATATCCACATTTAGGACTCCCAGAGATCATAACGAGCATTGTCTTTATATTGAGGAGAGCGTGGGAAATACCATACATCTGTGCCTCCCTGAAACTGTTTGAAGACTCCACTATTAACTCTTTACTGGCTTCACTCACAAGAATATATCTTGTGAGTAGAATAAAAAAGTTTTTTTACATATATCTTTTTCCAATATGGATTACTCTCAGATGGTGTGCGCCTGTGTTTTTGTTTTTTATGTCTCTAGGCCTATTCATCTTTATAACAGAAAATGGAATAGAACATATATATTAAATAGATATCATATAAGAATACCTGAGTAGAGGGTGTGCCCTCTAACCAAAAGTTTAGATTAAGGAAGAATTACTGAACCTCTTAAACTAAGGTTTTCAGGAAGAATTGGAAGTGTGGAAAGGAAAGGTTTACACAAAAAGAATATTGAGAGCCTTTCCTGGAAGAAACAGTATAGAAGTAGACTGAAAATAAAAGAAAAAAGCTCTTAACCCTATAAGTGCCAGAGAGCTTTCCCTCTAATTGTAATGCAAGGGGTGAGATGCACTAAATTGTGATAAGCGGCCAGGATGGTGGTGTATTCATATTGATGGCATATCAACAGTATGCACAAAGATGTCTTCACCACCAGATTCCTGTGATTCCACAACCAATCTGCCACAATCATCTGAAATCACCATGAATCTGCCATGCATTCGACAGATTTATGATATCAGGAAAACAAAGGACTAACAAGGCACTCCATTGCAGAGTACCTTGGGAGTACTGTGTTTACCTGAATCAGCTAATCAGTGGATATGTGGTTCAGATGATTCAGTAAGTTCAGAACAGCAAGAAAGCTGTGATATTTAACTTCTATGCCAATCTATCAGTTTGGAATCCTTTCAATGTCACAGGGGTTTGCAATCCACATCCTTATGACACTGAAAGGGTTAAGGGAGTGATGTGGTTTGTGTTGCTGAAGTCAGAGCAGATTCTCACTGCTCCCCTAATGTGTAAGTGGGAAAGCAGAGAGGATGGTCTTCAACATCAGGTTTGTCAAACTGCTGGCGATTGGTAAGGGAGGTGATCCCTTCCACATCTCCAGCAGTTCAACAGCCCAACATGCTAATGATTAAATTCTCTCCCCTCCCCCTGCATACTTGATTCTTAGTGCATATAGCAATGTGTGTCTCCACCCCAAAAGTGATGTGCTCGCCAAACATCTCCAGACATGGGAATTGGAGAAGTGATATAACTGGAGAAATGACTGTCACTTCATCACCTCTATATCACAGCTTAGTGCATCTCATCCATAGTCTATGGGGGTTATGCGCTAAGGCATGATAAAGAGGCAATAAAGCATAGATGACTTCTCCAGTGATATCACTTCTCCCATTCTTATGTTATTCTATAGACCCTATGCACTAAGATCTCCAAAGCTGGAGAAATCTTATTGCATTGGCTCCATAGAATAACACAGAACTGTAGAAGTGATATCATTGAAGAAGTCATCTCCACTTTATCACCTCTTTATCACTCCTCTGTGTATCTCCGCCTATATGTTGGAGTGCATGAGTGGAATGCATTATATAAGCCATCAGGCTAGTTAAGCTTTGGATAGGTGAACATAAAGGTAAATTCAAGGCAGCAAAAAAGTTGAAAAGCATTATTCTTTCTATAAATTTTGCTACCTTACTGTACATATATCTAGTTAAATCATAGGAAAAGGATATAGACTGTTTTCTGCTTTTCTTCTTTCCTTTTGCCCTCCTTTCACTTTCATTATTGTCATTTAAAATATAAAAATATCTGGTACTTTAGTTACAGATTTGTTCCATTGGTTTGATGGTAGATACTTCTTCTACAACCTTATTCCCATATTTAGACTATATTGTAAGAACTCTTTTAAAGGGATAGTAATGTTTCATAATAAAAGCAGCTCCAACTAATCTTCATAGTATTTGGGCCATGGAGAGTGTTATTTCAATACTGTTCAGAGTTGTAGTTAAAGAGCAATTGAATGATAAAGTATCCCCCTCCCACCCCTTTTACTGATGTAACACTGCTCACCTCAGAGCAGCATGGTGGTGTCCAAGTGGATTGCAGAGAGGAAAAATCTTCAATTAACATAAGGGGAAAACCTGAAAAACCTGTCAGTGGGGGAAGAGCTTTTATTGTTCTCACAGTAAAAAGATTGTCCCTTGCTGTGAGCTGTCTGGTCTGTGGACCAGATTCCACATCTGAGGGGTGGTGGCTTACACTAGGTAAAAGGGGCGGGAGGGGGAAACTTTATCATTCAATTACTCTTGAACTACAACTTTGACAGTATTAAAATAACACTCTCTATGGCTCAAATACCATGAAGATTAATTGGAACTACTGTTTTTGTGAAACATTATTATAAGCTGGCTTTTTGACAGGTGATGATACCTTTCAATATGGAGACACCCACATATGAAAATATTGTCAAACTTTTTTATAGAATTAGTTTATTTGGTTAATGAACGTTTACCAACTGAGAGCATCTGTGTAAATTATACAATATTCTGATTATGAAATACTAGCATTTTAAGAGAAGGGATTTTGTACCTGAAGAGTTATAAGCACAGTATTTAAAGGGATAGTAATACTTCGTTTTAACTTTATTTTATTTTGTAGGCACTAAAAAAACATGAAGAATGATATAATTCTTATCTCTGAAACCTTTATGGTTTAAGAGATATTCACAAACAAAGTATCCCTTCCCTGTTCAACCAGATCAGAAGGGAGATGCCCAGGTAGACTGCAGAGAGGGACAATCTTCAATTAAGATAAGGGAAAAAGCTGAAAAACTTGTCAAGGGGGGAAGGGCTTTCATTGTTTTCATACAAAGAAAATTGTCCTCTTCTGTTATCTGTCCTGTCATACAACCAGACTCACATTTGAGAAGAGATGGCTTACACTAGGTAAAAGGGGCGGGGAGGGGAACTTTGCTTGTGAATATCTCATAAACCATAAAGGTTTGAGAGATAAGACTTATATCATTCTTCATGTTTTTTTTAATGCCTACAAAATAAAATAAAGTTAAAACGAAGTATTACTATCCCTTTAATGAATTAAGCAAAGGTGGATCCTCCTTTATACACATAAAGACAAAACAGCAAGGAGGGACTGGTCGTGGTGATGATGGTGTGGAGGAGACCTTAATGTCCTTTTTAGCCCAAACAGAGAAGGAATGGGAGACAAGGATGGGCATCACCATCCCCCACCAGCAGTGAGCTTTTGGCATTTGCAGAGTTCGCTACTGCTCTAATTCCTGGTGCTGCTGAGATGCAAGGGCAGCAGGATGCTGAGGAGCAAGCTAGTGTGCCACAAACCACCGTGGACACAGTTGGAATGGGAT
The DNA here is from genome assembly GCA_037306005.1 of Rhinophrynus dorsalis. Lineage (NCBI taxonomy): Eukaryota > Metazoa > Chordata > Amphibia > Anura > Rhinophrynidae > Rhinophrynus > Rhinophrynus dorsalis. The sequence continues at coordinate 263,174,879 of CM074721.1, read as the reverse complement.
CAAATGATGCAGGTTCCGCTTGCCAGCAGCAGTACTCCTGGTCCTAGTTGCAATGCTGATTATGAAGCAGTAGCAGCAACAGCAGCAACTTCATCCTCTGTCCCTGCCAATGAAAGGGAACGTGTAGGAGAAGCAGAAAGAGGACATTCTTCTCCACCTTTCTGTTCCCTCCAGGTGTGGGCACAGTGCAGTCATCAGCTATAGTGCTATGCACAATTTGTGACAAGTCAGTGAAAAGGAAGGAAGGAACCTTGACACAACCACCCTGATAACACACATGTAACACAGACACCATGACATTTATGTGAAACATTTTAAAGCCAAACACCAACCAAAGAAATCAGGTGCCACTGTTGCTGTACCCCTTGATTCTTCTCAGAGGCAACAAGAGGTGACGTGGAGATCAAAGAGGAGGAAGAAAAGAGAAACCCAGCCAGAGGCTGAAAGTTCGATGGCGAGCAAAACACCTGGCACGCCATCACCTTCTTGCTCTAGGGTAACTACATCTTCTGGAGATTCACCTCATTGATCTTTACCTCCCCCACCAGTTGATATCCATTCAGTAGATGTTAGGATGTGGTAGTTCATGTCCACCCATTGCACACTCTTTGGTGCACTGACCACACAGGGCAGTGTGATGGCAGATAATTGCAAGCAGGGCATAAAGCGGCCTCTGAGGAGATTCCATCCCAAAGACTATGCTAAACTGGTGGCAGGGAGGGTTCATCATTATTTTTAAACTGTCTTCAAGTTGTTACATATCCTTAGCAGGGTGTGGACAACGGGGCAAAATGACAGCAGAATTTGTTTTCTGGTTAGATGATTTCACATTGGGGACCCTAAGGGGTAGATTTAAAGGCAGGCGTTAATATAACCAGTAGGGCCAAAGTGAATACCGGCTGAAAAACTAACATGTCTAAAGTGGTTTTCAGAGGCCCTACCAGCTAAAATCACAAATGATGTTAAGCCACAGAAACGGTCTTGTGTGTTTTGTGAGTTAAGTTCCCAAATTGCCGCAAAGAGCAGCGATATTGGGAACTTAACAGTAAAAAACAATTAACTATCGGTGCCTGACATACTGCCAAGTACCGATCGTTAACTAATCCATATTACACTTACCTATCATCCACTGTCCTTCTGTCTTCTCTTCTTTCTCCTGCCCTCTCTTCAGTCTTCTTTCTTCTCATTCTTCTTTCTTCTGCCTGTAAAATAAAATCGAAGTATAAATACCAAGCATAAATGAAGACATGGTTTAACCCTTTGAGTGCAGAGGGGTACTCAATGCATTGCAAAGCAATGTGTGCGTACCTCACTGACACTCAAAGTGTTAGATATTATTGTGCCATGTATATTCCTTAAATTAAATGCCACTATTTAATGCCAAAATAAATAATAATGCTATGAATAAATAGTATACATATACACCGAAAGAAAAGTCATGCATAAATGCTAAGTAAAGCTATTTAGCTAAAATCTTCATGTCTCTGCCGCTTGGAGTAGCCGCAAGGATGGCAGCAGCAGAGACAAAGATGACCAACATGGGTTCCCTTCAGTCCTGTACGGGCTGATGCCCGTAACACACTGAGGTCATTGGAAGTGAGCCTGCCATTATATATGGGCAGGCTCACTTACGTTTCCCTCACAGCCATTGGCTGGGATGTGAGTAAGAACATCCCAGCCAATGGCTGTGAGTGAAGTGGAAGTGAGCCTGCCCATATATAAAGGCAAGATAGCATGCCTGAGGAAGAGACCTAAGAAGTCTTGAAAGCTTGCATTTTAAATCTGTTTAGTTAGCCAATAAAGGTATCAACTTTACAAAAAAATTTTGCATCCTGTATTTCTACGGCTAACACGGTACCAACTCTCATCTATTATTAACATGGAAGATACCCCAATGTGCCGCACACAAATGAATATGAAAAACCTCCTAAAGAAACTTTCACAACTGGATAGTGACATCTTCTTCCTGTCTACATGCAAAAAGGAAAATTTAATACCTAAAGGCCTCATGCTGAAAAATCCTACCCTGGACACATATAACAGCAGGTTTGCACAGCAACTATGTACCAGGACTTCCCAGAGGCTATGCAACAACCTTATTGGGATCTGCTACAATAGGAAATCAAAGACACAAGCAGAAATATCAACTCTCAATGAACAGCTTGGACCAGACACTGAGGACATACAACAGGCCCTTCAACAATACTACAGAAAACTACAAACACTACTCATCAACAACAAGAGCAAGAAACTACAGAGACTGAGATACAAAGCAGGTTTCGTGGCAGAATCTGTAAATCAACCAGAACAGAACTGCATTGTGAACCTTTCCACACACAAGCCAAGCAGAGAGGAAGTATCTGTGCTTTCAAAAGGCCTGTCATTCTGTCCGACTAAACCTGTGGACAAGGTAACACTCTGTAGGGACATGGAGGAATTTTTCAGAAAACTCAGACTCAAGGAATTCTTCCATGACAAAATGGATAACGATGATGCCAACACCACAGAGCAACATCACAATATTAATGCACCCACAAAAAGATCCACCTGGACTCCAAAACAAGGTATTAACCCTACACTGGACAGGTACATAGGTATCTTCAGAAACAGAGTAACTACAGACATACTGGAGAAACAGTGTGAACCAACACCCAACCCAACCCACAAGGAACAGAAAGCCATACAGTCACTAAAGAATAACCAGGACATTATTATTAAGCCTGCGGACAAGGGGGGAGCTGTTGTTATTATGAATACTGCAGACTACATTCAAGAAGCAAATAGGCAACTCTCTGATGAAAGATACTATATGAAACTACAAGAGGATCCCACAAAAAAATATACGAAACAGCTCAACATGATCATAAAAGAACTGCCCTCCAACATTGGAGAACAGATAAGGCCCCTAATACCAACAGATCCAAAAGCGGGCTCTTTCTACATGTTACCAAAAATACACAAAGAAGGAAACCCGGGAAGACCCATCATTTCAGGAATTGGCACACTCACAGAAAATATCTCTGGCTGGGTAGAAAATACCCTGAAACCCCTGGTAAAACGAACACCCAGCTTCCTTCAAGACACCACAGATCTCTTGAACAAACTAGCAGACTTGGGCCCCATTCCAGAGAGCACCATCCTTGCCACTATGGATGTAGAATCCCTTTATACCAACATTCCACACACAGATAGCATAGCAGCATGCCAAGAATATCTAGAAAGAAATAACACAGCCACGGAACCAATAACAAAACTCATACACTTTACACTCACCCACAACTACTTCAAATTTGGACAGGACCTCTACCTCCAGAAAATGGGGATTGCAATTGGTACCCGAATGGCACCACAATATGCCAACTTGTTCATGGCAAAGTTAGAAGAGGACTTCCTGTCCACCTGCCAGACAAAACCCCTGGTCTATCTCCGCTACATAGATGATGTTCTTATCATCTGGACAGCCAGTGAAGAGGAACTTCTCAAATTCCACAAAAATTACAATGCATTCCACCCCAGTATCAATCTAACACTCAGTCACTCACGCACAAACATTAACTTCCTAGACACGACTATCAGTATTCAGAACAACTCCATCCACACATCCTTGTACCGTAAACCAACAGACAGACCAACCTACCTGAGGAATGATAGCTTTCACCCAAAACACACAAAGAACGCCATCATATACAGCCAGGCCATCAGATATAATCGCATCTGTTCTGACATGGCGGACCGTGACAAGCACCTCCAGAAACTCAGAAGAGACTTTATAAGACAGGGTTACAGTGCAAGGATTATTGACAGTCAGATACAGAAAGCTACTCACATACCAAGAAAAGATCTGTTGAGCTACAAAGAACAGCATAAGGGAAACCGTGTGCCACTTGTTGTCACTTACCACCCCCAGGTTGAAGCTCTGCGCAAAATATCAAGAGAACTTCAATCAACCTTACACACAGATGAAAGACTTAAGAACATATTTCCACAGCCTTCCTTACTCTCCTTCAGACAGCCTCCCAATTTAAAGCAACTGATGGTAAGGAGTGCCCTGAACAAAAATACAAAAAATGGCACATTACCCTGCCTACAAAGTAGGTGTAAAACCTGTGCACACATTTATACCACAGACAAGATACCCATCCCAAACACCCAGTTACACCATAAGATCAATGGTAATTTCACCTGCAAATCATCCAATGTAATATACCTTATCATGTGTGCAAAATGCCCAACAGCTCTTTATGTGGGGGAAACGGGACAGAAATTACATAAGAGGTTTAATTCCCACAGATCCAGTATTAACAACAAAAAGACAGAGACACCAGTGGGAGAACATTTTTGCCAAAGTGGGCACGGTATCAGGGATATTAAATTGACTGTACTAATGGGACAATTTCGCAATCAGAGGGACAGAAAATTATGGGAGGTAAAATTAATGTTACAATTTGACTCTTTGACCTATGGCATGAACAGGGACAGGGAATTCCTGTCACAGTACTTAATGGTGAATTAATATTTACGACAGTCCCTCTGGAATCATAAATACCTGGACCCAGAGGAAGAATGCTATTTAAATCACATCCTCTACCATTGACTGATCAAGGAATTGGTATCTGGACTAACGTTGTTATCTGATTTCCATTATAAACAATGTAATGTGTACTTGTATTTAAGAGAGAAGTTTTCATATTTATCTGTATAACATGCCTGAGGAAGAGACCTAAGAAGTCTTGAAAGCTTGCATTTTAAATCTGTTTAGTTAGCCAATAAAGGTATCAACTTTACAAAAAAATTTTGCAGCATATATAAATGCAGGCTCACTTCCAATGCTCCCTGTGTGTTACTGGCATCGGCCGTCTGTGTCTCCTCTGCTGAGGCCCTCGCGGCTGCTCCAAGCGGCGGAGACATGAAGATTTTAGCTAAGTAGTTTTGCTTAGCATTTATGCATGACTTTTCTTTCACTGTATATGTATACAATTTATTTATGATATTATTATTTATTTTGGCGTTAAATAGAGACATTTCATTTCAGGAATATACATGGCACAATAATATTTAACACTTTGAACACTTCGAACACTTTCCTTTATTTATCACACACACTGTGCACATTGCAGTTGCTGATGAGAGGCACAGTTCCGGCTCTCAAGGGAAAAGTTAGTCTTTTTCAGCCCTTCCTGATCTGCTTACTAATAAACAGTATAACTCTGTATGTTCCCTTTTGAAAGAAATGTATCTAATCTTCTCTTGAATATATCCATTGTATCTGCCATAACCACCTCCTTGGGCAAAGAATTCCACAATTTAACAGACCTTACTGTAAAAAACCCTTCCTCTGCTAAAGTCTAAACCTCCTTTCCTCTAATCTCAAGGGGTGTCCCCTGGTCACCTGATCAGGCCTTGGAATAAATATCTCACCGTAGAGATCCTTGTATTGACCTCTCATATATTTGTACAATGTGATAAGGTCTCCTCTTAGTCGTCTTTTCTCTAGAGTAAATAAACAAGTTTGTCTAGTCGTTCCTCATATGTCAAGTCCTCCATTCCCTTAATTCATTTTGTTGCTCTTTGCTGTACCCTCTCTAGTTCTAGTATATCCTTTTTCAGAACTGGTGCCCAAAACTGCACTGCATACTCAAGGTAAGGTCTTACCAGAGATTTGTACAATGGCAAAATGATGTTTTCCACTCTTGCTTCAATACCTCTTTTTATGCAAGACAGGATTTTGTTTGCCTTTGCTACTGCTGTTTGACACTGGTCACTGTTTCCAAGTTTGTAGTTACCAAGGATACCCAGGTCTTTCTCTAGCAACGAGTCCCCTAAAATGATTCCATTAAGTTCATAAGTAGCCTTGGGATTATTTCCTCCCAAATGCATGACTTTATACTTCCCCACATTAAACTTCTGCCTACTCTGCATCCCATCTAGCCTGGAAGTAGGACTGTTCACCTGGCTGCTAGATGAATCAGCCCTCTCCAGTGTTGCCAATTCTGAGCTATCCTCATCAACATCTTCACACAATCTTGCAAATCTGTTGGACTGAGTCAACTCAGAACTGGCCTTCCTCTTCCTCTGCCCACTACCTCCCCTCCTTACTGTTACCCAGCTGCCTACCTATTGCTCCTCTTCTACAACTCCACCTTCTTCACCACTAACCCCACATACTACCTGCTCTGTGAGTTCTAAACTCCTTTCCAGGTTTCCAGTGTCTCGCAGTGTTGCAATATTTCTTTCCAAATCCAATATTTTAGACTCTAAAAAGAAAATATGCTCACACTTGGCACAGCAGTATGACACCTGGAATGATTGCTTCAAGTGTTCAAACATGTGACAAGAAGTGCACTGCATGAGATTGCCTAACCTGCTATCACTCATGCTTGGTTTTACAGTTCAAATAGATTTATACTGTCCTCTAATGCTCACTCTAAGGTAAGTAACCAATTTTAAATGTGAATGCAGTAGATTCCTTGAAATTATTGTCACCTCAGAGCTCTGCTGGTTTCCAACTCTTGATTCTATTCCAACTCCAAATTCTTTGTAACTCCTTCACTTGCCTGCAGTCACTTGACAATGCAGCCTGAAAGGGCATGCTCAAATGAGCCTAGGGACTGTATTTATAGTTACACAGCACCCAGGTGACTTCCCTTAGCCATTCACCCTTAATCACACAGGCCAGAGAAAAACCCAATACACAGTTGTTTTTTTAACCCTCGTAGTACCCACACAAATTATTTTTTTTTTAAACCTTAATAAAACACCAAACACACTCTCATGTACTTAACCAGATTCTTTTTAACTCTTTCACTTGCCTGCAGTCACTTGAAAATGCAGCCTCAAAGAGCACGCTCAAATGAGCCTAGAGACTGTATTTATAGTTACACAGCAGCACTGGAGCTAGTAGTGGCAAGTGGAACCTTATAAATCACCCATGTTACTGGTCTTGTTAATCCCTTTCCCTTTGAGCTGCCTAATTTTCCTATTGTTTAAACAACTCAGCAGCAGCAAAAACAACAGTCAAAAAATTCTGCAATTACACCAGAGCATTTGACAGCGGCCAGTGGCCACTGACCAACACAGCATGACCTGCTGGCACTAGGCCAGTAGGGCATTTTTTTTCCTCAGGGCTTGTTCTTTTAAAAAAAAAAATAAAAAAAATAGAGGCCTACAAAAAACCAAACAACTTTTGGGGGCTTGTTTCTAACAAGCCTAAGTCCTTAGGACTTGTGCCAAACAAGTCTAAGTCCTATAAATCAATGTTTCCTCAAGGCTTGAGCCTAACACAAGTATAATTTCCTACCACTAATAAATGTTTCCTCAGGGATTGTGTCTCAATTAAGTCTAATCCTACAAATCAATGTTTCCTCGGAGCTTGGGCCTACAAATCATCCTCTACAAAATACTTTATCCAGTCAAGTATTACTCTGCGGGAGAAAACAAAGTAACCCTATTGAAGGGTTGCACAACTCTAAATGAGGATTATAGCTTAATTATTTGGATGAAAATGGGTGCAACGAGAATAAAATTAACAAAATTGGCTAGAAGTGTCACGGTTTGTTATGACTCTCAGACACAGAGTTAGGAAAAAACACAACTTTATTGAAAAGTTAAAGAAAACCCTATTGGGTAGCATACACATACAATGTATATAGAGAGATTGACATAGTAGCATAGTACTGATACATGGTACCTGGAGACAGGTACCATGAATAGAGAAGGCTCTACCGGCCTTGCCAATATACCGGGCAAGGCAGCCAAGAAACTGAGACTGCAAGTAATGAGGCTTTACCGGCCTTGCCAATACCGGGTAAGGCAACCCAATGAGGAATGGACACGATCAGGTTCTACCGGCCTTACCAATACCGGGCAAGGCAGTCTAGACTGCTGGCAATGGTGGCTGCACAGGTGGCCGAGGTGACTAGCTAGGTGGAGACACCAGTCACCTAAGATGACAAGCAAGGCCCACTGAATATACAGGATGGAGTAGACTACCAGCCACATATGAATGGAACAAATACCAGCAGCGTGCCACAGTCACAACCGGTACTGTTAGATAGAGCAATTAGCTGCCGGTATAAACAGGGAGCGAACCAGTACTCGTGTACTGGAGTAAACCCTCAATCTGTCAGGCTGTCTAGGACTGAACAGCCTCTGATAAGTGGAGCGAACCAGTACCCGCATACTGGAGTGAGCAGTGACTCTACTGGTGCAACAGCAGCCAGTTACAGTGGAGCGAACCAGTACCCACGTACCGAAATAATCAAAGACTCTACCGGTGCAACGGCAGCCGGTTGCAGTGGAGCGAACCAGTACCCGCGTACTGGAGTAAGCAGTGACTCTACTGGTGCATCAGCAGCCGGTTACAGTGGAGCGAACCAGTACCCGCGTACCGGAAGAACCAATGACTCTACCGGTTCCAGTACCCGCATACTGGAATAACCAATGAGTGAATGAAAATGTCGCCCAGTCCTCAGAATGAGACAGACACCCGGTAGATGATACAGCAGGAACCCAGCCGAGGATGAGAGGTACAGGTCTGCAGATGGTCAACCGGATCTGGAACGATAGCAGGAAACAGAAACAGGTACAGCAACTCCAACCGGATCAGGAACGGATGCAGGAACCAGGCGACTAGGAAGCAGGAACTGGATGAGCACAGGCAAGCAGGAACAGTGACAAGGCCCAGGAAGCTCAGGAACTCAATGCAGGTACGAACAGAATAGAGACAACACGAAAGGGCAACCGAAGGGTGCCCAAGCTCAGTCTAAATAGGCAATGCAGGGCGGGCTGAAGGCAAGAAGCCAGTGGAGAGCCCCCTACAGGTAACTGACATGTAAAGGCAGCAATCACGGGCACCGTGATAAGAAGCTACCAAAGAGGTAGCAAAAAATAATTCTCTTCACAGCACTCCTATTTCCTCATAAGGGTTATGATTAATCCTCCTTGTTGACAATTATGCACAACAATGAGATAATTAAGGAGTTAAAAATAAAAGAAAGTATCATTAGGTCCTATTTTAGTATTCCTGATAAATTATGTCAGACCTATAGGTTATAAAACTCTGATGAAGCGTGAAAGCGAAACGCTCGTCAGTTTAGACTATGGTTTTAAAACAGAAAATATTTTCATGATAGATCAGACCTGTGTGAAATAACTTTCTAGATAATTTAGGGTTGTCTTGAGTAATGTGAGGCGTTAAAATAGGTGAACAGTCTGAGATCGTAACCCCATAAGAAGCAACCTAGGGAACATCAAAGCTGCATCAAGAGAACCGCTTGATTTAAACTTAGTTTTATTAACTGGCCCCCCAATACCAGTCAACAACCCCCAAAAAAGTTCCCTGCTCAACTGATTTTTCCCCACACTCCACCGACCAACACAGACACCCTCCTCAGACCCCTGTTATACCATGTCTTATGGGGTTTTTATTAATTTTATTTATTTATTTACTTATTAATTTATTTTACTACCTGCCCCCCCCAATCCCAGCCAACACCTGCCCCACCCCCAATCCCAGCCAACAACCCCCAAAACAAAAATTCCCTGTTCACCTGATTCTTTCGCCACACACAGGCACCGTCATACCCCTTTTATACTATGCCTTTGCAAAATAAAATAACATTTGCTATGAGTTGCATGTAAATGTAATGTTCCCATTGATTTCAATGGAATGCACTAGGTGGAAAAAGCTGAAAAACTGCACTTTTCATGGGAAATTATTCACCAAGCAGGAATTGTCATTATTCACTGATTTATATCCCTAGTCCATACATTGGCATTATAGCTGTGACTGATAAATTCTATTCTGACATTTTTAAAATGTTCATGAGGGAATCAGACAAAGAAGCTGGAGAGAGTAACCCCCCTGTGTCTTACTATAAAATATCTCATCTGTACACCATAGAACTCTATGCCTATGTCCCCCATATGAAGAAAATAGCAATCTTTCCTACCCTTGATAATAATTGCAGCATTGTTGATGTGATATCAACTAATTACATCTAAGTCTTTTGCTTACTGGAAATCTGAACTTTCACTTTCACAAACTGTGCTATTCCATCTGTCACTTGTTTTTACTTTTGTGGTTATTGAGACACTGAATAGATTTATATTAGTGCTTATTTCTCCCTTCACTTTAATGTATTATGTTGTTTTGACTGTATGTGTTATTTTGCTTTAATATTGACTGCCCAGTTGCAGTGTATTAGTTTATCATAAAATATTAATATATATATATATATCAAATATTATATCATTTCTCCATTTGTGTAAATATGCAACTCTTTACTGTAAACTCTCCAGGACATACTTGACAGTAAGAGAAACCTCAATGTATCCTTACTGGTAAAACATTTTCTAAATAAATAATAATAATACATAAAAATAATAAATCAAAATATCTATATCTATATATATATATCTATATCTATATATCTATAGATATATAGATATCCAGCCTGCACTGGACAAGCATGGCAGATTAGGGTTCATCCCCTCAGCATGGCTTTACACAACTCATTCCCTGAAGGCTTATGAGCAATTTCCTATGGCAGCAGGTGGAGCAGCTCAATGACAGAGGGTACTAAGAATTACTGGGTTATATCATGCTGCCTTTGGTCTTTAGAGACTGGAATGCTTAACATTAGATCTATGAGTATGGTTTCACGCCTAGAGGAACTTGTATAAGAATTATATCACATCAATCGAGACATCATCTCTTATGTGAAACATAAAAAAAAGATGAAAATTTAGTCAAATTAGAAGATGGACACTGGCTATACTATAAAGGAACCAATGATGGGCAATGTTGAAGAATCAGGTCCTTGATTAATAAAAGACTGACAGACTCAGTCATAAAAGAAGATCACTTCCTGTTTATCAAACTAAACAGTCGCTATGTTCTTGAAATCATTGAAGTTTAAGTCCCTACAAGTAGCCACAGTGATGATGAAGTTGAAGAATTTTATGATGGCTTATTATGCCTCAACATACAAGTTAATTACCACTACAAATTTATAATGGGAAATTTCAATGCAAGAACTGGCAAGATCCAAAATGGTGAAAAATCAATAGGACCACATACAACTGGAAAAAGAGACAAATGAGGTAACTAACTTAACAAATTTGCAGAAGAACAAAATGTGTACATCATGAATTCATTCTACAGGAAAAAGGCCCAGAGAAAATGGACATGGAAAGGACCTAATGGTTATACAAGTGAAATCACTAATGCAACTAATAAAACAATATTCACTGACTGCTCAGTCTTAAATTATTTTAGCCCTTTGAGTGCCAGATGGGTACGGAACACATTGCAAAGCAATGCATTCCGTACACCTTTGGCATTCATAGGGTTAACGTTGGAAGTGACCATCGTCCAGTGAGAGTAAAAATCAAAACTGACTGCAAGAAAGAAAATGATCAAGTCAACAAAAAGTGAAATTCGACATTTCAAACCACGATGAAAAATAATTGAGTCTAGTGTAGGCAATGCCCATACTCTTGCACCTACTGAGAAACAAGAAAAACCAACCAGAATATAAAAAGATGATAAGTGAAGCAAAACTTTAATATTAGAAACAGGGCAGAATATGCAGAAATTTGCAAGACCATAATGAAGCACATTAAAAGAAGAAACATGCAAGCTCAATGTTGAGCTTATCAAAAGGACACTGGAAGAACATTGAGGGCTAAAGAAAGCAAAACAAAAGGTGGCCACACATAGGGGTCAAATGTTTGTATTAAAGCTTGAAAATGGAACAACAGCAAAAAAAACTCCACGATGAATACTAAAAGGAGTGGAAGAATTGTATTCAAATCTTTATAAGGATGAAGATCAGCAACTGAATGCAGTGCCAGAGACTGAAGCTGTGCCAGAGACTAAAGCAGTGCCAGAGACTGAAGCAGTGCCAGAGACTGAAGCTGTGCCAGAAGTTTTGGTTGGAGAAGTAGAAGCTGCAATAAAATCAATGAAAAATGGAAAAGCAGCTGGACCTGATATTATTGAAATGCTGAAAGCCAGAGGTCAATCCTTATTATTATATATTTATAGGCTTGGTATACGCTTGCTGAACTATGACTTCTGTTTTTGTATTAAAAGGATTAAATTGCAAGATAAAAATAAATTAATAATGATTAAAAAATCTAACCTGTGTTGATGTGCAGCAATGATCAATGATGCCCTGAATGCCTCAATTTGTCTCTAAAAAACATGGCATCTAAAAATAAAAGTTACTCTAGTGTAATTAACGAATTTAAAAAGGAATAAATAACATAAAATCTATCCTCAGTGGCCCAATGATAAGCATATGCTGACATCTCAGTGTACTGCAGCTAATTTTATAACCCTCCCCTCAGGTGCCAGAGGGGATTTTCTAAGTTGTGATCAGTCAATAAGTCAATCAAAGTTTAATTCAATCACAGCCAATCACAATCTGGGCATGTAGTAGATCACATGACTCTCACTGACATCAAGGGGAGTCATGTAGACTTCTATATTACAAGGTTAGCATGTAATTGGATGAGAGTATATTAAGATGTTTTTGGCTGTCAGCCAGCAGTTAGCACAGTATGGGTGGAATGGTTCCAAACCCACTTCACTGAAGGATTTAGAAGAACTCCTACAATGATGTATGCTAGACTGGGAACTCGTAGGGCTATCACGGTGCCCAAGATTGCAGCAACGCTGTGCTTGCAGGCGACATTGCTGTACTTCCTGGTTGTTGCACTGTAGCACATTCGCTATTCTTATTGGCCACCACTAATTGCCAGATTTAGTCTTCACCTACTTGCTAGGCCTTATAGGTCTCAGCCTGCCTTCACTCATTTGCCCTTTCATGGTGTACCTGTGCGCTTTAGCTCTTGTGATTCCGATGCTTGATTCTTGTGTATGACTCCTGGCTATGTTTGACTTTGACTCTGTTGATCCCTGACTAGTTCTTCACTCCGGTTTTGACTCCTGGCTCTGGCTGACTACCCACTCCAGATTGATTCCTGGCTCTGGCTGACTACCTGCTCCGGTTTGACTCCTGGCTCTGGCTGACTACCCGCTCTGGTTTGACTCCTGGCTCTGGCTTACTACCTGGTCCAGTCTGAAACTTGGCTTTGGCTGACTACCCGCTCCATACTAACCCGGCTCCGGCTGACTATCGATCATCTATACACTTGGCCTACTGTTTCCTCCCGCACCCTCCATGCTCTGGTATTTCCTCCATCTGAGTGGTACTCGGTTGTGTCAGTACGTGCTACTGGCCTTCCTGCTGCCTACCAGTCCACTCTGCGCCACTGGATATCTTAGAGTACTAGGGCTATTAGTCACCGTTGCATATTGGTTCACCCTAGCATTCTAGGGATTCTCAGTTACCACTGCCTGTCTGTTTACCCTAGCATTCTAGGGAGTCTCAGTTACCACTGACTGTCTGGTTACCCTAGCGTTCTAGGGAGTCTCAGTTACCACTGCCTGTCTGGTTACCATAGTGTTCTAGGGAGCCTCAGTCACCACTGCCTGTCTGGTTACTCTAGGGTTCTAGGGGGTCTCAGTCACCACTGCCTGTTCAGCTACCCTAGCATTCTAGGGAGCCTCAGTCACCACTGCCTGTCCAGCTACCCTAGCGTTCTAGGGAGTCTCAGTTATCACTGCCTGTTGGTTCACCCTAGCATTCTAGGGAGATCTGTCTCTGCTCTAATGCACCCTAGCGTACTAGGGGAAACTCCTGCAGTTCGCAGGAGCTTGACAGCTGCTCTTGTTCTAGTAGCTATTACCATCCTTGCTGCTAGTAATTATATTCTGTCAGAGTGTTACTTGCCTCCTTTCAGTCGGGTGATCCTGTGCCTTATCCTTACCTGCCCTGTGAGGGTTGAGGAAGTGCCCAGTCACTGTCCTTACACCTGGCCCTGTGAGGGTTGGAAAAGTGATATCTATTTTATGTTGTTCTATTTCTCAATAAAGATAATTATTTTACTGTATCTGTACTTGTCAGTGTTGTTTTTCCAGAGTCACTCTGTGACAAGGGCAAGCCAAAGCTTGGAGATCAGCATCTCAACAATTATTTTAATGTTTAAAATAGATACAACTGTGGTGGCGCACAAATGAAACAGAGAGGTATAACAAATCCTCAGCAGCCGGACCTAGAACTACTACTCCACCAGTTCACAAATCAATATATTCCAAAACGTGATCTGGCGCTTCGAGTATTTGTGGGAATTACGTTGTGCAAATATATGCAGAACAATGCAGGATAATAATAAAAAATCAAAATCCTTTAAATCAATCTTCCAAACAGAGATGAATTAAAAACAAAAGAAATACAATTTCAATATTCCATGGCACATAAAAATACACTACAAATAATCTGAGGCACTTCAAACACTCCCTCTGTTATAATGCCGCAGATAAACACATGAAATACTGAAGGAATACAACTCTGGGGCACCCCAAACACCAAAGAAGTCACGATGCCACAGATCCTTCCCTAATAGTATACATACAGCATATAGAAAGCCACCACGGTAAACACATTCACCGTATGACTATCCCAAATGCAATATAAATTACAACAACATCCTCAAATAACCCCCAGTAAAAAATGTATATAAAAAAAGTATATAAAAAATGCCTCCACTAACTAGCCCTATCTATATACCGTTATATAAAAAATCCAAACAAATGTATATGAGCAGAGTTGAGATACAAAGTATAGTCCCAGGAAGAGTCGTCACGCTACAAAGTAGCAATAAGATCCTTATTGCTTTATATAATGCTCTAATCAAAAGTGTAACTGCATATGTCATGAACAGCAATCCATATTCCTTCCTCACACAATTCTATGGTGTATAGCCAATCCACTCCGTCTTTCAGACCAGTATCGTTACTTGACAACCGGTTCACATGCACAATGCACAGCAGTGGATGTTAAAAAATTGAAATGTTTAAGTACACCACGTAGTTGACATTTGTTGCTTCAACATATGCTCTTACAGTAGGTTACACTTATCCGATATCCTTAGAGACTTGTTTCCATATACAGCTGAACCGCCTCTCTTTGCTGAGTACTCGATCTTCGTTCCTCAGCTTCACAGCGTTTCTGCCGATTAACTCAACCATCAATTGGTGTGTTGACAGCGGTCATAGTTCAAACCTCTTTTCTTCCTTCAGTATTTCATGTGTTTATCTGCGGCATTATAACAGAGGGAGTGTTTGAAGTGCCTCAGATTATTTGTAGTGTATTTTTATGTGCCATGGAATATTGAAATTGTATTTCTTTTGTTTTTAATTCATCTCTGTTTGGAAGATTGATTAAAAGGATTTAGATTTTTTATTATTATCCTGCATTGTTCTGCGTATATTTGCACAATGTAATTCCCACAAATACTCGAAGCGCCAGATCACGTTTTGAAATTATTTTAATGTTGTTTTTTTCTATTCATTTATATAAATCTCTAGCCTATAACTATAAATACTTATTTTCAAATGCTAGTGCATACAGCTGTCTGTGTTATGTATAACTGAGACAGTTATAAAAACACCCTTGAAACTGAAATCAGGTCTTTATTTAAACTAAGCAGTGTCTTCTCCTGCCCCACAACATCGTAAGTAGCACAGTTGTACAAATGAAAACAGTATACTTCATAACTCCTGAACTGAGGTAAGTGGGACTAGGGACTGACAGATGTTTTAATTAATATTAAAATATAAAATGTCAGTACTTAGGAACACTGATACTAAACATTTTTGTCATGCCTATTTCTTGATATAATATTACATAAAATAGACAATAATTAACATCAACCCTTTACATATAACCACTGATAAAAATGATCATTGCCATTCATATTACTTGATGTAATATCAAATTATATAGGCAATATTTAATACAAACCATTTAAGCACCAGACAGGTGTGTAACGTAGTGCTTCACAATGCATTGCACAGGCCTCTTTTCCTTGAAAGTTAAAAGAAAATATATCACCCATATTGAAATTTATTTGTAATTTTGAATTATAAATTCAATAACATGACCTACTGGCAAAAGGCCAGTATTGTATTTTTTTCTCAGGGCTTGTTCTTTAAATATACAACAGAGGCCTACAAAAAAACATTTTTTGGGGACCTTGTTTCTAACAAGCCCAGGTCCTACAAATCACTGTTTCTTCAGGGATTGTGACTCTAAGAATCCTGTGTGCAAAAATTATCACTGATTCCTTAGAGTTTGGGATTCTAACAAACCTGAGAGCAAATAATCATCAATGATTCCTCCGGGCTTGTGACTAACAAGACTGAGTCCAAAAAAACTATCACTGATTCCTCAGTGCTTGTGACTAACAATCCGGAGTGCAAACAATCATCACTGATTCCTCCGGGCTTGTGACTCTAACAAGCCTGAGTCCAAAAAACCATCACTGATTCCTCAGGGCTTATGATTCTAACAAACCAAAGTTATACAGATCAGTATTTCCTCAGGGCTTGAGCCTAACACAAGTCTAAGTCCTAATCAATGTTTCCTCAGGGCTTGTGCCAAACAAGTGTAAGTCCTGCAAATCAAGTTTCCTCAGGGCTTGTGCCAAACAAGTGTAAGTTCTACATAACAATGTCTGCTCAGGGCTTGTGACTAATAAGTCTAAGTCCTACAAATCAATGTTTCTTTAGGACTTGGGACTCTAACAACAAGTCTATGTCCTACAAATCATCCTCTACAAAATACTCGAACCCATCAAGTATCAGTCTGCCTCAATCATCACTTTTGTCGGAAGGGGGGGCTGTTCCTGCCACATTACATAGCAATTTTTTATTTATTTTTTTTTTATAAACTGTCCCCCCAATCCCAGTCAACAACCCCCCCCACAAATGCCTTGTTCAACTGATTATTTTCCCATACTCCACCAACACATGCACCCTCAGACCCCTTTTCTACAAATAAAATTTGCTATGTGTTATGTGTAAATTCAGTCTTCCCATTGATTACAATGCAATGAGCTAGGCGAAAAAAGCGGAAAAACTGCAGTTTTTGTGAATTTTTCCACTAAGCAGGAATTGCCATTTTTCGCTGATTTTAGTTTGAGGCAAAAATGTTTGCCCATCCCTACTCTCTAGCATTCAAGACATTAAAAGCCCCATTGTAATGAAAGGAATGTGCAGGCTTTTTATTTGTCCCTATGGTACAGTTGATAGCTGCAAAATAGCACCTTTCTAAATAATCAATTTAAGTTCCAGAAAGAGAGAAAATAATTGCATAATTTGTTTACACTCCCAGTCCCTGACCCTTACCAATCAAAAGTATGAAGAAGGTTTCATTTATATCAGGTGAAGGGGGATACAACTGCTACTAGATTGATAGGTGGACATTCCTGTTGATACATGTAAAGGGGACTTACATGTGCCCTTTGACAAATGTCTGTGCCCCATGATGCAGCTATTAATATATATAACAAAAATGGGTTATGCACTAAGGCGTGATAAAGATTTTATAAAGTGGAGACGACGTCTGCAGTGATATCACTTCTCCTATGTATGCATGTATCTTTATATAGCGCCATACATGTACACAGCACTTAACAAAAGTTGAAATAATATAATATAAAAATACAGAACAGGGTTAAGAGTATTAAGCTTAAAGGGATAGTAATACTTCTTTTTATCTTTATTTTATTTTGTAGGCATTAATAAAACATGAAGAACTATATAAGTCTTATCTCTCAAACCTTTATGGTTTGAGAGATATTCACAAGCAAAGTTTCCCCTCCCACCCCTTTTACCTAGTGTAAGCCATCTCTTCTCAGATGTGGAATGCAATCCATAGACCAGACAGATAACAGCAGGGGACAATCTTCTTCCTATGAGAACAATGAAAGCCCTGCTCCCCTTGACAAGTTTTTAGGTTTTTCCCTTATCTTAATTGAAGATTGTCCCTCTCTGCAGTCTAACTGGGCACCTCCCTTCTGCTCTGGCTGAGCAGTGTTACATCAGTAAAAGGGGTGGGGGGGATACTTTGTCATTGAATTACTCTTGAACTACAACTCTGACAGTATTTAAATAGCACTCTCCAACGTCCAAATACTATGATGATTAATTAGAGCTGCTTTTATTATCTATTGTTATTACTATCCCTTTAAGTGCAATCATTACGTTATTCGTGGGGGAAAGTGCAGCAAGGGAATCCTAGACTGGGAAAGGGACCCTGCCCCAAGGAGCTTACAATCTAAGCTGAATTCATAATGACAAACAGAGACAGTGGGAGGAGGATTATAAGTGCAGGTACAAGGTGTGGTGAAAGAAGTGCAGAAGGATTCTGCTGTGACTGTCAGTGTGCAAGAGGAAGACATTGCTATTGAGATGCCTCCCTGAGGAAGTGGGTTTTGAGGAGATACTTAAAAGTGATGAGTGTGGATGACTGGCTAACGGTGATGGGGAGAGCATTCCAGAATAGAGGAGCATCCAGTGAGAAAGCTTGTAGTGGAGAGATGGCACGAGTTGTGTAGGGAGAGGACAGGAATGTGGCGTTGCATCAGTGAATCCAACATTTCTACCTGCGTATTAAGAATTTCCCCCTTTCTCCACCCTTTGGGGGTTTAGACTTTCGATCTATTATATGGATAATACTTGGATCAGACCTAGTTGGTTCACACTATACAACTTACGTACTATTGCTGGAAGCCATGGCGACAAGTCTGCATTTGTGGGAGGGGCTGCAAGCCTATATGTACTTGGCCAAAGTCCCTCCCATTGGATTAATCTTTCAAGAAGCCCCTCCCTCTCCTCCCATCAATTATCTTTTCATTTTAAGGTGAGTAGTCAAATCAGATATACCTTCTCAATGTCATTCCTAGGTTCGAAACCTAGGTTTTCTTCACAATGCATCACACCTACCTAGTTCACACTATATGACTTACTATTGTTGGACACCCTGACCACAAATCCACTTTAATTTAGTTAGCATGATAAGAAATTGCATTTTTCCCATTGTCAGAAATATTTTGCTTTCAAAAAAGTTTACATTGTGTTTTGATGCAGACATATAGTGTATGAACTCTAGTGTGTTCTTCGAATTTCCATCTTGCTGCTTGTTCCTGCAGGCATCATTCTCCATGACACTATGAGGCGACAAATAGAGCTGTCGCAACACTTTTACTCTTTGTGCTATTATTATTATTATTAATAATATTGTAATTTGTATTACTCCACCTTGCAGACACTATATAGGATCTCCAGAAACAGTTAAGGTCCTAAGAAGCCTCAAAATCATAGAAACAATTATACAGAGGAGGGAAAAAGCAGAGATTATATGTATGTGCAATAGACTTAAGGCCATTAATCAAGGCAGAGATAAAGCAAAGGTTAATCAGGAACTTGGGCAGGTAGAAAAGGTCTCTATTAGAGTCAAGTCAAATGTCAAGTAGGACAGTGTCAGTCAGGGTAAAGAGAACAAAGGCAATCAGACAAACAATGGAACACATGGAACAATATACACTAGGTAATGCCAAAAATGGATACATAAACCATCACTGGGCTAGCAGGACAAGACTGAACGAACATGCCCAAGGAATAGGAATTGGGTGATACCAAAAAGGGATTGGCAAACAATGGCTGTATTAATAGGACAGAAATAGACAAACGGGAGAAGGGAATTAAGACAGAAGAAGAACAATATACTAAGATCACAGATTCCAAGTTCAAATCCCATCTGTTCCCAACACCCATTGTCCTGCAAACTAATTGGCCATTATTGTTAGCCAGAATAGGTTAAGTTTTCACTGAAGTGACAGATGAATTCCAGTAGCAATGGGGAGTGTTCAGACATAAGCTTTGTAGGTGATAGATTTATCACTTGTAGTATCTACAAATCTCCCAATACATTTTAAAGGGAACCTTTGAGCTCAAATCAGTGAGAAAATGTATCACTTGTAAGGGAATCCTGCCCTACTTAGGCAGTCAACCTATCAAAACTTTCTAAAGATATTTCTGGTAATGAAGAATACGCCAGTGTCACAACTGCAGGAGAATCTTGACCATAATGTTATTGGCCAGTGTTAAGCTCCTCTATTATTTTTAACAAATATGTTTTAGAACAGTTATTCTCAACCAGGGTGCCATGACACTTTGGCATGCCACAGATACCCCCTTTAGATGCCCCTTGTTTTCTATAAAGACTAACTAAAATGTGACTATTGAGTTTCGAATATACATGTATGGACAATTTTATGCACAATCTGTTTGTTATTGTTATTCTGATTGTTGTACTACTTATTTTTAACTTCATAACACTCTTAAAAAATGGCATAAAATGGTGCGGTACCCAAAATCTAGATTGTGTGTTATTGGTTCCACTAACCAAAAAATATTCAGAACCACTGATTTAGGAGGTATTGTTGACGCCAGAGAAAGATTATATTTATTGTGTCAGATAAGAGACCATTCCATATAGTCAGTTTGTTAGGGCACTGATATACATTTAGTGCATGTTGGAAGTATGCAAGAGTTAAATGACAGTGATATAGTATAAAAAATCTTTATGTATCATAAGAATTTGTTCAGTCATGCCATGTAAGATTATATATCTTATCTGTTTTGAGTTTGATTAAAATGTTTTTCCTTTTTAATTAATATACAAACATCTCTTGTATATATAACGTAAAGGACATGATAAGCCTATCCCACTCATTATGTACATACTGTAGAGCCAATAATTTGCTTCTTACCATGAGTATCCAATTGAAAACAATTATATTGGCAGGATTTCTGATTTCAGTTAACACCAGTGAGCATTTATGCCTACCATTCATCACCCTAAAAGCCTACAGTAAAGGAAAACATTATTTGATCCCCTGCTGATTTTGTACGTTTACCCACTGACAAAGAAATGATGAATCTATAATTTTAATGGTAGGTTTATTTGAACAGTGAGAGACAGAATAACAACTAAAAAATCCTGAAAAACACATTTCAAAAAAGTTATAAATTGATTTGCATTTTACTGAGTGAAATAAGTATTTGACCCCCTATCAATCAGCAAGATTTCTGGCTCCCAGGTGTCTTTTATACAGGTAACAAGCTGAGATTAGGATCACTCTCTTAAAGGGAGTGCTTATAATCTCAGCTTGTTACCTGTATAAAAGACACCTGTCCACAGAAGCAATCAATCAATCAATCAGATTCCAAACTCTCCACCATGGCCAAGACCAAAGAGCTGTCCAAGGATGTCAGGGACAAGACTGTAGACCTACACAAGGCTGGTGAGAAGGTGACAGCAGTTGGTGCAATTATTCACAAATGGAAGAAACACAAAATAACTGTCAATCTCCCTCGGTCTGGGGCGCCATGGAAGATCTCAACTCGTGGAGTTTCAATGATCATGAGAACGGTGAGGAATTAGCCCAGAACTACACGGGAGAAACAATTGGTAACACACTACGCTGTGAAGAACTGAAATCCTGCAGCACCCGCAAGGTCCCCCTGCTCAAGAAAGCACATGTACAGGCCCATCTGAAGTTTGCCAATGAACATCTGAATGATTCAGTGGAGAACTGGGTGAAAGTGTTGTGGTCACATGAGACCAAAATTGTACTCTTTGGCATCAAATCAACTCGCCATGTTTGGAGGAGGAGGAATGCTGCCTATGACCCCAAGAACACCATCCCCACCGTAAAACATGGAGGTGGAAACATTATGCTTTGGGGGTATTTTCTGCTAATGGGACAGGACAACTTCACCGCATCAAAAGGACGATGGACGGGGACATATACTGTCAAATCTTGGGTGAGAACCTCCTTTCCTCAGCCAGGGCATTGAAAATGGGTTGTGGATGGGTATTACAGCATGAAAATGACCCAAAACACATGACCAAGGCAACAAAGGAGTGGCTCAAGAAGAAGCACATTAAGGTCCTGGAGTGGCCTATCCAGTGTCCAGACCTTAATCCCATAGAAAATCTGTGGAGGGAGCTGAAGGTTCGAGTTGGCAAATGTCAATCTCGAAACCTTAATAACTTGGAGAGAATCTGCAAAGAGGAGTGGGTCAAAATCCTTTCTGAGATGTGTGCAAACCTGGTGGCCAACTACAAGAAACTTCTGACCTCTGTGATTGCCAACAAGGGTTTTGCCACCAAGTACTAAATCATGTTTTGCAAAGGGGTCAAATACTTATTTCACTCAGTAAAATGCAAATCAATTTATAACTGTTTTGAAATGCGTTTTTCTGGATTTTTTGTTGTTATTCTGTCTCTCACTGTTCAAATAAACCTACCATTAAAATTATAGACTGATCATTTCTTTGTCAGTGGGCAAATGTACAAAATCAGCAGGGGATCAAATAATTTTTTCCCTAACTGTTTTTATGAAATTAGAGTCCATGATAAAAATGTGTAATAAAAATAGAGATCACATACTACACTACATACTACAGTGTCATCGCCCTTTTCCAAAGAGCTGACTTTTTTGTGGCAGCTGGGCTAATAACTAATTGAAAGAAGGCATAAATTAGCTTGCTCTGAGTGTAAAATGTGTCACCTTATTCATTATTATGTACACCTAAAATAAGTAAATTAAAATTATATTTTGAAATTATGTTATATGAATGTTATCTGTAATTTATATAACTGGTAACCCTAATATTTAATTTAACCCTTTGAGTGCCAGAGGTGTACGCAATGCATTGCGTAGCCCTCTGGCACTCAAAGGGTTAATGCCCTAAAATCTTTCAATTATAAAGTGGTTTTTATACACCACTGCTCATAAAGTAACCAGTAGGGGAACAAAAGAGACGCACATCCCTGGGGTTAGATGCACTAAGGTGTGATAAAGAGGTAATTAAGCATAGATGGCTTCTCCAGTGACATCTCTTCTCCAGTTCAAATGTTATTCTCTGGGGCCTATGCACTATGATTTCTCAAGTGGGAGAGATCTTAGTGCATAGGCTCCATAGAATAACATAGAAAGTGAGACAAGTGATATCACTGGAGAAGTTATATTTGCTTTATCACCTCTTTATTACACCTTATGCATAACACCCTTTGAGTGCCATAATGCATCCAGTTCGCTGTATAGTCTTTTGACACCCAATGGGATAAGGGTGATCTGTATCTTCCAGCAGAGGGTTTGTTTCCGTAAGTAATATTTTTTAGGTTCTCCCAGACTGTACCGAACTGTAGGGGGTAGGGGGAAAAATGTCTAGGATGAGGTAAGGAGGAAGAAGTCATAGGTGTAGATGGGGATTGGTTGGGGGGAAAGGTGTGCAGCTTGCACCATCCTTATATATTAAGAAAGGAAGGTGTAAGGCCTGTTTGTCACGTTTCACTTGGTCATTATGACATCCATGGATGCACTAATTGATGATGTAAAACATTCACTAGCTGTTGATTGGGCTTGCTGTGCAAGCAAGCAGCTGTATCATTGGAGACCCCACAGAAGAGACCAGAGCCGTGCCATCTGAATATTTGATACCCAGTCTTCATTCCTACAGGTGCAGCAGCAGACACCTGATGGGAGAGTTACTTAACTGTGGGTCATTATCACCACTGGTAAGCATATCTGCCCCATGTCAAAGACCAAGAATGATACCAGAGGAGGATGAAAGCAGGAATCTGGCCACTAGAGGTCACCAGTAAGCAACCAGCAGGGAGGAGAACAGGAGCAACTGAATAGAACACACATGATGAAATGGCTTAGTTGAGGGTTGTGACCTGCAAAATAGAAGGTGGGTCGAAGTGATGAACCATGGGTGGTGATTGGCGTTGGCTTGAGCAGGCGATGGGCTACTGGCAGGTATTTAGATGAGGTGTTTGGAGACTGACTGGTTGCAGATCATTTTACTGGTGTTTAATATTTTTTACCCCTTATTTCCATGTTTAGTTACCAGGGGTGTAGGAATTACACTCTAGTTCTTGATGAGGTCCTGGTCCTTACTACTGCTCTCCCCCTTTTTTCTAGCTCAGCCTTCAGCAATCTCCGTGGCAGCAGCCACATCAGACTCCTACCCCTCCAATCTCTTTTGGTATACTTGGGGATGAGAGATGTTTTCTGGGGATTTGGAAAGAAATGCTCTGGGTTTGCTGGACTGAAGTCTTGAGGGCAGTGGCAATGAGGTGGATACCCCTCTGGCACTCAAAGAATTAAGCAGCTGAGACTTCTGGAAGTGTCAGGTCATAGGTCATGGGAATGGTTCTAGCAGTCTGACAGGACAGGGATTGGTGCCACCTGGTTGGATGGGGATGACTGAGACAGCCTATGGGGCTGAGTATATATGCTAGGCATATCTTAATCATGAAATGAGGAAGAAAATATGGAGCAATCTGTATATCCTCTGAACTTCCATTGGGAGAAGCACCACCAATAAAAAGGAAAAAGAAGAGCAGAAGAAGGTGGAGATGGAGCAGAAGCTCTATAGTAAAATCCCTAAAGTTTTTATGAAATGGGTATAGGCATTTAAATCTTGTCCAGCGTAGTCAGAGAGCAATTTCTGCAGATATGCTACAAGTGCATGTTTTGGAAAACCTGACAGATTTATGGAGACCTGTACTGGTGGAGATATGACAAGTTGTTCTGGCAGATGATGATACTTTGCCCTCCAATGTACTGGGACTAGATGGACATCAACATAAATGATGAAGTTTCTTGTACATCTCAAAGGAGGATATCATTGTTTCAGGCCACAGTCTTCTTCCAAGAAGGCAGGGTAACACTGACAGTACAATTACAACAACTGCAAATGTGGCGTAAGCTCTGACATGATTGTTTGGATTGTGGTGCATCAGAACTGGTAACAAAATGTTTTAATCAGCACAATAGGACATGGGAGGAAAAAGGGAGAGTGCTGATGAGTTTAAAAAATATGAGGTCAGAGGTAACATGTTTGATGAGACTGAAAAAAAAGCACCACATTGAAGCCATTTCCTTCCTGACTCCAAATGCCAGTCATATATTTTCCTGGATCAACACCCTATCTGCTTTGAAGCCAACTGTGATCATTCTCAATATTGTTCTGTGCAATGCTTTAAAGACCTCTAGTATTTGATTAAGGCCACATTTAAATCAATTGGAATTTGTATTTGTTCCCTGTGATGCAGAATTACTACACATTTATTTTAAAATTAGAACCCTTACAAAGTGTACAAGATAGATATATTGCTACAACATGTGGTCAACAAGAAATTGACCAATGAGTTGCCCTGGAATGGATGGTTGGCCCCTTTTTGGACCAACCATTTCCCATTTTCACCACCGGGAGGCATTTCCAAGAACGAACTGGGGAAATTCTGGTTAATTTCCATTTGGGGATTTGGTAAATGAAGTCATTGAGAGGGAATTGTGCATAGTGTCTTATGCCTCCTTTGATAAAGCAGCTTGGTTGGAATAGAAGGCATGCAAATGTGTTAGACTGGCAAAGGAGGAAACTGAATTTGCCTTCCTTGAGGTAGCTCACCTGATTGCCATTGCTTGCTAGGCTGGGAGAAATTATTACAGAGTCTTCTGCTTGCCAATGGGTTGCTCTGCCTCCTGCTGGCATTTTTAGGCTTTCAGTTCCTTTTGCACTACATGGATGACTTCTTGTGCATTTGACTAGCTGGGTTGGATATTTGTGTAAGTTACTACATATACTGTCAATCTTTTGGGTTTCTGCTACCTCCAGGCAAGTTAGATGGGCAGTCCACTTGCCTGAGCTTCCTAGGCACAACACAGGATTGATATCCAAGGGAATATAGGTACTGGCAGGTAAGGTGGAAGATTTGCATGATATGGTTCTTTTTAAGTTAAGAAGGTCACACTTTGGGAGATGCAGTTCCTGTTAGGGAAACTTATCTTTGCATATTTCATAGTAACTGTTTAAAACAGTACTTGGAGTGTCCCTGAAACATGAAAGGGTCAACATAAGCTTTGCAGCAAGACTGGTATTCATTGCTAGAGTACATATTAAGGGCATAGGAACTAGGAATACAGGAGGGGGGGAAGCAAATCCTTCCAGGTTCCATTCAAAAGGGACCAGTAGTGTAGGATTCAGTTCCAGCTCCAACACTTAGCAAAGCTGGCAACTTTCTTGAATTGTCACAGACTCCCATTTCAGCCTGGAGTCCATAATCACACTGGGGTTGTAGTGACTTGTTCCACCACAGCCTGGCACATGGCAGCTTCCCTGATGCCTTCTGCCCTTGTAGTATGGTAGTGGCTAGATTCTAGTTGGCTAATGGTACCTAGTCTTTTTGGGACCAAGCCACTCTCATCCTACTATTGTAGGGACTTTAATGTAGTGGGTAGTGGGACCAATGCTCACTTCTCCAATCATATCACTGAATTGTGTTGTATGGGGAGGGGCTTGAAGATTACAGTGTGGGAGTAAAGGTACATGTGGGAATGTGTACTTACTGTATGTACAGTAAGTCCTGGAGCAGATATCTCTGGGTATATTTCTATATTTATGAGGGTACTTTATGATAGAGAACACAGGCCCACTCCGTGCAGCATTTTTTTCTTGTACCTCAAGGCTTCTACACAATCATTCTCTTTGTGCAAATAATTTATTGCATTGGAATTTTAATTGTGCAGATACCCTTCCATATCTAACTGCACATATATGTCAACGCATTGGGCTTCTTAGGACCTAGTTGCCATTTTCCATGTCTTTGCCTCAGTAGTGAATGAATAGTCATCCTTCTAATCTACATAGTATATATTTCATAATATGATGAGGGGGTTTTCATTTTTGTTTTTTTTTACCCTCTCGGTGTCAGAATATGTCCAATACATTACATATTCCTCTGGAATTCAAAGGGTTAAAAAGTAGAAACCTAGTGAAAAAACAAACAATTATATTAAATAATGTTTTTGTTTTTTTAGACAGTTATTGTTACTTTGGGACACTGTCCCAATGTAACACTAATTGTCCATAAACATAACAATTGGACCCTGTCTGCATAAACAAAATGCTGGGGGAAATGTGTGGTGGGACTTCTGTCTGTAGCAACTAGGATTTCTAGAAATGTGCAAGGGGGACTCAGAGACTGATGTACTAAAGAAAGTGGACCAAATCAACAGTACCATTTAACCCTTTGAATTCTAGAGAGGTCTCCAAGGCTTTGCAATTCTTTAGAGACCATTAGCATTTCACATTTAACCCAACTGGAATTTGTATTTGTTCCTTATTGTGCAGTTGGTTTGCCTGAGAATTACTGCACATTTATTTTCAAATTTGGACCATTAACCAATCAATAAGGCAACTTGCTATTCAAAATGAGCCATTAAGTTCTGTTCAGTAAGAAAAACTTTTGGGAGAATCCCCCACCTAATTTCCCATGTAGTGATGGGATTACTCACTACACTGGTTTGGAGCAAACCAACTGCACCATAGAGGGAGAAATACAAATTGCCTGAACTCACACTGATTTAAATGGGTCTTTTAGCCATCTGAGTGCTTGAGAGGTCTCCAATGCATTCCAAATAATTGCATTAAGGAACATTGGGGGGCATTTAAAAAAGTGGAGTTATGCGAATTCCATCATTAATATGGCGTAAAAAATTAATTTGGTAAAAATTATAATGACACCTTAAGAAAGCATAACACCATTTAGTTGTTTTTTTTTTAAAGTGGAGTTCGGAATTGTAAGAAAAGTGGTGCAGTGAATTTATAAAGAAATGTCGCTCTTTGTGACATTTTAGTGACACAATTTTCACCACAATATTAACGCCATGTCTGACCTGTTCTTATTTCTGGAGTAGTTAGTCCATATTTGTGAAACAGTAGTATGGATGAAAAATCGTGATTGCAAAAAAAACCTGCACTATTATGCCGCATTTATAAATGTTAACATTTTGCATTATAAATATGAACTATAATAATAATTATAATAATGATAAGGAATAGGGGCAGTTTAAAAATACTTCAGGAATAATGGACAAGAACACTTTTTATAAATGCCCCCCTTCATATGTTTCAAAAGTTTGAAAGTCATGCTTAAACCAATGGCAATTTCTATTTTTCCCCTATGGTGCAGAAGATTTGTTCTAGATTTACTCCAGTTTTCTTTGTACATAAGAACCAGTAACTTGAGAACACTCTCTTTAAAATTTTGTAACCCCCATAATTTTGGGGACTTCTATGCCCCTGTACATAGCTGTGTGTCTGGCCTTGCTCTGGCTTTTGCCATGGGTTAAGATGTTGACTTGACTGCAAGGTTGAATACTGGACTCCAGTTGAGACAGAGAGTGGAAAAGGATGAGAAAACACACATGAGCAAAAGGACCCAGAGGTAGAAGTGGGAAAAAAGTCCCTTTTTCCTCTGGAATTTTTACAGAAAAAACACAGTTTGCCTCATTTTGTGTGGAAATTCCCATGCACAGATAGTTTTTTTTTTTTTAATGAAAGTATTTTACCAGGATGGTTACACTGAGATTGTCTCTCGTTTTCAAGCATGTCCTGGGTACTCATTTTATATACATCAGAAGTATGAAAGGCTAAGTTAACCTTGCCGGGACTAGAACCTGTGACCTTGAGATTTGAACAGAATCTACATGTGATAAATTAACTCCTTGGTGACCAGGTATTTTTGTACAGTAGAGAACCAGAGCAATTTTGGCCTTTTTAGTATGTCTTTGTTCAACCATATTTTCCCTTTAATTCTTTTAGGACACCCACACAAATTATATATTGTTTTTTAAGGTTAAATAGGGTTTTTGTTTGATACCACACACTTATATGTTTAACTCAAAATTTTGTTTGATTATAAACAAATAGGAAAAAATTGAAAAAACACCAAGTTTTAAAGGTTTTCCTGTGATCGTCTGTGCTCAGTGAGTGCATTTTAAAGGGGACTGGATAAAAGGTATGAGGTGAAAATCTCTTTGTCACTCATCCAGCCTGAGAGATAGGGTAAGTGTGTGTGTGTGTGCGGGGGGGTTGCCAGTGCAATGCATTCCGCCACCGCTGGGGATACTGGAGGCATTTATTGGAGACATATATTGGAGATATTTATTTTACTAATTTTACATTTTAAACAGCAAAGGAGATGCTCCTCCAGCACTCAAAGGGTTAACTATTGCATCTTTCTGGAGCTTAATTTTTTTTCTTAAAATATACAAAACTAAAATAATTTTTTTGTAATAATATACAAGAGAAGGCAGAAGAAAGAAGAGAAGATTAAATAAGAAAGACAGTGGATGACGGGTAAGTGTTACATTTCTGACTGTTTTGAGCTCACTCTCATTGACACTGTCAAACAATGAAAGTTGGCTTTTTTCTTTTGACTTTCCCACAATTTGCTCTATTTAGCACAAGTTGTGGGAACAAAAACCACACCAACGCTCATTGTTCCATTTACCTCACCAACTATAGAATAGCTGAGGTACATGTGGGGCTTTATTGGTTGGTCTTTTTTTACTATTACAGACAGTTTTACCAGTGGTAATAGTATCAAGCCCTTGGCGTCCCTCTTTTAGGAGATCGTACTGTGTTGTGTGTATAAGTGTTGCAACTCTCTATATTATATGTATAGTGATTTTATGTAGCACATATTTATCTGCTTCAATTTTGCTTGTATTTTTAGAAATAAATCAAGTGATTATATCTTTCACTTTTGTCTATTTTTATCTATATGAGATACTGTGTATACTTTGTAATTATTTAGTGCTTTCGTATGGTGGAAGGGAGATCAGTGCCAAGATCCATATACAAGTTCTTCTGGTGATCGGTGGATACAGGAGGACTGGTTGTACTCCTTTAGAGCTTTAGGCAGCAGGTTTCCTTAATTCCATTGCTAGGATCTTTGTTGAAGATTGGATCCCATGTCCTTACATTATCCTAGTAGTGTGTATTATCCAAGCAGCAAGAATATTCACTTAATGTTCATTTAAACTTTAGTACATGTGGTTTTAAATTACTCTGTTTAAATAAAATAATCTTAGGTCTTGCTTTAAATCATTTATTACATTAACACAATGAGGAGTCAATGTGTCAATTAATTTTTTATTTGTCAAAGTTCCAGCACCAGTCTTGCTCCCAGTACATCAAAAGTGTGTCATCTTTGGTCATTTGAGGCACTGGGAGATCTGTTCTCTGGTTCTCTCACAGTGAGGAAAAGAGAAGCAGAGAACAGTCATATTGGCAATGTCTATTTACATTGCCTTGGTCATGTGGCTCAACAGGCACAAATGGTTGCTGTAACAGCGATCACACATGCAGAGTAACTGGGGAGAGGCTGAAACTGACTGCTTCAGTCCTTTTTTTCATGAAAGTTGTCGCCCATAGACAATGCATAAAATGTTCTCCTTTTCTTCATTGCAATATATTTCCCACCAGAACCTTGCCTATGTTTTCTATGAATGCAACATTTCCTACCACAATAGTACTTCTTCTGAGGGGTGAAGTGGAGAAATAAATAGCTGAAACTTAAAGTTGTGAGTCCTACAGCAAAATATGCATTGAAAAACATGTTAGCAGGCTGAGTGCCTTTGTCTTTTGCCCGCAACACTAACTTCTACTTAAGTAACATTGGCAACCATCCTTGAAAAATTACTGCAACTTAGGATATTTCAGCAGAGGGCAACACATGACACAAGTTCTTTAAAGCCTCTGTTTTCAACAAAAGAAAAGGGCAGCATTTCAACCACTAACATTTAGTCCAGTTTACTATTCCATAGGCATTTTTTGAATAATTTTTGTGCAGGTTTTAACTTCATTCCAAGAACTTAGTAAGAGTGAGATGGCAATACATAGTAATGACATGACTTGTGGAGGTGGTGGGAGTGGTGATGGTATGTGTGGGCACTCTATGGGCTGAATTCATTTGGATCCAATGCCAAAAAAAATAGTCTGTGGCATTTCTTCCAGCACGGTAAGCAATTAAATTACCTGTGCTATGAAGAAATATCAGCTAAAAACCCCCACCTTAGGTGATAATGTTGCAGGTGTTTTTGCCCATTGACACAATAAAATGACAAAATATGCTATTCAGTTCCATGCATTAGCACTAAGAATTGTTAAGGGACGCACTTTAACTCATGAAAATCTGTACCCAGTTTTTCTGAGTGCAGAGTCGTTTAAAGCATCTACAAAGTGCAGACGCAGGAATTGAACATGAAAAAAGTATAAAAAAATAAGTCACCAGTGGATATATTGATATGGGGCCCTAAGCCCTATATCAATATATAGAATCCAAAATGTGTGAAATGTCAGTAGAATTGACCCTATGAGTGTCAATGGTGCATGCTTACCCCAGTGGCACTCACAGGGTTAATCCAACTAAGTTTAAAAAACAGCCCCTGACAATGAACACCAATAAACCGGATGTCCAGCAGAGTCTTCAGCACCCTGATCAGCTACTGTCCATCTTCTTCTTCAGTCTACCTTCCTTCACTCCATCTTCTGCCTTCTTCTCTTCTGTCTTCTTCGCTTCTGTCTTTTTTCCTTCCTTGTTTCAATCGATTTCCTGAAAAAAGAAAAAATGAAACATTAAATGTTGTTCAAAAATCATAATTTGAAAATATATGTATTGTTTAACCCTTTGAGTTCCAGAGGATTATGCAACTCATTGCATAGCAATGCATTGCATACCTCTCTGGTACTCAAAGGATTAAAGTAATGCACATATGCCAAGCTGAAATACTAGATTCGCCCACACGAAAAATCGTTTTCCCAACCGTTTTCACTAAAAATACATTTTTCCTTTTAATTAGAAATGTTATCCTTTAAGCGGAAATATTGTTGTGTATAAAAAAAACCTCTTTGTTGGCTACACTGTCACTGGTGGTGGCTGCAAAAAGTGGAACAGACAAAGCCTCCCCTTTGGTACCTTACGGGCCGCTGCTTGAATCCAGTGTGTGGGAAATAGATTCAGATACTGTCTTTTTATATGGCCAGTTTCTGTTCAAAATGTCTCCCATCCATTGGCTGGGATATGTGCTTGCACCCCCCCCAGCCAATCAGCTCCTAATGGGGGGATAACAGAACATGCCAGGAGCTGACTGGCTGTGAGGTGCATAAGCACATATCCTAGCTAATGGATGGGAGACGTTTTGAACCATTTTGGCCATATAAAAAGGCAGTCTCTGTTCAAATTTCCCACGCACTGGTTTGGGCATCAGCTAGTAAGGTACCAAAGGGGGGCTTTGTCTGCTCCACCTCTTGCAGCCACTGCAGTGTCCTGACACGTCTTTAGTCCTGAAGGGGTTAACCAACTGAACTATTTCATAAAATACATAAAATATTTGTATTTTACTGTCACCTATGAGTTTGCTCAAGTACATAACAGTTTTAGAGCTATTCATTCTATGGCCATACAAATTCCCTCTGAAATGATATTGCTGCTGAGTTCTGAAGCAGAAAATCACAGCTAAAAGTAAAAGTTGTAAGCAACATAAGCCTTGAAAAAACTGATAGCATTCTAGGACTCACAAGAGTGGTGTAAAAAAAAACTCACAAGAGTGGTGTAAAGGTGCTACTCCACTGGCTAAAACGGTACCATCTTTTTTTCTGGATAGCATGCTAAGAACTCTGTAAGACATAGAAGAAGAGCTTTGTGACTTAATTATTTTAACAACATATTTAGTGGTGGCGGATGTGGTGACTCTATGACTTGTCACCAACAACTAACTCAGAGTCATTCTCCGTGCTTTTGATTTGTACAACAGCAGCAGTAGGAGACTTTTGTGTAAAAGTTACTGTGGAAAGTGTCCCACTACTTGAGACATCTACAACAATATTATATGCACCTTGCTCCTGTGACCTTTTAGGAGTTTTTCTACTGATGCTAGTTATCTCACCTCTGAACTTTCCCCCTGCCTATAATGCTCCGTTTCAAATGTATAGTCTGGGCAAATATTTTCTTAGCTTGTTTTCTTAGTTTTGTAATTTAATTGGGGTAGTTCAATCCCTCATTAGGACAGCTCCTATTCTCCATTTCTCCACATGGGTATGGAACAGGGGGCAGACTTTCACAAGACTCGAGGTCTGCTTTATTTATCTAGTCTCCCTCCTCTTTTCCCTGTATTTCATAGGAACATGTAGACTACAGAGTGCACAGGCCCTGTAAGTATGTCCTATTTGTTTGTCTGTCCAGCAGCCACAATATGAGGTCTGTGGTTTATTGCTATATGTTTGCCATCAGCCCTGGCCACCCACTTCCAATTTCCTGGGTGAATATATATATATATATTTCACTTTGTATTTCTTTTTTTTCCTCCATTTTTGCACATTAGACCACTGTTCCTTTAAAGTGGAACTGTCACATTCCATCTTATTCCCTCCAATTGATGTATGCCAACCACACAAGCTGAAAATGCTCATATAATGTTAAAGGGATAGTAATGTTTCACAAAAACACCAATTAATCTTCATAGTATTTGAGCCATGGACAGTGTTATTTCAATACTGTCAGAGTTGTAGCTCAAGAGTAATTGAATATTAATGTATCCCCCTCCCACCCCTTTTACCTAGTGTAAGCCACCTCTCCTCAGATGTGGAATCTGGTCCTGGGACCAGACAGCTAACAGCAAGGGACAATCTTCTTAATGTGCCCCCCAACAGGTTTTTCAGGTTTTTCCCTTATGCTCACTGAAGACTGTCCCTCTCTGTATTCCATCCAGTCTTGCTGCTCTGAGGTGAGCAGTGTTACATCAGTAAAAGGGGCAGGAGAGGGATACTTTATCATTCAATTACTCTTGAACTACAACTCTGACAGTATAGAAATAACACTCTTCATGGCCCAAATACTATGAAGGTTAGTTGGAGCTACTTTTATTGTGAAACATTACTGTCCCTTTATTTATCGATTACCATAACATGGATACCTACCTGTCTTCTTTTCTGAAGCAAGAGGTAGAGCTCTGTCATATTTATAAGGTGTAGAACTATTGGCAGTGATTTCCCTCTGAGTAGCTGCCAATACTTTTCCCTGAGCCTGCCCCTCTTTGCTACCTGTATTGGGGACACAGAGAGAGAGAGGTAATCAGAGAAAAGCTGCTCATCCCAAACTACTTTTTGTCACTGTGATCTGAGAGCATGCGGCATGAAGCAAGAGCACTGACTGAACATAGTTATGGCATGGTCTAAAAACACAGGATGCTGGCAAGGCAAGAGGGAACCGAGCTCATGGTGCAAGACTCGGGTACAGTGCATTATGTAGATGTATGTGTCAGGTGTATTTACACAGTTAAAATGGAATGAAAAAGCAATGTATTCCTTATGTTTCCTTGCTGTGTGTTGAGAGGGAAGTAGGAGGAGATTTTCGTTAGAGGGGATGTCCTGCAAGAGCTTTGTGGTACAACTTGTACCGGAACAAGAGGAAATTGTGACGTCAGTGGATAAAATTTAAAAGGCTCTGTCTTGTAAAATATTGTGATTTTAAAAATATATTAAGCACTTATAGAAAATGTTAACCGTTCTATCCAATGGCATAAAGTGTCCTGAGGGTGATAATTCCACTTTAAAGAATGGGTGCCCATGGCTGCCATCTATTAGGTGGCATCAGTTAATTCTCAGCCGCCTCATGCAGCACCAGGTGGGCTGTGGCCCATGGGAATGGACTACCCTTATTTTGGAGACCCTTAAGGTTTCTGAGACCACAGATTCAAGATCCTCATCTCCAGACAGTTTAAGAGGCACAAAAAGATGCAGTACTTTTCTCTTCCTATTATTCCCTTGACCAAGTAGTAGTTGAGGAGTGGAATTAACTGGATAAGAGACCATCCCCAGATGCCTCTCTATTTTCTAACCCTTCTCTCTTGCTCTGTGCAGCAGTGGGCTACCCACCCTTTTCAGTTGTACACCCTGTTTCTTGCCTTTCTATCAACATAGCAGTATCAGCTGCATGTGCAGTTGCATTTAAGAATTAGGCAGATAAAAGCTTGGCTTATCTTCCTAATGACAATTCCACAACTTTAGGTGTCACCATACACATATATTTTGCAGTGGCATGGTTTAGTAGAGCTATGATTGTTTGGGGGGAGCTGTTGTTGGAAGCAGTCCATTCAGAAGTTCCAAAAGGGGATATTTTTTCTTTACATCCTGATTCTTGAGGCCAATAGGTAACTTACTCAAGCTGCCCTTAACACTGCCAGATTCATTGGCAAGTCCTTTTGCAGCTTCCCATACCCTTTGATTGATTTTGGCCTACAAATCAATCTTTTAAGAAATCTCTGGGTTCTCTCCTGTCCATAGACAAACAACTTTTTGGCCCTAAAATAGAGAAAATCATTAGCCATGCTACTCAGAGCAAGAGGGTTGCCCCAGATTCCCTTCAAGTGTCCTTCCATTTTGCAACCTCTGACAGTATGGTTGAGCACTCAAGACTTTTACACCCTCTGTGAGCCAGGTACACCCTTCTCTGAAATCCAAGCAAGTGTGAGTTGGCAAGAAACCTACACAAAAGCACCCTCTCTGACATCACTAATGGAGACCTGATCCATCTCAGGCGATTGGTGGACCTCTGTGTCTCCATTATAGTATGTAGACTCTCTCTGTGTCAGATCCATGGGCTTTGAGGGGCATTTTAGAAGGTTATTGCACATATTTCTTCTCCTCATCATCACTTCTTCATGTCCAGGGTCCCTCAAGATCCAAAGCTTCATGGGACTCTATTTCAACCTTTACATATTTTCCAAAAGGATGGTGGCTGTTGTACTATCCTGGAGTTGAAATGTCTCAGTCTTTTTGTTCATAATCTTCAGTTCACTATGGAGTCTGTGTGCTCCATCATTGCTGTCGTGTGCCATGGAGAATTTTTGGCTTCTCAGAATTTAAAAGAAGCATATCTGCATATTCCTATTCATGCAGATTATCAGAGTTTAATTTGTTTTGCCACTGAAGACATTTTTAGTAGGGGTGGACAAAAAGTGAGAACAATTTCTTGCATGACTTTTTTCAAAAACCTGACAATTTTTCTCTTTTCTCGTTGTTGTCTTCAGTGTTTTTAGATAGTTTATTACTAGTACTCTTGCTGGTGGTGGTGGTGGAAGTTTTGGTGGGTCTTTGACAGACTGTATGCTCCTTGGAAGGAGAGGGATCACCATCATTTACTGCACATGCTGCAGCAACCATGGATGCAGTGAATTTTTGCACTACCAATTTACTCAAATGTCCCTGCACTGCTCCTAATCCTTTCACCCTCCCTCTACTACTTGTGCATTTTCTGGACATTACTCAACTGCTGCATGTGTTTTTTCTGTAAAATACACACTATAACTGATTGTGTGTGATGTCTTGGCCTTCTACATAATACTCTGTCTCATCTAGTATCAGTCTGTCTCAGTAATAGTTCACATCAGGGTCCCTGTATCTGTCGCTATCAATTTTGTTTTATTTTTTTTTATTTTTTCTATTAACTCTGCCCCCTATCACTGTCAACAACAAAAAACTCCTTTACCCAGACTCCCCTAGCACAGGGATAACAACCGGATCAGGAAAGAACTTGGATCATGGCTGCCTGTACCTTTCCAATCAGTCATGCAATTGGGGTAAATCTTTGTTCCACTCTCATACCCCCAGACTCCCCTATCATAGAGATAACAGCCAGATTAGGGAGAGACTTGAATCACGGATGCCTGTTTATTCCTAGTCAGGCACAAACGATTTTAGGGTATTTGGGGTTAACTTCCTTTCTCCCTTCATGTCCCTAAGACTCCCCAAACACAGAGAACAGATTTCCTGCCTACAAAAAGTCCCTAAACTAAGATTCATCTCCACTTTACTAGCTTATCTTTTCTAGCTGAAAACTTTTCTGCTTTTTCTTCCTCTGACAAACACAAAATGACATGTTGTGGCATCCTGACACCATTTTTATACTATGCCTGCAGCAGAAGAAGAAAACCTGTCATGTGGTGGGGAGAAATTCAGTTTTCCCATTGATTTCACTGCAATGTGCCTGGGCAAAAAAAGCAGAAAAACATCACTTCTTGTTACTGAGAAAAGCTTGTCTATTCTAAGAACTATGTAAGATCTTGCATTTAAATATATAGTAAAACTAGTAAACTGAGTAGGGATGGGAAAAAATATTTGCCTCAAACTAAAATTGAAGAATAATGGTACTTCCCGCTTGGCGAATAATTTCCTGTGAAAAGTGCAGTTTTTCCATTTTTTTCGCCTAGATCATTCCATTGAAATCAATGGGAGTATTGAATTCACACACAATACAAAGCAGATATTATTTTATTCCCCGAAGGCATAGTATAAAAGGGGCATGAGGGTGCCTGTTTTGGTGGGGTGTGGAGAAAGACTTGGCTCAACAGGGAATGTTTTTTGGGTGGTTTGTTTACTGGGATTGGGGGACAGGTAATAAAAAATAAATCCTAAATACAATTAACCCCCCCCCATAAAACATGGTATAAAAGGGTGTCTGTGTTGGTGGGTGGAGTCTGGGGAATGGATCAGTTGAACATGGAATTTGTTTGGGGGGTTTTCTTGACTGGTATTCGGGGGCAGTTAATAAAAAAAATCAATAAAAAAAGATAATTAAAAATCAATTTGTATGTAAAGTGATAGAGACAGGAACCCTCTGACATAAGCAGCCACTGGGGTGGACTGATACTTGACTTGATAGAGTTTTTTGTAGAGGATGATGTGTTAGATTTGTTGTTAGAGGATCAAGCTCTGAGGAAACATTGATTTGTAGCACTTAGGCTTGTTTGTCAGAAGCCCTGAAGAAACATTGATTGGTAAGACTTAGGCTTGTTAGAAACAAGCCCCCCCACACATTTTTTTTTTAAAGCACAAGCCCTGAGAAAAAAATGCCCTACTGGCTTAGTGCCAGCAGGTCATGTCCTGTTGGCCAGTGGCCACTGGCCATTGTTAAATGCCCTTATGTAGATGCAGAATTTGTAACTGCTGTTCTTGCTACTGCTGCTGAGTTGTTTAAGCAGCAGGATGATAAGGCAGCTGAAAGGGAATGGGATCAAAAACAGCAGTAACATGGGTGATGGTTGACGAAGGTTCCACTTGCCACCACTAACTCCAGTGATGTGCCTGAGGCAGGAGAAGCACAATAAGTTGCCCCAAGTATATGTGGAGAAAAGAAGAAGTTGGCTAATAGTTCTTCTCCAACTGCCCTTCCTCCAAAATCATGGGTGTGTTGTTATTAGAATGGAAATTTTTCCCTTGAGAGCAGGTACTGTGCCTCTCATCAGCAACTGCAATGTTTACAGTGTGGGTGCACAACTGTAACCAAACACCATGACACCAGAACCCAAGTGCTGCCACTGTCACTATACCCCTTGTCCAAACTCCGCTAAGGACACATGACAGCTTGCTGACAGTTTAATAGTAATGGTGAACCCTCCCTGCCATCATCTTAGCATAGTCCGTGGGATGGAATCTCCTCAGATGCCGCTTGATGATCTACTTGCGATTCTCCCCCACTGCACTGCCATGTGTGGTCAGTGCACCACACAGTGTTCAATGGGTGGACATGAACTGCCACATCCTAACATCTACAGAGTGGCTATCATTTGAAAGGGGAGGTAACGATGAACTAGGTGGATTGATAGAAGATGTAGTTACCCTAAAAGAAGAAGGTGATGGCAAGCTAGTTGTTTTGCTCGTCATGAAACTTCCAGTCTCTGCCTGGGTTTCTCTATTCTTCCTCCTCTTTGATCTCCGCCTCACTCCTTGTTGCCTTTCTGGAGAGTCATGGGGTACAGCAACAGTGGTGCTTGATTTCTGTGGTGGGTTGTAACGGACCCCTAGGCCGTTACATGGAGGCCTTGTCTGTGTAATGTATGCAAAGTTTTAGCATAGGGTTTGCAGGGGACAGGTAGGCTGCCTAGGGATTGGTCCCTCCTGTCCAGGCATCTGGTGACTCACCTGACCAGGATTGGTCTGTGTATTTTGTCACTCTGAATTCTATTGGTCAAGATTCAGAGTGGCAAGATTAAATTATGTAGAATGCCCTTCTTTGTGTACAACCCCATTGTGCCTTTTGTTCTACTGTTTATGTTTCATTGTTTAGATGTGTATTGCAGCCAGACACTATTGATTCCCCTCAGTAGGTCTTTGTACTAACCCCATTGTGTATTGTCTGAACAACTGTATAAAAGAGCTGATTTTTGACTGAATAAAGCAGAAGTCGTTTTGGACTTGAACCTGTATCCTGTCCTTATTCTGAATGGTTTAAAGGGACCCCTCTGTCCCCCATTCAGGCAGCTGATGTTCCAGGGTTCCAGTGGGCAGATTTCCTGTGTTCCAGTCTTGTTTCCAGTGACTATTTCCAGCCTATTATCCAGCTGCAAAGTTCAAGCCAGCTTTCCAGCCTACAGCCTAACAGGAGGGATTCCAGCTCTTTGTAGTGGATTTGCCAGGCTACCCACTTGTAGCCAACCCCAGGAGAGAGAAACCCAGCACGACGGCCCTGGACAGCGCGGCGTCCTAGGGGTTCCGTTACATTGGTGGGCAGCGGTGGGATCTCTCTCTCACTACACTGAGGAGATTCAAACCACCCACTGGGATCGGCGATGGCGGAGCAGTACAGACACAGATCTTTGGCAGAACTGCAGGCTTTGGTGGAGGAACGGGGGAGAGAAACCAGAGGACTTAAACGAATGGATCTCTTGGCCGTACTGCAGGAGATGGACGAAGAAGCTGAGGAGCAAGCAAGAAATACTGCGCTACCCAGAGATTCCAACCCAACTCCCCGGGACCGGAGTCCTGACCCGCAACTGGAGGACTTACGACTGGCAGCTGCTCACCCGGTGGACAGGAAAATCCGCCAGAGGATGCGGCATTTGGGACCTAATCCTGCCTGGGCAGATGTACAGCAACTCATGAAGGACGCCCAGACAGAGTACTTGGCTGAACTACGGGCCCAAACCCCTGGCTCCTTCAGCCCAACTCCCACTGTACGCTCGGATCAGGAGGACACTAGACCTCGAGTTTCCCATCATATGTTTCAACCATTTGATGAGAAAACGGGAGATATTGATGGATATTTGCAGGGGTTTGAGAAACAGTGCCACCTGCATCGCATCGACTCCAGGGATTGGGTCAATTATCTGGTGGGCAAACTGACTGGCAAGGCAGCAGAAGCATACCGGGCTGTGCCTGTTGAACACATAGCCGATTATTCGGAGGTAAAGAAGCGATTGCTGGCAAGGTACGCCATTACGCCGGAAACTTACCGCCGGGCCTTCAGAGACATGCAGCGGAAGAAGGGCAGTA
Source organism: Rhinophrynus dorsalis (assembly GCA_037306005.1). NCBI lineage: Eukaryota > Metazoa > Chordata > Amphibia > Anura > Rhinophrynidae > Rhinophrynus > Rhinophrynus dorsalis. The sequence continues at coordinate 263,134,768 of CM074721.1, read as the reverse complement.
CCAATGTGGAAGTAGCCTACGACTTGGAGAGGGCCTTCAGGCAGTGGATGCAGGGATCAGGGGTTACTACCATGGAGGAAGCGTACCAGCTGTTAATGTTGGAACAATTTTACACACAGCTTTCTGCCCCAGTGCAGGCATGGGTTAAAGACCAGGACCCCACCACGGTGACCCAAGCGGCAAAGTTAGCTGATCGATATGAGGACACTCGAGGGGTGGAATATCTGGGGCCAAAAGGACCTACCCTCAATCCTCTTGCCCCTTCATACAAGGCTAAGACAGCTCCTGAAACTAACCGGCCAGGGGCTCCTGTCCAACCCCGGTCCCCGTCCCGGCCGGCACAGCGGCCTGGACCAGAGTGTTTTGGATGTCGACAATTTGGACATATCAAAAGAAACTGTCCCCAAAAAGAGAAAAATTCCGTGCCTCGGCCTGGTATATCTCGGGGCGGTGGGTACGGAGCTATGCCCAGTCAGGGGTACCGGCAAGTGCACTGTGTACACGAGGACTCTTATGCCCCGGAAGGCCCCCCACTTGACCCCGAAGATCAGGGGTGGCCTGGCCCTAGGGAAATATGCCTGCATCCCGAGGATAGAGGAGCAGGAACCTTTTGCCATGAGATTGCAATGGTGAAAGACAATAGGAAACAGCACGTCCAACCCGTACAACTAAATGGTCGGCCCGTGAAGGGACTCAGGGATTCGGGGGCTACCCTTACCTTGGTGCAGCCCCGCTGTTTGGACCCGGGTCACCGGCTTCAACGGACTGTGGAAGTACGAGTGGCCGGAGGAAAACTGTACCAGCTGCCCATGGCTCAAGTTCACCTGGACTGGGGCTCTGGCCAAGGATACCGAGAAGTGGGAGTAATGCCTGGACTCCCTGCTGATGTGCTGCTGGGCAACGATTTGGGCGATTTGCAAAGCCACTTTGGTCAACCCTCGGAACCACAGGATTGTCAAGCAGTCACCCGGAGTCAGAACCGGAATCCCGGGGTAAGCCAGACTAACTTCCCGGCCAACCCTGAACTACCCGGGGCCGAGCTTAGGTGGTCCCCACCTGCAGAGTTTAGGGCCACATTACTTACTGACCCTACCCTAGCCAGCTACCGACAGAGAGCCCAGACGGGGGAGGTAGGCTCTGGGGGGGAGACGTTCCAATGGACAGACGGGTTATTGTACCGACACACGGTTAGCCCAGTGCATGGGGTGACTAAGACCCAGCTACTGGTACCCACGCAACATAGGGCTGACTTACTAGCACTGGCACATGAGATTCCCCTAGCCGGACATTTAGGGGTCCGGAAAACAGAATACCGCCTCAGCAGGGCCTTTTTCTGGCCCCGCATGTCCAGGAATGTGAGAACCTTCTGCCGGACATGTGACACGTGTCAGAGGGTAGGAAAACGGGGAGACAGACCCAGAGCCCCCCTTCAGACCTTACCTATCATCGGGGAACCCTTCCAGCGGGTGGCGGTGGATATCGTGGGCCCTTTGGCTAGGGCCAGCGCATCCGGGAAAAAATTCATAGTCACACTGGTGGACTTTGCCACCAGATACCCGGAGGCGGTTGCCCTATCCAAAATCACGGCAGAAAATGTAGCCGATGCCCTCATACCCATCTTCACCCGGGTAGGATTTCCCCGAGAGATCCTGACTGATCAGGGGACACAGTTCACCTCAGACCTCCTCCAGCAGCTTTGGAAAACCTGTGGGGTGAAAGCTATCCACACGACGGCTTATCACCCCCAGACAAATGGGCTCTGCGAAAGGTTCAATGGGACCTTGAAGCAGATGCTCCGAGCGTTCACTGACACTTACAGGGACTGGGAAAAGTATTTACCTCACTTGCTCTTCGCCTATCGGGAGGTGCCACAGGAGTCCACGGGCTTTTCTCCCTTTGAGCTGTTATATGGGAGAAGAGTCAGGGGACCCCTGAATATCCTCCGGGAGTACTGGGAGGGAAAATGCCCCACGAAAGAAACCCCGGCAGTCACTTATGTGATAGAGTTAAGAGAAAGGCTGCAATCCCTTATGGAGGCAGCTAGGCAGAATCTCCAGAAAGCGCAGGATCACCAAAAAGAATATTATGACCGGACGGCCCAAGTCAGGGAATTCAGCGCAGGGCAGAAGGTGTTAGCGCTGCGACCCATTCGGCAGAACAAGTTACAAACTGCCTGGGAAGGCCCCTACCAAATTGTGGATAGGCAGGGGGAAACCACGTACATTATCAGTCAGGGACCCCATCAGCGGGATCGCAGAATTTGTCATGTGAACGCTCTAAAGAGCTATCAGGACAGGGCAGACGCCGTCCTTGCTATTTGCACCCCAGTCCCTCAGGAGGAGGAAGATCGGGAAATTCCCGACTTCCTAGCCACGGCCCAAGACCCAGCTCCCAAGGACCTGACCCTAGGGGAACAGCTTGCCCCTACCCAGCGGGATCAGATTAGGGAAGTCATCAGCCACTGGTCCACCATATTCTCGACTAAACCAGGACTGACTCACCTCACCCAACACGTAGTTGACACTCCAGGCCAACAACCCCTACGACAGCCCCCATACCGGGTCCCGGAAGCGGTAAAAAATCACATCAGGACGGAAATACAGGAGATGCAGGAGATGGGCGTCATAGAGGGGTCCAGCAGCCCATGGGCCTCACCGGTAGTCCTGGTGCCCAAAAAAGATGGAACCACGCGGTTCTGTGTGGACTACCGGCGGCTCAATGATAAAACCACCACAGATGCCTACCCTATGCCAAGGGTGGATGACTTGCTGGACCGATTATCTGGGGCCAGATTTGTGACCACCTTAGATCTCAGCCGGGGATATTGGCAAATCCCTCTAGCTCCGGAAGCCAGGGCCAAGTCGGCATTCATCACCCCTTTCGGCCTGTACCAATTCACGGTCATGCCGTTTGGGATGAAGAATGCCCCAGCCACCTTCCAAAGGCTAGTGGATCAGTTGCTCGAGGGAGCGCAGGAGTTCGCCTGCGCTTACCTCGACGATATTGCCATTTACAGCCACTCCTGGGAGGAGCACCTATTACATGTGGAGGCCATTTTAGGGAGAATTCACAGGGCAGGGCTGACCCTTCGCCCCGACAAATGCCAAGTGGGAATGGGTGAGGTGCAGTATCTAGGACACCGAGTAGGGAGCGGAGTGCAGCGTCCCGAACCAGCCAAGGTGGAGGCCATTGTCCAGTGGCCCCGGCCTACAACCAAAAAACAAGTCATGGCTTTCCTGGGTACTGCGGGGTACTACCGCAAATTCGTACCCAGATACAGTGACATTGCGAAGCCGCTGACTGACCTCACTAGCAAGAAATTGCCCCGAGTAGTCAACTGGACCCCAGACTGTGAAACAGCCTTTGTAGCCTTGAAATCAGCGTTAGGGGAAGCTCCAGTATTAGCAGCACCGGATTTTAACCTGCCTTTTCTACTACACACAGATGCCTCCAACGTGGGCCTGGGAGCGGTACTAAGCCAGGTGAACGTCAAGGGGGAAGAGCATCCGGTAGCCTATCAAAGTCGTAAGCTCTTGGAGCGAGAAGTAGGCTATGCCGCAGTAGAGAAAGAATGTTTGGCCTTGGTCTGGGCCATCAAGAGGTTCCAAGCCTACCTCTATGGGCGAGAATTTACGGTGCTCACCGACCACAACCCCTTGGTCTGGCTTAATCGAGTATCGGGGGACAACGGGAGGCTGCTACGGTGGAGCTTGGCCTTACAGCCGTACAATTTCACCGTCCAGTACCGGTCTGGCAGAGACAATCGCAATGCAGATGGACTATCTCGTCAGGACGATGTTTGATTTTCCTGTTGCCCAGCCTGGACAAGGGTACTATTTGTTGTTGCACAGCCCCGGACAAGGGGGCTACTTGTTGTTACTAGCCCAGAACAAGAGGCTGTCCAAGCCTTTGGCCCCGGACTGCCAAGGCTTGGGGCTGGAAGGGGGGGGTGATGTAACGGACCCCTAGGCCGTTACATGGAGGCCTTGTCTGTGTAATGTATGCAAAGTTTTAGCATAGGGTTTGCAGGGGACAGGTAGGCTGCCTAGGGATTGGTCCCTCCTGTCCAGGCATCTGGTGACTCACCTGACCAGGATTGGTCTGTGTATTTTGTCACTCTGAATTCTATTGGTCAAGATTCAGAGTGGCAAGATTAAATTATGTAGAATGCCCTTCTTTGTGTACAACCCCATTGTGCCTTTTGTTCTACTGTTTATGTTTCATTGTTTAGATGTGTATTGCAGCCAGACACTATTGATTCCCCTCAGTAGGTCTTTGTACTAACCCCATTGTGTATTGTCTGAACAACTGTATAAAAGAGCTGATTTTTGACTGAATAAAGCAGAAGTCGTTTTGGACTTGAACCTGTATCCTGTCCTTATTCTGAATGGTTTAAAGGGACCCCTCTGTCCCCCATTCAGGCAGCTGATGTTCCAGGGTTCCAGTGGGCAGATTTCCTGTGTTCCAGTCTTGTTTCCAGTGACTATTTCCAGCCTATTATCCAGCTGCAAAGTTCAAGCCAGCTTTCCAGCCTACAGCCTAACAGGAGGGATTCCAGCTCTTTGTAGTGGATTTGCCAGGCTACCCACTTGTAGCCAACCCCAGGAGAGAGAAACCCAGCACGACGGCCCTGGACAGCGCGGCGTCCTAGGGGTTCCGTTACATGGGTGTTTGGCTTTAACATGTTTGACATAAATGTCATAGTGTCTGTGTTTCATGTGTGTTATCAGAGCGATTGTGCCAAGGTGTTTTCCCTCCTTTTCTCTTCTCACTGACATGTCACAAGTTGTGCACAGTGCCGTTGGTGTTGATGACTGCACTGTGTCTGCCCCAAGAGAAAAATAGTCCCCCATAGGGATAGGGACAGGGAACAGGTGGAGAAGAACGGTCTCTTTCTTCTTGCCCTCTACATTTCTCTTCACTGTCTGGGGCAGAGGATGATGTTGCTGCTGTTGCTGCTACTGCCTCATTATCAGCACTGCAACTAGGACCAAGAGTATTGCTGCTGCTGCTGACAAATGGAACCTGTTCTAATTCCACAATACTTGTTGACCCACAGCAGAACGAGCACAGCATGTCTACCTCACTCTGTGCTTCTATTGTATTCCACTTCCTGGAATATGTCACGTTTTTATAGCGAAAAGGCAAAAAACACAAATCAATGGGCAGAAACTTTATAGCCATTGAAAAAATAGTGAAGAATTTTGGCCAATGGGTGAAAAATGAAAAGATTTTAATCACTGGTTTTAAAGTGTATTTTCTCTCAAAAAAGCGGACAACAATGTTGTTTTAGTGGGATTTTTCACAGGAACAAAGAGAGGGTTTTCGCCCACCCCTAAAACTGAGTGGTCCATCTGGTTCTTATCTGCCATCAAAATACATTTTTCTGTGTTTCAATGTTTAATTGGTATTAGTGTGAACCATATATCTATTTTTATTCTTGTGAATTCAAACATTTTGAAACAGTTGTGTATTTGAAAACAGTAATAAACTCTCTTTGCAGCAAATGAACATTAATGCTAAAATGTAATATGATATTAAATAAAAAAGCTTGCTATAACATTCACATTTAATAAAAGTTTTTTTTAAGGGATAGTAATACTTAAATATTACTGATCCCCATATTGTTGGCATGTTAAAAAGAATGTAATTGTCCCCGGTGTCATCACTCAAACCTTTATGGTTTGAGAGATAACCGCCTGCAAAACTCAGCCTTCCCTCCCCCTTCCCTGAAGTCAGCGTTGTAGCTGACTGCAGGGGAAACCTGTCGTATGACAGTCAGGTGGCTCTGCAGCAGAGCCGAGAACGCGTTAGTAAAAAAAAACGGTCTTCTACGTGTACTTGGTTTGCAAGCACATGTAGAAGACCATTTCAGTGAAATAATTATTTTTTACTAACGCGATCTCGGCTCTGCTGCAGAGCCGCTTGATGCACGTAAGACCGGTTGTCTCTGCAGTCAGTGACAATGTTGACTTCGGGGAAGGGGGAGGGAGGGGGGAATTTTGCAGGTGGTTATCTCTCAAACCATAAAGGTTTGAGAGATGACACTGGGGACAATTAAATTATTTTTAACATTACTACAATATGGGGATTAGTAATATTTAAGTATTACTATCCCTTTAAGTTTCCATATCTTAATAGAAATGATAAATGTTTCTCAACAGGCTGACTGGTGGAAACATTGTTTGTCCTATTCCATGCTGGGATTTGCCCTATTATTTAAGATACAGTTATGCAAAGTGAAATGAGTTATAATAACCTGCTGAAACACAACAAATGCAATATTATATATTATATCTTAAGTTCTATAGATGTATAGAAATGTGTATATTTGTTAATGTTACAACACATCTTTTATGAGAACAAACTCTATTTTAGCAATATTGCTCTTTTAAAAAGTACTCTTCGGATTTCACTTGTTTACATTATTAATTTATTTAATCCTATATAAGTTTCATAATTTGTATCAAGAATTATAAAAGAGATGCTAAAAACATACATCTAGTGAACATCTGGATAACATATAGTATTAGCATACATATCTAGCATTAAGCATTTCTGGTGTATTGTGAGGGGTAATCACTGTTTATAAGACTGTAGTTATCTTTGTTGCATTAAATGAAGTGCATTCAACTTCCCCCAGCTATCGTGCTCAGGGACATGTAACCTTAATCCTGACGAACTGCAGCCTCTCACCAACAAGTACCATGGGCAATACTCAGGTCGGCTGGACTGTAATGACATGTAGGCATGTTAAGTAATTGTCTCTGGGATATGATTAATATGTATTAACCTGCTTGACATATAATTGATGAATATGCAGACTGTGGAATGGTATGTGCACCTTTTCCATAATTATACAGTATATATTTTTTCCTCTAACTGCCTGAATATTGTTCTATGTTGAAAGCACAGGAACATTGATGCACTTTTTTTCTCTAAGGAATAACATTTAACAATATTTAAGTTTTTTGCATAATTGTAATATATTTTCTTTTTTTAATTGTTTTAGCTAAATGAACACCTCATGAAAGCCAGAATCATTTCTTCTGAAGATAGAAATTATGCTCGTGTTCCTGAACAACCTCCAAATGAAAGGCAAATACATGAGTCAACTGAATATGTTAAAGTTAACACTTGTGACTTAAACCAATTAAAAGAGCACACTTCCTCAGAAAATTACTCACAGATATCAAAACAATCAAATACCAGTGAGGTATGTTCTACATTAGAGGAGTCAGTACAATCTCTGGGAGTTGGGAAAGTGATTTATACTTCAGTCCCCGATGAACATAATTTTGAGGCAGCTGAACATTCATCACAAGAATTTGTTTCTGAAACAGAGGGAAATGCAACAATGCATTTGGATGATTCCAGCAAACAAAGTAATGAAAGCAAAATAAACTCACAAGATGATACAGGTAATATCACAATGGAGTGTTCAGTTATTAGCCTGAAAAATATTGACTCCATAATTAACATTTCTGACATGACCCCAGAAACTACTTCTTTTCAACATACTGATCACATTCAGTCCACAGGAAATCTTGATGACAATGCCAATCCAAGTTGTAGCGAAAATATCACAGATGTTTACTATTTTTCAGTACATAACAATGAGAGAAATAAGAATGAACACAAAGAGCTTCCTGAAAATATAATGCTGAAACATATGCCTTTAGATAAAGATGATACTACTAATTTATCTAAAGATTGTATTAATTACATTGTAAAAGATAATATTTTATCATTGGATAATGAAGATAGTGTAAGTAAACAAGGGCAAGATGCATTATCTTTTTCACCATTAGATGACAAGCATGATACATCCCACAGTGATATGAACTTGGAAACTGGGGTATTTGAAAATACTGGTTCTGTAAAATATCTTAAAGATTCAGATGATAGTGTACCTAGTTTTGTTTTACCTACTGATATTTACCTTATTGGTGATGGCCAAAAAAAGGATACAAATGAAGAAAAAACAAGTGAAAACAAAATTCTTGCTGCATGTCTTTCCTCTTGTGAAGACATTGAAACAAATGATAAAGTGAGTTCTTTAGTGGAAGGAAAGGAAAACACAGACACTCAAGCAGAAGCAGATCATGATGGTTTCCAAATCTTACCTGCATCTATATCAAAACAATATTATATTTCAACAAATGGTCATAGCTCTTCATCTAAGCAGTATGATCATCATGATGATAAAACATATTTAATTTGCACTGACAATAAAAGCACAGATTTATCTAAAAGTGAAAGACTTCATGATTTTGAATGTCCATTATTAAAAGCAGATACAAAAATCATTTTAAATGAAGATGAAAATAAAGACACAATTAAAGTGGGTGACATGGAGGATTTCACTGATAAAGACTCTATTTATAAAAACATATCGCAGACTGAGTGTTCCCCGGTATTAGTGTGTGATACATCTAAAAATGTAGAGCAAGGCATGTCACACACACTGAATGAAATGTCAGAAAGTGATAGGAATAAAGTGACTGTTGGAGGAAAAGTCATAATTGCTTTGCTAACTGAAGAAGAAGGTCAGAGTGAAATCCATACACAGGGAGAGGTTTTGCAAGATCATGAAAAAGGGTCTTATATTGATGTGTGTCAAGGTAAAATTGAAGAAACAATAGACCTATCAGAAATAGAAACTGGGTCTGCTTTAAAAATAGGTAATGTTAAGTTAGAAGAAGATATTTTTAGTCAAGGAGGTAAGAAAGAAATTAATAGAGAGAGAATTAAAGAACATCATTTTGATGATATCCAAACATATGTGGGTGTAAAGGGAGAAGATGATAGAGAAGAGATTCAAAGTATAAACACATGTAAATTAAATATGTTTTCTGACAAAAATATAGGTAATGTTGGTAATAATCATGCTTTTGAAGACCAGTCTAAAATTCATTTTGAATATGTGTCAAGTAATTTAGGCACATTGAATGAAAATGTTGAACAGCATGATATACAGTACACTGATTTAGATTATTGTGATACACAATCGAGTAGCAGGTTTTCAGCTAAATATGCAGAGGATTTTAGTACAGAAAGTGAAGGTGAGATAACTGCTGATAACATAGTGAGTGATAGCTTAAGCAGCACCGATGAAATACCCATTACACAAGATAATGTAGGGCCATCCATTCTGATCAGCGAGCCTGATGAGGAAATAGAAGCAGAGTGCTTAGATTCTGAGGAGTATAACAAACATGAAGAGATAAAACAATATTACGGTCACACTGAAGATGATCATGACATATTTTCTTATGACCAGGAAACACAATCTGAAAATATTGTCAATGAGCCTTTAAGCATCAACAATGTAAGCTCCAAAGTATTTTGTTTTATTATGTTTGTTGTGTTTGCTGGTCTAATGTACCATTATGATTTTCTGGTTTGTTTTTTACTCTACCTTTTCTCATTATACTGGTTATACTGGGAAGGTGATAAGAATAAAACATCCATTAGGAAGGAGTAAGAAGGTGCTATTACAAAAGTAGCCTGAAAAAAATATATTGACAATTTTGTTTCTTAATTAAGTATTTGAAAAAGGACCATAAACAATTATAAGATGCTAACTGGATTTAAGGCCTGAAACATAACAAGCAACATCTGGGACAGATCTTGCTTGTTGCTTAATATTTTTTCAGTTTTTGAAGAAAATTATGTAATTGCATTTATTTGTTTAGTAAATCATTACAATTTTATTTTGAGTGTTTTCTAAAGAGATTGGCATTATTTGTACTTCATGTTTTCCTTTTTGAGTGATCTGTATCTTGCAAGAATTGCTATTTATGGATGATTTAATTTGTAATTTACATACTTAATGCATTACCACGTAATAAACATACTATACAAAGGTAATGTATTGTTCTTTATGTAAATGCCATAAAAATATCAGTGCTACTTCATTAACACATTGACAAACCAATTGATGAAAAATGAGAAAAAAAATTGTAAAAACTTTTGATGATATATCGAGAGTGGCAAATTAAAGGCTGGATTGCATTACAGTTTGATATCTTTTCAAATGTTTTATTTACAAATTTCTCCATAGACTTCAGTGGGAGTCTTTAGATAAAACCATTGCACATCAATTGCAACAAAATCTAGGGCTTATTTTGTAACTTCTTTGTTTCAGATTTACATGTAAGAAATTTGTATGAAAAAGTGAAAAAGCAACAATGTTACTGGTTTATTAGGTACACTTATGGTTTAGTGCCATTAGAAAATGCAATGTATTAAAATTCTGTTTAGCAGCAACCTAATGTTAATGTTTCTACAAATATTGCTCGAAAATACATCATCAATATCAATTTCAATAAAATACATTCAAAATAAACATTTGCAAAATGTATATTTGACCCAAACTGTAATCTGTTCTAATTTTGAGAGCAATCAACAGCAGGGGACAAATGCTTGGTTATCTGCCAAGTAATGCGATTGAAATGTAGAATACTTTCGTTTATACTTGTTTATAAAAAACTGAGATTTAATTGAAATAACATTTATATATTGAAAAGAGAAAATGACTGTTCCTTCCACTGAAACTGCTAACAGATATCTTTTTACACACATCAGGATTCAGATTTGGCTTAAACTACCTTATATTTTTTTATCTAAAATGCTAAAGATTTCTCATTGCAATACTGAGTTGTCAAGGTTTATTGCAGCAATGTGACTAGCAAAATGAACGTGCCCTTGGATTGCAGTTCAATTCATAAAATGAAAAAGCTGATGTACTATCACACAATTCACTACTATGGGGATTTTATGTAATACTGTACCACACCTTTGTTTAGAAATTGTGAAAATAAATCTAAAGTAATTTGGGCTATATCTATAAGTACCTAAGCATACTATCTCCCCCCATCTGGTTGCCATTTGTAATGACATTACAAAAAGGATACATCAAGGACCTTATTCATTAACTCTTTGAATGCTGCTGTGAACAAAATATTGCTTTGAAATGTATTGGTTACCTATTAGGCATTTAAGGGTTACACTAGAGAGATTATTATTAAAAGCTAGACAGGTTGATGTACTAACTGCAGCAATTATGGGGGAAACAAACAGCACCATAGGGAACAAAAAATTTTAACCTCATGGGGGGACGATACGCTAAGGGGTGATATGGCGATGTGTGTCTTATGATGTAAGACAAGTGCATCACCTTGGCAATGGAGACACACGTTGCCATATGCGCTAAGATTTAAGTTTGCAAAGGAAGGGGTTCAAATTGAATCATTTGCGTGCAGGGTTGTTGAACTGCTGGAGATGTGTAAGGGCTACCAGAATTGCCCACTGTGGGAGTGAAAGGATGCAATCACACTTCAGCACTGCAAATAACAACTCTTCATTAATCCTTTCAGGGCCATAAGGATACGGTTTGCATATCCCTGTGGCACTGAAAGGGCACTAAACACACAGAATGGCAGCAAATCTAAATATCATAGCTTGTCTGTCCTTCTTTGCTCACTCTACCAGCTGAGACTGTTATCCACCAATCAGCTTATTTGGGTAGGCACAGGACTAAGTGTCCGTTGTGAGTCCTCTGCCTAATAAAAATATAATTAATATATATGACCATTTATATAGATACATTTATATATATATATATATATATATATATATATATATAAACTAATTGTCTGTAAAGAACTCACCTGTAAGACACTGAGTGCTACATAAAGTGTGAACACAGAAATAAAATACCACGACTTATGTATTGAGTGAAAAAAATGAAAAAAAATAAAAATATATATATATATAGATAGATATAGATATATATCAGTGGTGGTCCCAAATAGTAGGTAACACCAACTTCAGATATACACCAATTAGGAATTAAAAACTGAAACAATATATGAGTGTGAACAGTAATAAAAAATCTCCTAAAATCATAATGGGTCATAATCATACAATCTAATCAGAAGAAATGAGAGATGGTAAAAATGAACAATAAAATACCATAAGTCAAATGAAATAATTGTCCATCAAGCATCATGAGTTATATATGAAGAGCTGAATCCCTTTTTATTAAGATTAATCTGGATAAATGATATCTGCTTTAAAAACAATGAAGTTTGTCAGTGAAGTGATGTGAATGAGCAGATGAAATTAATTTGATGGAGTGTCTCTGAATGATTGACTGAATTATAACTAGTAGTCAGGCAAAATACAAGGACCCAATATAGATCACTACAGCAAATAAAGTGTATTATGCTACTGGTCTAAAACAGGGCCAGACCTGTTCGGTGCATTATGTCCCACTTATATGCACACAATGCTCTACATGTAATAGTTAGCTTGTATTAGTGTAATTAAAAATACATATATACACCTTATCCATTGTAAATGTCATAGACAAGGTGTACAAATACCATTACTATGCAGTGAAAAAGAGAAACCTATTGGGGTGCCAATATGTAAGAATCCAATTCCCACAGAAAAGTGCCATAAAATTAACTCATCGATTGCTATAATGCTACTCACATCGATCACATTGTAACAGTGCTACACTTTATTTATAATAATAATAACTACTATTTATATAGCACCTTTCTCCCAGTGTGACTCAAAGTACTTTCTTAGTGCACCCTCTCGAAATAACCAAGTCAGCAGCTGAATAATAGATATTATTATTACCCAATCAATGTTACTAGGAAGAATGAAGGGCTGAGTTGACCCTGCTTGGATCAAACATGTAACTTTGAACAGACTCTGCAGTCAGGGCATTTACCACTGAGCTATCTCACCAGCATATTAGTAAACCGCATATATGACTTGATATTAATGAAAAACGAAAGAACACAACAAAGGGCACCCCAATAGTGCCTGTTAAACTTATAGGCTCCAATATAATTAATAGTATAAAGAATGGTACTCACAATTTGTAATGGCTGGTAAATGGCTTATGTCAAAACCAGCAATAGCACATGCTGGGAAATTCAGCCTGTCCTAGCTCAGGAACTCTCGCAGGAATTCTCCACAGAAGATTTGACAAATAATAAGCTACTCTAAACTTTAGTCTTCATAAAATTTAATAGTGTATAAAATACACATAAAAATTAAAAACAATAATTAAGCCAATTTACAGACTAGAATAATGTTTCACTGTACACAGACTGCCTTCTCAAATGAACTGGCTCAAACAATACAGTACAAAGACAAAGATATTAATGAACCGTGCTCTGGAACACAATATATGACTTTCAAACTCATACACATAGTTTTAACATCAACCCCTTGAATGCGCATTCAGATTTCATTCTTACTAAGCCTGAAGTAGAGACCTAGTTAGCCAGTAAAGGTATCACTTTCTGTGGCTAACACAATACTACGCTTTACCCACACTTACATTTTATGTGCTGTACTGATCTATACATGATCCTCCTCTTTCTTTTGACCATATAATTAGCACAACCCTACTGTGATACATTTCATATTCATACACCATTTCAGTGTATTTAATACTGATGCAGTTATGTCTATCAATGAAGAAATGAGACTGAGCAGATGAAAGGAGTTCAGTGGCGATGATGATTAGTTGAAAGCTGTGTTTTCCTCATGCTGCTATTGCTCAGTGCCTAGAATCAATATGGGAATGGATCCATGAAAAGCAAAAAAGTAAGAGCAATGCATTGAGCCACTAAGACATTGAATTTCAGATGTTATTCACCTTGAAGCAAGGGAGGAAGAAAATGGATGTTGGCTGTGTGTGTGTGACAAATGGAGGATGAGACCAGAAACGTGTGTTATAAAGAGAGCGGATATCAACTGTCTCTAGTAAGCATATGGTCATTGGGAAGGTAGGGTTACATCTTTGTTATATATTGGAATATTTTCAGTACATGATTTTGGTTTATGTTTTGCCCTACACCCAAATTAGCCAGGATGCATATCTCCAATATATGATATCATCATCCACGTCCTAAGAATATTCCGGTCCTTTAGCCCAATTTTTATTTAGCATATTTATGTGGTTTTTCTTTTATGCTTTTTATCTCTGTGCCATTTCTTATTAAAGACTAGGATATGATTTACGATTATTTTATTTTTTACCCAAAATTGGGGTGTTTTTTATATATTTTTCTATGCTCTGCTCTTTTTATTTCTCTCCTTAATTGAATTAGCTTATCGACGGAAAGCCAACTCAGCTGGTTCAGTGAGTAGAAAAGGGAAGAGAAGCTATGATATATAGCTTCTCTGCCATTCTCTCAGTTTGGAACCCTTTCAGTGGCATAGGGGAGTGCAATACACATTCTTATGTTACTGAAAGGGTTAATGGAGTGATGCTGTTTGTGGTGCTGAAGTCTTAGTAAATACTTAATGCTTCCTCAGTAGGCAAATGGGACAGCAGAGAGGAAGTACTCTTCACGGTTGTTGAACTGTTGGCGATGTACACATTACCAGCAGTTCAACAACCCTGCATGCTAATTACTGAATTCAAGCAGAAAGGATGCACTCAGACTTCAAGGCTGTCAACCCTGTTAATTATTGAATTCAACCTCCCTTCCCTTGCATACGTATTTCTTAGTGCATATGGTGGTGTGTGTCTCCATCTCCAAGACGATGTTCTCACCACACAAAGCCATATCATTGGCCTTTAGTGCATCTCTCCCAAGGATTTACAAGCCCCATTTAAATCAGTTATTGAAATAAATGGTGATGTTGTCTTGTTCAAGAACCATATCTCTTTATAAAGCTTAATAAATATGGTGCCAAGTTCTTGTACATCACACGTAGAAATTTATGAATCAGTTTGTCAAAATTCTGGTTAGTTAGTGACAAATGTGATAATTTCAACTATTATATTTAACCACCTCTTGGATAAACAGAATAGTTAATTTTGGTATTTCTTACAATAGGTTGTCAACATTAATTGAATTTAATTTACCTTCAGCAAATCAAACCAGGTTAAAGGGTTTGAAAACCTATATGCAAACCATATAGCCATCATATTTATTATCTCTATTCAAAAGTTAATTTTTAATTCCAGATTGTTTTGCAAATGTCTTCAGAACAACACCCTTAACTTGAGACCAAACTAGATGATTATTTTAAGGCACCTATTTCAATAATATAATATATGAAAACCAGTATAAAGGTAAGAGGAAGGTAGGATACAGTGAATTAAAGACTTTAATTCATGGCTAGGGAAATGGGGTTAAAAACAGATTTGATTTTGTTTCTCAAACCAGCCCTATTTGTGTGTAACAAGGAACTGTACAAAAAATATGTTTTAATGTTTTTCAAAAGGCAACAAAGGTTCTCTGTGAGTGATTCAGAAGTTTTATTAACAGGTTTTAAAACTAGTAGTTGGGGCAATGGAATGATGCAGGTTAAATACACTTGCCTTCCACAGCATATGTGTTTGGACTAAGTATGTCTTTGACACTTAGGCCAAAAAAACAATAGGTTTCAAGCCATGTGTACAAATGCCCATAGTTGGTTTACTTTCAATATGTTGCAGGCTGAATATCGCGTCTTGAATTGTCGCATTTGTTTAGTCATGTCATTCTGAATGGCGCATTTGAAATGTTGCGAGGAATGGAGTTGCAAATTGTATATGTTGCATCATTCCGAATGACGCATTTGGCATGTCGCGCATTTTAGAGTAGCATTATGGTTGAAGTGGGTGCAAAAAGGACACAATATGGGTACAATATTGTTCATTAGGGACGCTGTAAAAAGGAAGTACGGTGCAAGAAGTACAAGTAACAAAAAGTAGTGACGTAGAACTCTTTATTTGAAACCAAACAATATTTGACAAAGTATGCATAAAATATAACAAATAGAGGAGCAACACAGATGCTTTAACCCTTTTGGGTGCCAGAGGGGTGCACAAAGTGTTGCCTTGCAATGCGTTGCGTCACCTCTGGCACTCAAAGGGTTAAGTAGAAATGTTTATTTCAAACAAAAAATATGTTATAAAGCATGCATAGCATAACAAAACAAATACAGCATAACATTTCAATCTAGGAATAACCACACATGTTTTGTAGCAATCTTTATTTCAAACCAAACAATATGTTATAAAGAATGCATAACATAAGACATCAAATAAAGCATAACATTTTAATGTTCAATATAAAACAAAACATACCAAAAATAGTTCATTTATGCAGTCTATGTATTAAAATGCAAATTATGTGACACACCTTTCAGGTACTGCGACGTCTGTGTGGTTGCATAGTTCATAACAATTATTTGCAATTTTCGTGCATTGTGCCTATACACTTTTTTAGGTTGTGGTGGTTCATGTCCTGCAGCATACTGTGCCAATATTAATTCAGTCAAGCTTTGTTCTTTTTTTAGTCCATTAATAAAGTTCCAAATAGTTGGGTGGCATGCCCCTAGAAGAAAGCTGAACCCTCTATGCCACCCTTCTACAGAGTTATTAGTTTTTTGGCAGGTCATTCAAAACTGAATGGAAACAGTTCCACAGTTCAATGTCAAAAAATTGTTTGCTTCTAGTATTTCTTCTACCAGGTCTACCAATCCACGTGTCCTCAAAATAGTTGAGAAGCAATTGCAGTTCATCGAAATTTTCCATAAAAAAGAGGAGTCCATTAGGCTTTCAAAAGTGTCTACCACATCCTGTGGTGGTACAAAAGCAAGTGCAAGTAGGTTCCTTACTTGCAGTGCATACTCAGCATTCTCAGAGTATTTTTTTGCCACATCTGGTATTTGTTGCATTTTACGCCAAACATACTGGCTGAAATGGAAAAGGCATCCTTGCTGTGTGCATTACGGGAAAACCCTTTTAAATGCCGCTATGCTTGACGTTTCAAAGTCAGTCATGATGGTCCGAGGGTTCAATAAAGGACAAAGCTTCTTCAACTCAGCTAGCACACTCGTGTACATGTTTGTGGTCTTCTCGCTCATGAGGACAAACACAAGTGGGATAACAGTCCCAAACTGTAGCTCATATATAGTGTACATTTGCTGAAATAGCATTGGATGGCTTTTGAAGGTTCCATTTGCATACCAGTTGTGGCTGTTTGCCAATGCAGTTATGTTGGCAAGGGTGGAAAAAATAATATATCGTACTAATCTGGGACCACTGTCATGAAGCATAAAGTTCTCACCCTTTTCGGTCTTTACATATTCACCACCAATCCTTAGGTCTTCCAAACTGGTTGGGTTTGGAAGTGGAGCCATGGCACCTCTCCTCACTCTTCTGATGACCTTCTTTAAATTAGTTATTGTGGGTAACTGGGCAGCAACAGCAGGTGTGGCTGATTGTGAAGTCAGCCACCAGTTCATGTGCGCTATACTGTGCAGTAGCTGCCATTTGTTTGAGTTCTCCAACTAACCTCTTTTCGTGAACTTTCTCATTGTCAGGGACATGGTTGTGTTCACCTGGGCCTTTGCAAATCATGCCATCCTTGGTATGGCATCTCAAACTACAATGTCCACTGCTGTACACTGTGCATTTCCAGATCCTCTTTCAGTTGATGACTCTTTCTTGATGGAAGGTGCATCCTTCCACCAGCAGCAGTTCAGCCCCCTTTTTGCTTGTAATAAACTCTAAAGGCATTGTGATGTCGTAGGATTGATGCCTGAAGTACAGCCAAGTATACTTCAAAGTTCCAAACAGGTAATAGAGCTTCCACTCAGTAGGCAGGAGTACTTATACACAGTGACGCGGCAGCGATATGAAACGCCGCCCATTTGACGCCTAATTTGATGCCCATGTGATGCCTGGCGACATTCTTATGTAAATGTTGACGCGGCGGCGACACTTTCTTATTTTAATCCTTTCTTCATTCCATGCTAATGTATTGCATACTTTGAAGTTGTAGTTTGTTAGTGGATAAAAGTTATATCACTATATATATTTATATTATATATATATATATATATATATATATACATATATAAGTAGTAGATAAAAGGAAGCACTCTCATCTCTGTGAATGAATGCCTGGGTGCACGATAAATAATTAGCAATAATTTTCAAAAAACCGGCACTCACAGGTCTTTTTGCAGATTTAAAACAGCTTTATTGTGATCTACGTTTCGATCCGCATCCGGGATTTTTATCAAGATAACAACTGTGCACCAAGAACCTCCCTAAAACTATCACCACATTTCATGACCGGATGGCAAATCACCGCAAATCCATCAGGGATGCATTAAAGGTCGGTGACTCGGATAAACCAGTAGCCAGACATTTCGCTCAGCAACATCATTCTATTGCCTCCATGCAATGCATGATAATTGACCAAGAACCCATCTTACCCATCCAGCGGACGTGAGATCCGCTGGATTCATAGAATGGGCACCCTGCACCCATGGGCTTGAATGAAAATGTATCTTATTCTTGCCTTTTGTAATATCGGATGTTACACACAGTTTTAATCCACTGATACTGGAGGCTGTGGGATTATAAAGGGATTCATTGCGCACAAGTGGTTTGGCATTATTGATCTTCCGCATTGACCTATGGAATGGAGGCTAGTGGAGCCCAGTGGGTCATGTAAGTCACTCATCTGATATGTTCCTGAGACCTATAGAGATGGGCAAGGGGGAAAGGGAGGTCACTTGTCAATGATGGGTGATCACCGTTCCCTATGGTGTCTAACCAGGGTCCAATTGTCGGAATGGATTATGATTATTGGTGTGACTTTGAATGCCAAATATATGATACATACTCCCACATGGTTGATTAACATGCAAGTACATTTAACATTTGGATGCTTTTATTAGGGTGTCCAAATATGATTTCCATCTCTGTGGACCATTTAGTAACAATACTTATGTTGATCATGAATGGATTAATATGGAGTATTTATAGTTGAACGAAGAATGGTATCATTTTGTGGCGACAAATGTATTGACTATACTCCCCTACCTGGTTGTAGAACTTACACTGATCACCATATATATAGATGACAAAATCTATTTGAGTGTAATATTGACTTCTACTCCACATTCACGTGTGTCGTCACATGCACTGATGCCTCAGTAGATATTTGAGCATGTCCTTGATACATTGTATTATTTAAACCTCGATCTAACTCTTACAAAGTGTTTCAATTGTGATTTGTGATAGTGTTTCATTCACTTATTTGGAATATCATGTTCGCTAGTATTCTAAGTAATGATCACAATATTATCTGAGGAAGCGGTGCGATGCACTGACGCCCCGCATGAAAGCCAGTTGTGTTCTGGGCGTGTTTGCATGTCATAATTTTAAAACTAACTGCTTCCTGATTTTCTATTAAAGATTTAAATGGATGTTTCGTTCATGAGTTTGAGTTTAAGAGGTTCAATATCACCTGAGGAAGCGGTGCGATGTACTGACGCCCCGCATGAAAAAGAATTGTGTTTTGGACGTGTTTGCATATCATAATTTTAAAACTAACTGCTTCCTGATGTTGTATTAAAGATTTAAGTGGATGTTTCATTCATGAGTTTGAGTTTAAGAGGTTCAATTTAAGTTAAGCAGAGTGGGGGATTTATTGTGTTGTTACGGGTGATACGTGAAGCATATAGTATATGAGTTTTTGTATTAACCCCTGGAACACAGGTATCACTCCAGTGGGGGATAGGAATTTATTTTTGAGAATGAATATTTTTTATGAATATATACCATATATATCGATATTTCCCCGAGAGAAATAAGTTGTTTTTATATATACATATTTTAAACACACTTTATCACGTTTTGGTGGGTTTTGGGATTATCACCTTGTTAAAGGTATTTAGGGAGGTTCTTGGTGCACAGTTGTTATCTTGATAAAGATCCCGGACAGGGATCGAAACGTCGATCACAATAAAGCTGTTTTAAATCTGCAAAAAGACCTGTGAGTGCCGGTTTTTTGAAAATTATTGCTAATTATTTATCGTGCACCCAGGCATTCATTCACAGAGATGAGAGTGCTTCCTTTTATCTACTACTTATATATGTATATATATATATATATATATATATATATATATAAATATATATAGTGATATAACTTTTATCCACTAACAAACTACAACTTCAAAGTATGCAATACATTAGCATGGAACGCAGAAAGGATTAAAATAAGAAAGTGTCGCCGCCGCGTCAACATTTACATAAGAATGTCGCCAGGCATCACATGGGCATCAAATTAATGTGCGTGTGTGCAACAGTCTCATTACATATATAACACTGCACCCAAATAGCACCATTATGCGCCATTGTTGTGCCATTATTGTGCCATTAGTGCACCCTTTGACCCATGTAGTGCCAGTTTTGTGACCTTTTGGGTCCTTATACCCTTGCACCCATATAGCGCCATTTGCACCCACATAGCACCATTCTAGCGACACGATGTAGCACACTGTTGTATGTAGCACGCTATTTAGCATTGCGATATTTGGAATGCGTCATTCGAAGACATGCGACCAAAGAGAAGCGCCATTTAGTGATGCGCGACCTAAGAGATGCAACATTTGAAGTTACGCGGTGCGCTATGCGACATATGAAAAGGATACCCCCATAGATTAGGGGACATGCTCCCTGAACTCACTGCAGTAATAACAAGTGAGTGTTACAGAGACTTGATACAAAGCACAAAATGATTTGAATGTAGTAAACCAAGGTACTCACTATTTAGAAAAGATCGAAAAGATAGAAAAGGATGTGGGGATTGTCATTTATGTGAAAAGTAGCTTAAGGGCTATTCTTATACAAGGTATTGAGGAAAACACAGAGGCAGTTTAATAACTTTAGAATATGCAAATAAGATGGTTGCTCATATAGGTGTGATCTGGAGACCCGTGGACAAGCAGAGGAGGCAGATCAACTGCTGCTAGAAGAAATAAATGATAGTAAAAGGTGAGGTGATTATCATTATGAGGGACTGGTAGTGGATGTGGATTGGAAAAATCAAAGAGCAGAGTAATTATTTCTGATGACTTAAATATAAGCAGTCAATGCAAGGAAGCAGTGGGGAATACAAGCAGAGTGCTGGGTTGTATAGCTAGCTGTATTAGTAACAGAAAAATTGAGGTGGTCAAGAACTTTACAGATCTCTAGTTAGACCTCACCTAGAATATTGTGTACAGTACTGAAGGCCCCTCGAAAAGGATATACATATTCTGGAGTGAGTTCACAGAATCTTAAATGTAATGTAAGAAAGTTTTACTTCACTAAGAGGTGAATAGCCAACCAGCAAAAGAGGTAGAGGTTCATACGGTGAGAGAATTTAAACATGTAAGGGATATGCATAAGGCTATCCTGCACATAGTACAAGACCAAGGACCAAGTGAGGTTTGAGGTTTTAAAAGTAGGAAAAATGGCAGAGTAGGGACTAGATTTAAAGGTTCATGTTAATTTGGCCGCAAAGTAAAAAAGGCACATCGGCCGCAAATAACACATGATTTATGGAGGATTTAAAAGTAAGTATACGAAAATAGCTAATGAGCGTAGGCACAACAAAAACACGAAACACAGAAACCTGCGTCGCACCTGTTTTCGCATCACTGTGCATCCCAAACACCCATTAAAACACAACTTAAGTCAAATTGTAACATTATGGCAGCCATTGGCTAGCAACCCTGATAGATGCACCAACAAAATTCAAACCTACAACCAATCCCAAGGCCCCAAAGTAGCAAAAATGTTCAAATACACCTATATATACCCAAAAATAACCATCACACCCTGTCTGTGTTTCAAGTTTTGGTGAGCTAGATCACAGGACCCAGGAGTGGAGCACAGCGATGATAGCGAGGGAGAGAGGAGCTGACATTGGAGGTAGAAGGAGTTTTTTGGAGTTTGGAGAGAGGTGCACTAATTCGACACATATAACACTTTTGCACATATTACATGCACCCATCCAAACACATACACACACATACACATAGTGTTATTTTTTAATAACACTTTACACATTTTTTAAACTTTTTTTTTTTGACAGTGTGAATCTGTGAGTGAAAGAGTGTGACAGAGAGTGAGTGGATCGAGTGTGTCTGTGAGGGCCTGTGGGAGTGCCTGGGTGTGAGTGGGTGAGTGATGGCGAAGAGAGGAGGACAGGAGAGAGGGATGAGGAGAGGAGTGGAGGAGGAGCAGGAAGGTCAGGAGGGCATCCCTGAGCAGAGCAGGGGTGGGAGGGGGACCTGGACAAGAGCAGGCACACAAAGGAGAGGGTCAGCTATGTCAGTGGGATGAGGGGTACCTGTTGAGGAGCACCTTACACAGTCAGGGGCAGACCAGGCAGGACACTCTGGTTCCGAATCCTCACAGGCAAGAGCTGAGGTGGACAGGATCAGGGATCCCAGATATATTGAGGAGGAGAACACGGCTCTTGTGGAGGCTGTCCAGGAGAGAGAGTGTCCTCCACCCGAGGAAAAAAGTCCCTGGCCTGTCAGCGAGGAGGAAGGCAGCCTGGAACCAGATCTGCAGCCGGGTGAATACAGTGGTTCCATGCAGACGGGATGTGGAGTCGATCAAGAAGTGATTGGGCAACTGCTGGAGAGTCGTCAAGATCAAACTCTCCGAAATCGCAAAGCACGCCAGTGGCACCGGAGGTGGTCCACCTGTCCCGATCACCTTCTGTGGATGGGAGGAGATGGTGTGGCAGAATATGTCCCCTACACTGATCGAGGGGGTGCCTGGAGGATCGGACACTGTGGATGAGAGGAGCCTCCACACTACCTGTAAGTGCGTCATCACAAAACCACATCAACCAATACAACCATCACACAGTCACACCTCAATATATGCCCATCATTCATCCACACAACTGCACCAACAGAGCATTCTGAGGGTTAAAAACAGGACACAATACAAGGACAAATGGCAAGGTTCAACCAGGCCCAAACCTGTCCAAGTCCCAGTTCAACCCTCATGTTGCTGTGTTGATCACACACAATACACACAAACCATGCTCTACAAAGTGTTGTATGTTAAACAACATTACATTTCATAGACAATGTCACCTATGTACCCACAGGGAAGTCAGCACATAACCCCTTGAGTGCTAGAGGGATCATCAATGCATCTCTCATCAATGCTCTGGAAAACCCTCTGGTACTCAAAGGGTTAACCAGACAACAAACACAAGTCGATAGGCTAACGATTAAATGCCACACAGGGGACATTCACTAAGAGGTGAAAAAGAGATGATGGAGAGAAATTTACACTTACATCCCCTCACTTCACCAGTCTCTACTGCGCGTGACTGCCCCGCGACCGGGTGGCAGTGGGACTGTGGCCCGTGTAACGGGCTGTTCAACTAGTCTTATATATATGTCATGAAACAAAATTGACTAGCATAAATATCAGTGATTTTGAAAAACACTTTCAAAATCACATATTTTTTTTAAAAAGTGACTTTTCTACTTGCTACAGTGTTAATTATATGTCACAGTCTTTCCGTAGTTGCTCTGAGTGAAATACTTTACTTTACCTATCTTTCCCTATCTACATCTTGAGGCTTAGATATATACAAAGAGGAACCAGAGCAATGATGAGCAAACTTACTGACTATATAGGGAACCACTAAAGACCCATGTTGTTTAAATTATTATTTTAACCCCTTGAAAGTAGAGAGGCATCAATGCATTGCTTTTCATTGTATTCAAGACCACCCTAGCATTCAACAGGTAAGCAACTCTATTTAAATCAACTTGGATTATGTAATTGCTTATGTGTCCCTTCTGGTGCAGAAGCCTCATTTTTTTAGCAGTGATAATGATTGCATTTAATGTAAACTTGTTTACGTTTTAATTACTAACAGACAAACATTTTTTTTATTTCAGAATTGCTAGATGGAAACAAATTCTGCAGCATATTGCTTCAAAACAAAGTATGGCATCACATGGCAGTAACTGACAGGAATCTGATAGTAGCAACTGTTGTCATGACCTTTTAGTTTGGATGATGCAGACATTCATACACCTGTAACTGCTCATCAACTTCTGGGTCTTCTACACTATACAACAGGAGAGTTATTTTTAAGGATGCACGTAGGCACTGTTTTGGAACAGAGTATTTGAACTGCATCTTTTCTTCTGTCTAATAATGTAGAGATTAATGTTAGAACTAACACCTTCTAATCATAACTACCCACTTATATTACTACGGCCAGAAAATCCTAATGGCCCTCCTAAATGTTGCCCTTGTATATTTGTTCAAGAGATAAAACCAGTCCTACATTTCTTGTCCATTGACGTCCTATTACAGAGTACTGAAACACTGGATTTGGTTTTTCACTTAATATCTAGAATATAATTTAAATATTAATGCACTGAGTGTGTCTGGGTTTTTTTATATTGTAGATGGTGGTGGACATGGTAGATTCTAGCAGTCCTGCTGGACCTCAATCTCTGCTCTTTGCACATGGTAGTTTTATCCCTTTAAGGGCCAAATAGGTGTGCAATGCATTGCTTTGTTACACACCCATGTCTGGTCTTCAAGTAGGGTCACATACTCTGCATGCTTCAATTTGAAACAACTGGCAATAAGTGTCATGTCTGGGAACATGACTTCCTGGATTGAATAAAGATGTTGGGGGTTATGTAATAAGGCATGATAAAGAGGTGTTAAATTGGAGATAACTTCTCCAGGGATATCACTTCTCCAGTTCCTATGTTATTCTATGGAGTCAGTTCACTAAGATTTCTCCCACTTTGGAGATCTTAGTGTATAGGCTCTATAGAATAACATAGGAGCTGGAGAAGTGATATCCCTGGGGAAGTCATCTCCACTTTATCACCTCTTTATCACACCTTAGTGCTTAATTCCCATTATCTACTGAACCAAACACAAATGCAGAGGGAGCCATTAGGGTTTTCTGCCCATTGTAATGTAAGCAAAGATTTATTATTAGGAGGTGTTCATTTTCCTTTAATACTTCAGTTATGTTAGTTGATTAAATGTTGTACACCAATCCAGTAGTTATTGCCAGCTAAGCATAATATGCATGAACATCTGTACAGGCATTTTCTTTGTGGAAAAAAATATACAGATGTTTATGTACTTCAGCCCTGCAGCACTAATTTAACCGAAGCCCTATCTGAAATAAATAATAAAATAAACATTTCAGGTGGCCACACAATTACAACTGAAATAGAAGAGTGCAAAGCACAATTTAAGTACAATAAATGAATTTAAAAAAAATATTTGCAAGCACATGACTGTGACTTTATCTATATGGCATCATACTGCTGCCAACATTTCCTGTATCATCAACTCAGCAGCTTTTCTGTGTGTGTGTGTTTTTAAAAGCCCCATTAAAAAATGGAAACTTAATTTCCCCCTATAACGCATTCGGTTTGCTCCTGAATTGCTCATCTTTGTCTTTCCACACAGTGCCCATAGTATGTAAAATCACCCTTGTATTTGAAAAAATGCTATACGTTTAAAAATACAGAGATTTATACACATGATGGCTTTAATCAAACATTTTAAGCATTACTGATTATTTATGGATGGCTGCGTGTTACCCCTTAATGACTGAAACAGTATGAAACACATTGAAAAGCAAGGTGTTGCACATCCTTCTACTCATAAAGGGGATTGATACTGAAGATATTTTATGTTCTAGTAAATAAATATTTAAATATAAATTGAAAGGTTTATCCTGCTGAGTAAAACATGGGGAGTCCCACTCCTGGATGATTTCTTATTCACAAGTTATTGCAGCTGAAACCTGCATTTATTGGCTGCAGTACTTTCATGACCTGGAATTTTATGGTGGTGTTGTTGCTGCAGCAGTCTATAGACAGATCAGGGGCTCAATACTATTCCCTCCTGTAAAACAGTTGGTAAGGCAAAAAAAAAAAACATTGAGTGAGAAACCCACTTGGGTATCACAGGTATCCTATTGCTGGACCTGTACAAGGACCAACCAGCACTGGTGGGCAAAATTCATGTTGTGGCCAAACGCTCATTGCAGATATTAGTTCCTACAACTCACGCTAAATAGCCTGAGTTGTGGGAACATAAAAGGAAAATAGCCAGCTTTCATTGTTTGACACTGTGTGCTCAAAACACAGTCACCCTCCGGCCCACCTCCCAAACACTAACCCTATATTGTTCCTAACTTGACAGTTAAACAATACTAGCCCTAAGACTATCCTAACACCCAGAACTGTACTACTTACTTGGCATCCACTGTCTGTCTTCTTCTTTAATTGTCCTTCTTCTTGTTTTTGTAATCTTCCTTCTTCTTCTCGTCTGTCTTCTAATCTTCTACTTTCAAAATCTGTAATTGAAAATGAAAAAAACTCCAATGAAAGACATGTGAAAAAATATGCCCCAAAGAGATTCTTTTCTTAACCCTTTGAGTGCCGGAGGGGTATCCCTCCTGCACTCAAAAGATTACATACAAGCTGGCATATCATGTCAAAATAAGATGCAGCATCACAAATGATAAAAAGATGCTAGCATTCCTTCCAAAAAATTTAGGCAGGCATTCCATGTTTCAAAAAAATCCAGGCATCCCAAGGGTTAATTAGAAAATGCAGCCACCGCCTCCGGTGTCAATAGTGGTGGCAGCAGGAATGCAGAGTAAAACACTCCCCCTCCTCCTTCATACCTCTTGGGCCAATACCTGTGCCACAATGAGGGGATTTTGAACAGAGACTGGCTTTTAAATGGCTAGTTTCTGTTCAAAATGGTTTCCAGCCAACCAGCTCCTAGCCGGTGGATGATGAAACATGCTAGAAGCTGATATGTAAGCACACATCTCAGCCACTTGTAACTTGGGAACCATTTTGAACAAATGCCTGGGTTTTTTAAACATGGAATGCCTTCCTACTTTTTGGAAGGAATGTCATAGACTATTTATTATTTGTGATGGCTGCATTTTAGTTCAACATTATATGCCAGCATGCATTTAACCCTTTGAGTACCAGAGGCATTCAAAGGGTCAAGACAAGCATATCTTTGGGCATATTTTTTGATCATCTTTCATTAGATTTTTTTTTTCATTTTCAACTACAGATTGTGGAAGAAGAAAAAGATTAGAAGACAGAAGAGAATAAGAAGGAAGATGAAAGAAACAAGAAGAGAGAAGATTGAAGAAGATGGACAGTAGCTGGCAAAGGTGCTGAGGACGCCGCTGGACATCAGGATTACAGGTAAGTGTTTCTTTTCAGGGGATGTGTTAACTTTAGGAGATTAACCCTGTGAGTGCCAGTGGGGTATGCAAAACTCTGCAATTCTTTTGTTTTTAATCACATTTTTAGTTCCTTGGATGTATTGATATGGGGCTTAGGGCCACATATCAATACATCCACATGTGACTACTCTGCTGGAAACCAGTGTTCTAATACTTGTTGGTGGTTATCATAGCACATTAGGAATTCAGCTACTACTTTTGATGACGCCATTTTTTTTCCAAAAAAAGTGAGTCCCTTAACATGTGTCGATACCACCTCATGTAATAGAATGCCAAATTTAACTAGTTTTTTGCTGTGTCCAATGGTGCAAATTTTTGCGACCATTAGGAATTTTTATGCTTCGGTGTTTTCTGACAGCACAGTTAATACAATACAAAAGTGTGCTATCAAAAACACCGTCACCAGATTTTTTTTTCATAGATAATATTATTGAGCCCGAGGTTACCTAACCATAAACCTCTATAGGATGCCGTAGCAACAGCAGCACTGTAAAATGTCAGGTTATGCAGGCATCCACGAAAAATAAGCTTAAGTTGCAATACCTTTCAATTAAAACTTCACTCAGCAGTATTGTTAACCATGTTTTACTTGTCAAGATAAGCCCTGCAGTATATATTTTGTTTGCTGTTGAGTATTAGACTCCCTTTAAAAAGCCAACTTGATTCCATCACTAAGCAATGATAACTAATTGGTATATTGCCTTTTAACCACTAAACATAACTGTCCTTTCATTAAATAAGAATATCTTTAAAAACTTAGATATACAAGGAAACAGAAAAACAACGTATAAGTGAAATTATTTCTTTCACCTAAAATGAATAAAATAATTGTGATGCTTTAAATAAGTTATACAATTTTTTAACATGGATAACCCCTTAAGGACCCATGACGGTCCTGGACCATCATGGGTTGTTATCCCTTTAAGGACCCATGATGGTCCTGGACCATCATGGAATTCTGGGCTCCCTGCATGGCTGCACGCCGTTCGGGGAGTCCAGAATTGGAATTCGAAAAAAAAAATGGTCCCTGGTCCTTAAGTGACCGCACTGTGCGTGCGCGGCCGGTCCTTATGGGGTTAAACATAAAAACATTCAAACATAATTATTCTCTTAAATATCAAATGAAGTTACATTTGTAAAATAGGTAAAAGGTGGTACCATGTAGAAAAAGCAGGAGACTGGTAGAGTAAAAATGATACCTTTATTGTCTAACCGAGTGGCTCTAGGATGCAGGTTTTCAAGACACTAGGTGGCTTATGCACTAAAGTGTGATAAAGAGGTGATAAAGCAGAGATGACTTCTCCAGTGATATCACTTCTCCAGTTTCCTATGTTCTTCTATGGCGCCTATGCAATAAGATCTCCAAAGCTGGATAAAATTTGGTGTATTTGCTCCGTAAAATAACATATGATAGGAGAAGTGATATCATTGGAGAAGTCATGTTTGCTTCATAATGCCTTAGTGCATCTCACCCTAGGACTCGTTACTAAGTGATAGGAAGCACAGCACCATGGGGAGATGCACATAGCTTATTCATGTATTCTGTTTACATGAATCAGCTGATCAGCAGATAGTTCACTGTGGACTTCACACAACTGATCATTCCGTTCCTATAAAGACAGAACTGGCAAATATTGTTACATGCAGAAGTTGCTTTGCTGGCTCTCTGTGTCTGTTAAAGAACTTTGAAGTAGGGCAGGGAATTTATTATGCTGTAACCCTTTCGTGACACAGAGGTGTGCAATGCATTTCAGAGCAATGTGTTGTATATTCTTATGGTTAATTAAGGGAGGTCTGTGTTGTTACTGGTAATAAAGTCTGAGCTCATCCTCTCTGCTTCCCCACTTTCCCTCCATAACACATTGTAACATTATGCTAGTCCTATATTCAAATGAATAGTGTCTCCCCCTCCCCATGCACATATAATTATTAATGCATATAGCAAAGTGTGCCACATACCCCACAGCAAAGTGATCACCACAGATCCCAACACACACACACACACACACACACACACACTTTGCCATTGTATCAACCTTTTGTGCATCTTCCACACAGTGGCCAGAATAGAAAATTGTAGTTTAAAGGGATAGTAATACCTAAAATGTAAAAAAAAATATGTTGTAGGGTTTATCCCCCTGAGTAAAACAAGAGTACCCCCACTGCTGAAAGATGTTTCATTCAAAAGTTATTAATTTTCAAAGTTGAATTTTTTAGGTGCAATATCACAGTGGCCTGAAATTGTACAGTGGCGCTCTTGCTACACCATCCTATGGAGATTTATGGTCCTGAGACCAGAGCTGTCCATAGGATCGTGGAGCAACAGCGCCACTGTACAATTTCAGGCCACTGTGATATTGCACCTAAAAAATTCAACTTTGAAAATTAATAACTTTTGAATGAAACATCTTTCAGCAGTGGGAGTACCCTTGTTTTACTCAGGGGGATAAACCCTACAACATATTTTTTTTTACATTTTAGGTATTACTATCCCTTTAATATAAACTTTTAGAAAAGGCAGGTTTACGTTATAATAGGTTTTTAATTAAACATCTCCTAGTAGAGGGAATACAATTGTTTTACTCGAAGGATAAACCCTATGAAAAGTTTACTGCTTAACCTTTTGAGTACCATAGTGATATCCATTTCATATCCATTGCATAGTGTAGCAAAGCACTGGATAGCCCTCTAGCACTGAAAGGGTTAAGTTCACAAAAAACGTTATATTTATTGAACAAGAGCAGTGTGTTACAAAATGAAGTAAACAAATCCTTATATAATTTTTTTACTAGGATGTTTGTCACGATGCAGTCATTCGCAGTGCCCGCATTCGGGCACTCTCTACTGTACATGATTGCATTGCGTGATTGAGGCAACGCAGGATTGCATCATGTGGAGCAGTGAGGTAGCTGCCTCTTAACCCTTTGAGTGCCAGAGGGGTATGCAACGCATTGCAAAGCAAAGCAAACATTACCCGGACCTTGCCCAGTGTATACTGGCTTTTACACTAGTTACTTAATAATAGGCATAGCTGGAATATGACAATTTAAAACCAATTTCATTTTGCATCTGGAAGTTAAATATTTTCTGTGTTCAGCTTCAGTTAGGGCACTCATTATGAGAATGATGAAAGAAGGGGAATTATTGATGTGTCATGACAAGTACTCAGCAAGGCAAGTGATCACTTTTCACAGACATGAAGGCATAAATAATGTTCCATTTATGGAATCTATGATCACTTTAGGGAGCACACAGACTCCTTGAGACTTCGGTTTCAATGTCATACTTCTATTATAGCTTTCTATAAAGGATTTTTCATTTAATTAGAAAGCTTGTTTCTGTTTTAACACTGTAGAAGAATTTTTATAAAAATATAAATGTGTAAAATTTGAAAAGATTATTCAGGTGAGCTATATTGTCTATGAAGAATTTTACATACAAGATAGAACTAAATATTATAAATTTTTTTTTAAAAATAGTTGTTTCAGATACATCGAAAAATAAATGTACACTGATAAAGAATGGGATGAAACATATAACAGATCAAAAAGACATCACACAACTCACCTTGGCTCTTTTACATTTTGTCAGTTGCTCATTTCATCCATGATGTTGACAGTTGCAAGCCTGGTAAAGAGATGATTGGAACTAACCAGATCAACTGGCACTGCATACAAACATATTGAGGAAAAGTTAATGGCAATCCAAATGCACCATAAGGAATGAATATAAATGGGATTGCTTTAACCCCTGAATGCTATACAGTTCTCCAACTCATTGTG
Organism: Rhinophrynus dorsalis; assembly: GCA_037306005.1. Taxonomy (NCBI): domain Eukaryota; kingdom Metazoa; phylum Chordata; class Amphibia; order Anura; family Rhinophrynidae; genus Rhinophrynus; species Rhinophrynus dorsalis. The sequence goes on along the minus strand of CM074721.1, from coordinate 263,103,864 downwards.
AAACAATGCAGTGGAGAGTGGAAACCTCTATAGAGGTTTAAAATCTGATATAATTCAATGGGAGTTTGGTGCTTTTTCTATGTGTTCCATATGATGCAGTAAGTTTGTTCCAGAATTAAGCTAACCTTCCATAGACCAAATGCACTTTGTAACCTGTGTACAGGATTATAAGTATGAGCCAGATTTATACGGTTACAACGTTATATGTGCCATTCGATGAAAGCTGCTTATCAAGGTGCCAGGCTTAATGTCTGCCTGGATTGTTCTAGAAATCATATCTAATAGAAGACAATTAATTAGTGACAATTCAAATAAGGATTACTAAAATTATACATCGTCAAATATGGAAAAATTATTAGGAAAGGATTTTTGCATGGGTAGCTTGTAGAAGGGTTAGGGGGATATGAGTCATCAGCTATATTAAGGCATTCAATAAAGTTCAATAGAAAGGCATTTTCAGAGAAAAAGAAAAATACTAAATAGCATAATTTAGTACATGATGGTGGAAGACCAAAACATAACATGGAAATATTCCATATTATTCCATAGTATTATCACAAATTTTTGTTGAAAGATGGTATGCTCCAAAACTTTGAACTGATTAAGAACTCTTGGGATAAATGCAAGGCTGTATGGAGGATGAAATATGTTTTTGAGTTTTCTTGTTAGGAAACGTGCAAGCTAGATGGGACAACTGATTCATATAAATAGTGAAAGTGAAATGTAATTTGTTTATGGTACTTATTAGAGCAGCATATCTGAAATGGGATATCTGTTCTTGGTCACACCTGAATTAGGTGCATACCTAAGTGTATTTCATGCAGATTTCTTTAATCTGCACCAAAACAATAGACTCGCCATGCTTTATCATATCATGGTGTCACTCTCAACCACTGTCCTCAAAGGGCAAATATCATGTTTTACTAAATCTACTCCTATAGCTTCAGACTTGGTGTAAAGCCTTGAGTGGCTCTGTCAGAGATTTAGGTGGGGGTCAGTAAACTGTCCCTCTCAGGTGGCAATGTGCAACCACAAAGTTCATGCACTGTTGGACTTGAAATCTGTTCACTAAGATCTATGAAGGCTGCAAGTGCAGCTCAATGAGATGGAGTTGTGAGACTCCAGTCTCTTAGTTATGCTTCATATGGGACCAACTAGAGAGCACTGCAAATGTCTTCTCAGATTTTCCTTCTGCTCCTCCAATGGTCTGCTGGGGCTCACAATGCAGCCTAGGCCTCATCGGCTTCATCCCGGCAGAGAGGATCTGCCAGTAGGGCACTATCCTTATGATATTTGCCCTTTAATAACTTTTCATGTTTAAATAGAAACTAACATGAAAACATAAAAAATGTATGCTTAGTCTTTTACTCTATTTCCCACCTCTGAGAACAGCAGCATTATAAACCTACAGCCCTAGTTTCAGGGGTGTTGCAGCTTGTTAGGTTCTGACTGAGGGGACAACAGCCCGAGGTCTCATGGTAAAAGACCCCACCCATTGTTGCCAGCTTAAAGGGATAGTAATACTTCATTTTAACTTTATTTTATTTTGTAGGCATTAAAACATATGAAGAATGATATAAGTCTTATCTCTCAAACCTTTATGGTTTAAGAGATATTCACAAGCAAAGTTTCCCCTCCCACCCCTTTTTCATGGTGTAAGCCATCTCTTCTCAGATGGGGAATCTGGTTGTAAGACCAGACAGATAACAGCAGGGGACAGTCTTCTTACAATGAAAACAATGAAAGCCCTGCCCCCTTGACAAGCTTTTCAGGTTTTTCCCTTATCTTAATTGAAGATTGTCCCTCTCTGCAGTCTACCTGGGCACCTCCCTTCTGCTCTGGCTGAAAAGTGTTACATCAGTAAAAGGGGTGGGAGGGGGATACTTTGTCATTGAATTACTCTGGAACTACAACTCTGACAGAATTGAAATAACACTCTCCAAAGTCCAAATACTATGATGATTAATTAGAGCTGCTTTTATTATGAAACATTACTATCCCTTTAAGTCAGTTAATGAAGCTAATTTCCCTATTAGTAATGGTGCAATTAAGCTGCACAGTCCACTGATAATGTACTCGTTCAGGTCTTTTGTCAACCTAGCAAAAGCCCTGCCTAATTATAGCAATCTACTTCAAAGTTCTTGATCCGTCTCCTGCTGGAACTGAAGCTTCTTGTAGCAGCCTCATTCCTGTTACTGTACAGGTGAACGCAATAATCCTGCCACCAAAATGAATTATCAGCTACCTATCCAGAGCTCATAGCATCATTTCTGGGGTGGAGAACCCTGGGAGTGAGTAGACGTATCATGATGACAAGTAGCTTAGTCCAAATAATGAATCCATTAATTAATACAGCTGTGTTCAGGAATATCCTTTGAAAATTTTGAAATGAAAAAATTAAATGAAAAGCATAATAACCAGGTCGCCTTGATGAAAAGGGCGACATGAGAATCTTGCCCTGCATCAAAAGCATGAGATTCTCATGTCACCGCATTAAACATAGCTTCAACTCGCAAATCTCCATCTCTCTTTGCATTCATGTTTTCTGCCCTTGTTAAATTAATTAGAAGCACATTCACTATATAAACCTCTATCAGATGTAGGTTACCTCTCCCATCTCATTAGAAGAACTAGCACACATCTTGTTAGAAGTAGTCTCCCCTCAATGTATATCTAAGCTCTGCGCCGGGCTGGGGATGAAGGAAGTTGTAGTCGGCTGTCATTCTGCATGCAGAGAAGGGGAAAGAGAACCCAGAGCAGCATTGGTCTCTCTCTCCCCTTCTCTGCATACAATGACAGCTGACTACAACACCCATCATCCCCAGCCCAGCGCAGCGCTCAGATATACATTTCAAACTGTTCAAACTCTCAGGAACCATAAAACTGGTACTATCACATTCAATGGAGAAATGCAGCCATCAGCTTCCCCCATAGAATGCAGTAGACTAACTGTGATCAGAACAACAGGTACATTGTAAGAGAACTTCATGGATACTGGATGGCAATGTTAATGTAAAAAATATAATAGTTGAAACTGGGATACCTTTAGACTGATGCATTTGCTCTCTGATCCTTCTGTTCTCCACATATGATTTGTACTATTTAATATCTCTATATGTCTATCCCCTATTGTAAAGGGCTGCGGAATAAGTTGGCGCTATATAAATAAAGATTATTATTAGATTATTATTATTTGCCAGCAATGGGATTACCCTTGTTATACTCAGCAGAAAAAGTCCTTCAATATAGTTTTATTTTTCATAACAAAATTACGCACCTTTCTGGTGTTGAAAACTCTCATGATATTCTAATACTGATTATGCAGGCAGGCCTAGCCTCATCATAAAAGGGCCAGGAATGCATTTTAGAAAAACTGGCTACAGTGGCAGATATCTTTCTGGAAACTATGCAAAGAAAGGACCCATGTACATGATGGAAAATAGGGGGAGATATATCATAAATACACTGACATTGCCATGAATCTGCCATGCCTACAACAGGTTTACGATTTTGCACTGACTACTTCAACAGTGGTTCATTTTCATATTGAAATGCAGTTGAATGAGCTATTATCATATTCATGTGGGTGTGTTTATATGCCCATGTGGCACATTGCCATGTGCACTAAGCTCCTATAGCTGCCTATATTGTAGAAGATCACAGTCCCAACATCCTCAACCTGAGGCCGGTGAAGTTGGGATCTCCATATAGTTTCCTATGCAGGTTTTTAGGATTTGCATTGGGCCTCAGTTCAGTTCCTATCAGCTATTCACAGAAGCCAGATGACTCAAGTAAACACTCAATCATACAGCTGTGATGTTCTTTTGAAGCTTCAGGTGGCACTGAACCAGGCACAAGCAAGCACTAGACAAGTATCTCCCTGCAGTAATAAGCAAATAAGTAAAAAATACACCCCATTGTTCCATCTGTGGCTTTTGGAAAGATAAAATTATTAAAATGTAACTTTGATTAGCAGGATAAAAATCAACCAATTAAAAAAATCTTTATTAGCTAATTCCATATCAGTACAAAATGATATACTATATCTGGGGCATATTCCTGTTTGCCACACTAATGAAATAACCACACTTGAATCTAATAAAAATACTTGATGGTACTAGTTATATGTAAATGGAGTCAGTTACTGTACTGCAGAATTAGGAATATTATAACATATACTTAAAGAGAGAAAATCCCAGTACCTAAATGGACCTGTGTGTTTCTTTATGCTCCACCTGAGGGCTCAATCCAAATGTTGGAGTTAAAAATGCCGGTAGGGCAAAATGGATACCGACCAACAACATAAAATGTCTTAGTCAGTATTCAAATATCCTATATGCATTAAGCTCAACGGACGTTAGGCAACAAAAATAGTCTTGTGGCCAAATGACCGTTTTATGCATTAAGTTCCCAAAATGCCGCTAAATATTGGCAGTTTTGGTAACTTCAAAGGAAAAAACTAACGATTGATGCCTGATATACTGTCAAGCACCGATTGTTTCCTAATCTGTGTTACACTTACCTGTCATCCACTGTCTATCTCCTTTTATCTTCATTCTTTCTTCTCTTCTATCTTCTGTCTTCTTTCTGTAAAAAAAAAAAACAGACAAGTATAAGTCCAAAGCATAAATATCTGGCACACTAATGCATAGTTTAACCCCTTGAGTGCCAGAGGGGTACACAACGCATTGTAATGCAATGCATTGAGTACCTCTCTGGGGTTCAAAAGGGTTAAAGTATGCAGTAGTGTGACAGATTTGTAATATAAATATGCCCCTATGCATAGTAAATTTGTCCAAGTTAAGCCAACTAAATTGCATTGCCATAAGAAAACATCCCAAAATTATACATAGCTTTTTAGAATTGTAAACGCTGTCTCCGCTGCTGTGTGTGGCTGCTGAGGCGGCAGCGGAGACAGAATCATGTGCCACAGTCCCCCCCTCATTTGCACGGGCTCCGCTCTGAGGGAATTGGAATTGAGACTGCCCCTTATATATGGGCAGTCTTACTTCCAATTCCCTCACAGACATTGGCTGTGCTTTAAACTGATTGTCTGGGATGTATGTAAGCATATCCCAGCCAATGGCTGTGAGAGAATTGGAAGTAAGACTGCCCATATATAAGGGGCAGTCTCAATTCCAATTCCCTCAGAGCAGAGCGGGCATTGGCCTGTGCAGATGAGGAGGGGGGGACTGTGGAGCATGATTCTGTCTCCGCCGCCACTTCAGTGGCCACACACAGCAGCGGAGACAGCGTTTACAATACCAAAAGCTATGTATAATTTTGGGATGTTTTCTTACGGCAATACAATTTCGTTGGCTTAACTTGGATAAATTTACTATGCATGGGGGCATATTTTTATTACAAACCCGTCACATTTTTTTACAGTAAGAAGACAGAAGTGAAGAGAAGATAGAAGAGAAGAAAGAAGGACAGAAGAGGACCGGGATGCTGAGGACTCTTCTGGACATCAGGATTAATGGTAAGTGTTACTTGTAAAGTGATTTTTTTTTACTTAGGTTAACCCTATGAATGCCGGCAGGGTAATTATACCCCATTGGCACTCATAGGGTTAATTCTACTAACGTCTAAGACAGTTTTCATACTTTGGATGTATTGATACATCCACTGAGGACTTAGGGGTTTTTTTTACATTTTATTTTCCTTCAATTTTCTGCATCGGCTATTTAAATAGCCAATAAGGGACCCAAGTTAGAAAAAGACAGGTCTTAACTTTCCTGTGATAACTTGAGTCCCTTGTCAGCTTTTCATGGCTAACACAGACATTTGAATTTATATTTACGGTGTTTTCATCATTTTCAATGGATGGAAACACCTCTTAACTTTATCACACGAGGGCTCTTTTTTTTGGCCGGTATTTTTTCACAGCACAGACATTTGCATACCTTACCATGCTGGAAAAAATGCCGTCAACAGAAAAAACAGCCGACTCCAACATTTGGATCGAGCCGTAAAAGAGCTTAATGTGTCTTCTGGTCAGTGTGTGTGGTATGATTAAGTGTTACTGCTTAAAACTTTACATTTACATTATATCTGATAAAAATATATATTAAAAAAAACTTGTAATTCTTTTAAAATCATTGTGGTTGAATGGGGTCAAATAGTTTCACCGAGAACCCAAATAAATCCAAGTATTGTGGTGTTTAAACTTTAAGTGCCTTAATTTTACAGAAGAATAATAATGCTGACACTATTGGTGTATTTAGAATATATAATATAGAACGCTCAGCACAACTATTTAAATAGAAAATTAATAATATAATGCAAGCCCCCAAGCTTGAGTGAAAATTTGGAGGGCTTTAATATCTCTGAGGTGGTTCAGTCAGCCCAGTATGCCTTCCCTAATAAACATGTCTGTCTTGAAATTTCTGCCCAGGAGAGTCCTTGCTGATGCAAAATAACTACCTTGTGTTTTGTTGCTGTGCTCAGTCTTGCCATGGTATAAGACATTTGACATTAAACCTTGTTAGCTGAGTTTGGCTGTTCCTCGCCCAGTTTTTTTCCTCCTACACAGCTGTTTCAGTTAATGATTGTGATTCAACCTACATATTAAATAGATGATCATTAGCACCTGTTTGGTATAATTGTTTAATCATACACCTGACTATATGCCTACAAAATCCCTGACTATGTGCAAGTGTACCTAGAAGAATGGATGTTGTTTTGAAGACAAAGGGTGGTCATACCAATTATTGATTTGATTTAGATTTTTCTTCTGTTCACTCACTTTGCATATTGTTAATTGATAAACATAAACTATTAACATGTTTATTTTTGAAAACATTCTTATTTTACAGCATTTTTTCACATATTGGCACCCATTAGTTTAATGTTCATGCCATCCTAAAGGGGTCCTGCTCCAATATAAGCATTTTCATATAATATTTCCTCAAGATATTGATTTTAATTTAGACAGAATTGTATAGGTACATTAGAGTAGGTACCTTGATGGGGTGGCAAGCTTAGCATAATTTTGGCCAAAATATGGACTAAATCCTTATATCTACTAATTGTTATTCCATATGCCTAAGTCAGGGCACACATTTGCAAACTGGTATAGAGGAGAGCAGGATTGTTCTTTTTCTTCGCTTTTGCACTTTGGGTTTTGGCCTGATGTTTGGGGGTAATGGAGAGCCCTCTCCCACTCCTTGCTGCCATTTATATACCAGTCAATCTTCATCACTTTTGTTCTATTCACTATATGTATTTATTGTGCTAAGTTTAGTGTGTGAGCTTTCCTCTTTGTCTTTGCTATTGCTTTCACAAAATCTCCTATTGCTCATTCTAGCTGCTTTACTTTTACTCCACTAGATTATTTCAGTATTATACACATTATTAAATCTTTTATCTAACACTTTTCTTAAAAAATCTTAAAGGGATGTTTTTTGGCCTTTCTATGCTTGCATACACCTTGTTTGGTATCAACAGTTGTTCCTCTAGTGGCCTGTGGGGGTGGTATTCTCGACTTACAGATAGTTCTGAATGATTTTCAGTCCTCTTGTGCCAGTATCCACTTCCTGCAGGCCAAGGAGGTTTCATATAAGGCAGGTCCCTCTTCATTACCACTTTGATACAGTTGTCTTCTTTGTTTTTAATTGTTAACATATTGGGACCTACAAGGTGGTATTCATAATATATTTAAAGGTCCCACTACGCGTTTCCATATAAAATCTTCTCAAGATATCATATATATTTTTTAGGGCTTCATAGGTTTTAATTCCATACACATTGACACCCATTAGTTTAGTATTCATGTCATCTAGAAGGGGTCCCTCTCCTCTCCATATCTCATATAATACTTTTTCAAGATATTGATTTTCCTTTAGACAGAATTGTATAGGTATATTAGAGTAGGTACTTGCCAAACTATGAGGTACCTTGACGGGGTGGCAAGCTTAACATAATTTTAATATAATATAGATTAAAGGGATAGTAATACTTAAAATGTAAAAAAAAATATGTTGTAGGGTTTATCCCCCTGAGTAAAACAAGAGTACTCCCACTGCTGAAAGGTGTTTCATTCAAAAATTATTAATTTTCAAAGTTGAATTTATAGGTGCAATATCACAGTGGCCTGAAATTGTACAGTGGTGCTGTTGCTACACCATCCTATGGAGATTTATGGTCAATTGACCAGAGCTGTCCATAGGATCGTGTAGCAACAGCGCCACTGTACAATTTCAGGCCACTGTGATATTGCACCTAAAAAATTCAACTTTGAAAATTAATAACTTTTGAATGAAACACCTTTCAGCAGTGGGATTACTCTTGTTTTACTCAGGGGGATAAACCCTACAACATATTTTTTTTTTACATTTTAAGTATTACTATCCCTTTAAATACTCATATTTATTAATAGTTGTTACATATGCCTAAGTCAGGGCACACGCTTGCACACTGGAATAGAGGAATGCAGGATTATTCTTTTTCTTCATTTTTTCACATCTGCCTAAATCTTTTGCACAGTGATTTATTTGGCTAATTTCATACAGAGGGACATGTTGTTTAAATGAATAACATCTTCTTAAGTGAAAGTAGTACTTCAAACAAAATTCACCTCAGAATCTTCTTTATACTATTTGTCCCACATAGCACTGTATTTCAATACTATCAGGCTTGTAGTCCAGCAGCAATTGAATGAGAAAGGATCCCCCTCCTGCCCTTTTAGCCACCTCCTATCAGTTGTGGAATCTGGTCCTGGAACCAGACAGATCACAGTGAGGGACAATCTTCATACAGTAAGTATTAGGAAAACCCTGCCCCTTGATGAAGGATTGCAGGACTTTCTTTATGCTTACTGAAGATTGTCCCTCACTGAGCTCCATCCGGACCAGCTTGGAGACGCAGAGTGATGAAGGTGATAGGGGTGGGAGGTGGATCCTTTCTCGGAGGTGGATCCTTTCTCATTCAGTTGCTACTGAACTACAAGACTGATAGTATTGAACTACAACGCTACTTGGGACAAATAGCATGAAGAAGAATCAGAGCTGCATTTTGTTTGAAGTAGTACTATCCCTTTAATTTTAAGTAGCATGCAAGTGGAAAGATAGAGACGTCACCTTTACATTGCATAGCTATCATTTGCATAATTCTATAGCATACCAAAAATTAAAGTGACAATAAAAAAAATACACCATTCTGTTTAATAAGTACATCATTTCGCCATTTAATAACCCTTTAAAAAAAGCTTATTAAAACTCTTTGTAGGGTCATATGTTCAAAATAAAGGTGGAAGAATTCAATAGCAAACCCAACAGAGGAGAATTAAACATTTCCATTGAATTAAATGGAGATTTCAACCCCTTGAATGCTTGAGAGGTCTCCAACAAATTGCTTAAAGGGATAGTAATACTTCGTTTTAACTTTATTTTATTTTGTAGGCATTAAAGAAACATGAAGAATGATATGTCTTATCTCTCAAACCTTTATGGTTTAAGAGATATTCACAAGCAAAGTTCCCCTCCCACCCCTTTTACCTAGTGTAAGCCATCTCTTCTCAGATGTGAGTCTGGTTGTGAGAACAGACAGATAACAGAAGGGGACAATTTTCTTTGTATGAAAACAATGAAAGCCCTTCCCCCCTTGACAAGTTTTTCAGCTTTTTCCCTTATCTTAATTGAAGATTGTCCCTCTCTGCAGTCTACCTGGGCACCTCCCTTCTGCTCTGGTTGAAGAGGGGGGGATACTTTGTTTGTGAATATCTCTTAAACCATAAAGGTTTCAGAGATAAGACATGTCATTCTTCATGTTTTTTTAATGCCTACAAAATAAAATAAAGTTAAAATTAAGTATTACTATCCCTTTAAAATATATGTTGTAGGGTTTATGTCCCCAAATAAAACAAGGGTACACCCACTGCTGAGAGATATTTTATTAAAAAATTATAACAGCTCAAACTTGAGTTTTTTAGGTGTTAATATCACAGGGGCCTGAAAATTTACAGTGGCACTGTTGCTACACAATCCTATAGAGATTTATGGTCTACAGACCAGAGCTGTCCATAGGATGGTGTAGCAACAGCACCAATGTAAATTTTCAGGCCACTGTGATATTGCACCAAAAAAATTCAGGTTTGAGCTGTTATAGTTTTTTAATAAAATATCTCTCAGCAGTGGGAGTACCCTTGTTTTACTCAGGGGGATAAACCCTACAACAGCCGACATCAGGAAACATCAAACTTTGAATGCAGATATCTCTCAAACAATAGGGGTTTGAGACATAAGTTTTTTTTGCATTCAAGTTTTTAAGCACTACTAAATGCTAAAAAAAAATTTCTGTGACATTACTATCCCTTTAAAATGATTTTAAAACACTGGGCAACTAATGATTTAACCTGATGCGATCAGCCTTGTGGAGTCAAGTTAGAAAGGAAGCTTAAGTGAATCAAAAGGATGCTTTGTACAACAGAAGCACATAATGCCCTACTCTCACCTGCTGGATAACGCAACATAGCTTGTGGGCCCTAAAGTACTAGGATGGTTATGCTCTTCAAATGAGTAAATTCAACTACATAATCGGTCCCTTGAGCATTTTTTCTACAGTGAGTGTACATGGTTGCATGATGCCCTGATGGCACCTAATAGCAGGGACATGAGGACCTCACAATTGAAATGGGGCTATAAATTATGTCACAGAGCTTACAATTGAAATGAGGATACACTAGTAAGTCAACAGATTATACAACTCAATAAAGGTGAATTAAGTGGGGTGGATTTAAGGGAGAAAAAGAAGGGAAGGAAGGACTGTAAAAGAAAGAAAGAAAGAAAGAAAGAAAGAAAGAAAGAAAGAAAGAAAGAAAGAAAGAAAGAAAGAAAGAGAAAGAAAGAAAGAGGATAAGAAGTACGAGAGAAACGTGAAAAGCTCAAGTTGGAAGGTGAATAAGTTGAGGAAGCTGGAGAGGTATAAGAGATGGAGAAGGAGGTAACTATATCTCTTGCTGTGTCTTTCTCCACTGACACAAAGTTTTAATGGTATCATGGCAGAAGTGATGACAACAGCAATGAGGATGGAAGCAGTAAAAGGGTTAACATTTTTTTATATTACTGCTTGCATTTATTTAAGCATCCACCCTGTCCTATGCAAAAAGGACCTGGAGACAACCCTGCTGCAACCCACTTAGAGCACTCACAAAATTATATAATTGCTGCGATTTCTCTGAGGAACGTCAAGCCTTTAACCACTTGAGTGCCAGAAAAGGTATCCAATGCATTGCAATTGATAGTCAAGCTCTTAGCCCCTTGAGTGCCAGAAAAGGTATCCAATGCATTTCAGTGGATAGTCAAGCTCTTAACCCCCTGAGTGCCAGAAAAGTTATCCAATACATTACAATGGATAGTCAAGCCCTTAACGCCTTGAGTGCCAGAAAAGGTATCCAGTGCATTGCAATGGATACCTTTCTGGCACTCAATGGGTTAAATTGATGAGTCCTCATTGTGGAGCTTTCTACATTTTCAGTTGCACCTGTTGGACATCAGTGGCACAAGACATGCAGGTAGTCATGCTCTCTTCCTCCTGGCTGTCTCTTTCTTGAATACATTACTGGCAGGAACAGGGGATCTGGCTGAGTGTGAAGAACCCTGGGACAAGCGGTGACGCGGTGCGTGCTAGGATTTTCATCGTCGGGGTGCCAGGTCACTGACTTCTGCTCCTTCCCCCTCCCGTTGTAAAGCAGAAGTCTCTGAGATCCTCCAAGGCTCATGAAGGTGCAGTGGTGGCGGGACAGAGTGACCGGGCGCAACTGCACCATCTCAAGTTCGATTCCAGCCGGTGAGAAGCACAATGGCCAGGCCAGGCCAGCTCCCCCCCCCCCCCCAAATTGCCGGGCCCTAGGCAGGCATCTAGGTCACCTTGCCCATGATCCGGCTCTGCCGCCCAGAGCTAAGTTGCCATTCATTGCAAGTTAAATTAACTCATGATCATGCATGAGTTCAGAGTACATGGTCAGAAGTCCTGATTCTCACATCAGCATTACCATGTTTGTGCCCTCTAGGCTAGTCTGACTCAGTCACATTACCGCATGCTATGCCAGTCACTCACTCCACTGCTTCAGAGTAGAACTCACGAGGACAAGATCTGATTACGGCATACACGCGCTGTGCAGCAGGCATGCACGCTCCAATACATTTTTGGTGCCTCACCGCCTCTTGAGCAGTGCAGTTGAGCGAATGTGTCATTTTGGTTTATAATGCTGAAGATGGACAGGTAGCAGCCTGGGAAGCAGGACATTCCATTTATGCAGAGAGACAGCGGGATTGGCAGCTATGATACAGGGCTTCAATTTCCACTTGCCCTCACTCAATTTCTCCTTGCCAAATGCGAGGTGGGGAGTGGAAATTTTGAGCCTTGATTAAGGTAAATGAGATACTTGTTAAACATGTAGGGAAGGGGGCATTGGACGTAGGTTAGTGTTAGGACTGGGGGTGGGGTTGTATTGTTAGGTGTATTGTGGAGGTGTGTGATTGTGAAACTAGCTCACAGTCAATGTTTGACACTATGTTAAACATTGAGTGTTAGCTAGTTTCTTTAGATGCTCCTGTTATTCATGCCATTTATAGTGAGTTGTGGGAACAAAAAGCCATGAAGGGCAATTGGCCACAACATGAGTTCATGCTACCAATGCTCATTAAGATTAATGCTGGCCAAACAGTATAATTCTGGTGGTATACCAATGTGCTGGCTGGAACTCTTTTTGCAATAACATGTTTTACCAATAAAATCAAGCCCCTGGAGTCAATGGTTAAGAATCAAAGTGGAAAAGACATTAAAATGGCTTGTGTTCAAGCTCTCCTGACTTATATTTTATTATTTGGATAAAAATATAAGAAAAAAGTATACACCTCATGACTGTTTTTTTAATGTATTTTGTATAAAATAAATATGCCTGTTTTAAAAGTGTCAGTTAAGTTTACTTTGTGGTTGTTGATACACCTCCAACTAATATTGCTGCAACTTGTAAAACAATAAGAATAAAAACAATCCTTATCAAGCACAATACCCAAATGGTACAGAAAAGCATTACTCTACTACATCCAATTAAAGTAACTTTAGCATCGTGGCTGCTTTCCCAGTTTATAAGTTCGACAAGAAATGATAGATTTTAATTATACCAGATAGACCATTCACCTTTCCTTGCCTAGTTTATAACCTCTGAAAAGCTACCAGACTAGTATGCTCACTCAGGGTCTCCATACCTTCTATAACCTCCACTCCACTGCCAGGAGCTCACTGACTATTCCAAACTACAAGCAAGAATCAGGTTGATGTGCCTTTTCCTATAAAGCTCTACATATCAGATCATCTCTCTGGTTACATTTCCTAAAAATAACTATTTATTTGTAGTTAAAAACAAAATGTAACTCATTAGTGGACCTTTCAGCTTAATTCAAGTCTGCATATTTGAAAACTGTATTAAAAATTTCCTATGTGTCACTTTACCCAAAAGACAGACAAATGTACAATTAAGGAGGTATAATTGTTATCATATGCTAATGTATAAAACAGGACCAGTAAAGGAAAAGCGCCCTATGATACTATAAAAAATAATAATATTTATCAGAGAGACACATGAAACGAAAAAAGAGAAAATTGTAACCTAGCAGGGCATAAGGTAACACAAAATAAATGCAGTGTGCACCAAATGTCTGCTAAAAAAGGCACCGCAGGTACAATACAAAATACAATGAAACAAGGTAAGTACCTTAAAGGAATAGTAATGTTTCACAAAAACAGCAGCTCAAATCAATCTTCATAGTATTTGAGTCATGGAGGGTGTTATTTCACTACTTTTTTTAGTTTTAGTTTTAGTTCAAGAGTAATTGAAAGATAAAGTTCTCCCTCCCACCCCTTTTACCTAGTGTAAGCCACCTCCCTGCAGATGTGAAATCTGGTCCACAGACCAGACAGCTCACGGCAAGGAACAATCATCTTACTGTGAGAACAATGAAAGACCGCCCCCCTTGACAGGATTTTCAGTTTTTTCCGTTATCTTAAGTGAAGATTGTCCCTCTCTGCAATCCACTTGTACACCACCCTGCTGCTCCGAGCTGAGCAGTGTTACATCAGTAAAAGGGAAGGGAGGAGGATAATTTATCATTCAATTACTCTTGAACTACAACTCTGACAGTTTTAAAATAACACTTTCCATGGCCCAAATACTATTAATTGGAGCTGCTTTTATTATGAAACATTACTATCCCTTTAAAAAAAAGAGATACTATGTAACACAGTGCAAATACACTGTATATCCAGATCCTATATAAAGCAATACAATCATATACAGTATCTGTGCTATACCAGAGATGTTTAATATGCTAATTAAACTTTTTATGTAACATTTCATATGCCAATGAAGCATTTCAGTGATGTTTCAAATGCTAATGAAGGTATTCATTTATGTTTCAAAGGCTAATTAAAAGCTATGCTGTACTAAGAGACTTTTACTTTCACTCTTCCCAGAAATAAAAGTAAGGCTATTTCCTAAACTATACATTTGCTGGACGTTTGGATAACATGACACATAGGCAGTTTTGAATACATTTTTCAAATATGTAAAAAAATTCCAGGTGATGGGTCCACTTTATTGTATTATTTATATTTATTTATTTATTTGTTTGTTTTTTGCTGTTTGTGTAAATGTGTAACATTTGTTTTATAAATGCTCTCCAGGATACACTGGAGAAACACATTTTCTTCACTCCCTAAGCACAGCCATCTATGTTGAAGCAGTTTCTATCTTAGTATCTTAGTTTCTGATGATGTAACCTCTTGCGTTCTCCACACTACAGTTGTGCAGTTTATTGGGATTATAAATTCCAGTTTCAGATTGTGTTCCGTTTTTGAATAAAAGTGTTAGTTACATTTTCTGACAGCCGTCTGACAAACAAAAGAATGTGCTTAAAATATCTGCCACCAGCTTATGCCCACCAACAATCTTATCCACCATGGTTTTCAAGGATCCAGAACTATGCATCTTCATAGTCTTTACATTTATGAAAAAGATATTTGAGGATTTTATTTTATTTATGTATTTTGAAAGTGTTTTTTCAGGATCAGTATATTGAGATATCTCTCATTTTTAACCCATCTGCATTTATGTGAAATGGGAGAGATATTTCTTCTTTCTGGGGATGTTCCCAAGGGAAGGAAAATGCTGACAAAAAAAGGTTGAATGATCAGAAGGTTAACACTATCGTTTTCAGTGGGATTAACAGTTTGACATGAATGTTCACATGCACGCACACACATCATCATACACACACACATACATAATGAAGCATGCATGCATTCTCTCTCTCTCTCTCTCTCACACACACACACACACACACACACAAATCCACTCACCTTCCACTCACCTTCCTTTGCTTTGGGACAATGTCAGTGGAAATGGTCTTCTTATTGATAATAAGTACTTTCAATATTAAATTTATAGGCCGGACACAAGTACACATCATTTTGGTGACCACCATTATCTTTCTTCAAATGCATAGAGAAACAATACCCATTCAATCAGATGCACAATTCAGAGGTAAACAGCAGCCTGACTTGTAAGGTCCTTAAAAGACACACAAGAAGGCCTAGATTATGTTATTCGTGATTGGCTAAACCGGGGTCAAATTCCTTAAAAAAAAACTCTTCAGAAACTTTTTTTCACATTAAAATCATCATCAAAACACCAGTAGAACCCTTATGGAAATGTGATCTGAATTTATTACATTGCATTTGAATGGTCTTTCAAGGTGCTTTTGGCTTCCAATTGGCCAATCTCTGCTTCTATACGATAAGGCTGTAGAAACATAAAATGTGATCAATTGGGAGTCAAAAGCTATGTTTCAAAGCCCCCCTCACACATACACATCCACAAGTGCCTTTAAACATCTTTCCCACATTCAAACATTTCCACATTTTCACTCTGAATGCCAAAATGGCTACACAGCACATTGCAAAGCAATGAGTTGTACACCCCTTCTGGCACTCAGTGAGTTATCCCCTCTATTGCCAAATGAATTTGCACTGCATTGCTATGCTACATAAACAGAATGCGAGAGAATAACATACCTCCCAATTTCTCCATTCCAGTGATGGAGAGCAGTGACTTAACTAATCATTGGAGGGCCCTGATGCAAACATTTTGTGGGTCCCCTATCACATAAATATTTTCAAAAAGTCATGACTGAAACACCTCCATTGCCCGTGAGGCTAATGAAAGCTAATCTTCCAATAGAGGGGTTAATCAGTGAGAGTGGGCAGTGGTGGGAGTTTAGTTTATGGATTTTTATTTAATGAACCCTTCCATTGCCTGTGCTGTCAGAACACATTTCTGTGCAATGCGTACTAAGAAAATCTGGTGAAGAAAGGGTTAATTAGGGTGAGCATGAGCAAGGGATTTGGGGGAACTTGGGCTCACTTTTGGTTCATAATAGGTGAACTGGAAGGGTATTTGCCCCTCAGTTAACCCTGTATGCACAATGGAAAAGGCTTGTGGTCTGCTTGATTTTCTTGTACCTTCAGAGCCTCATTCTTGCAACAACTTGGGAAGGTCTCTCAGTACTGCCACAGGTTCCTACAGCAGTACTTCAATATTTACAGCGGTTATTGGGAGTTCAACATACCTAGGTATGAGTCAATGATCTTAATCTGTTTTGTAGCAGAATTCTATTGTAATCTATGACTGGAGAGTGTCAGTTTGTTATCTTACAGTATACTATAGGTAATCTCACTCAGATGTTTAGTAGTGACACAAGATGTGCCAGGACGGTCACGCCATTCTGGACATTACGGAACAATGTGGAATTCTGGGATGGCAGTGTGGCTGCATGCTGCCCTGCCATCCCATAATTCAGTGGACAAAAAAAAAAGTGCAGTGGTCCTTAATGACCTTCCCTGCCGGATCGGGAGGTCACTAAGGGGTTAAAGCTCATTGTAAGTCCTTCTGTTATACACAGTAAATATATAGCTATAACTCACTACTGTAAGAATGAAAAATAAGTGGAACTTAGACCAGGGTGTAGCAGAGAATGAGAATTTTTCAAAATAGTTTGAAAATGTAACATTGGTATGTGGCTTTTTTTTTGCTTAATGAACGAATAATTTTTAACATGGCATACATTTTTTCAGTTTTCCACTAACTGGGATGGAAAATGCAAGAAGGATGTTCATGACATCTGAATGATTATCCACAAATATTATGAGGGCATTCCATTTTAACAAAGCTCCAACTATCATGTGTCACAAACATCCTGAGGCAAAAAGAACTATGCAGCAGCAGAAATTAATATTCAAATCTTCCTTCAGAACATGCTGAATACAATATATTGATAGGAGGCTTCTTAACCATTACAAACCCCCAAATGCTTTCTTCATTCACATATAGGTTCTACATATGATTATGACT
The DNA here is from genome assembly GCA_037306005.1 of Rhinophrynus dorsalis. Classification (NCBI taxonomy): domain Eukaryota; kingdom Metazoa; phylum Chordata; class Amphibia; order Anura; family Rhinophrynidae; genus Rhinophrynus; species Rhinophrynus dorsalis. The sequence goes on along the minus strand of CM074721.1, from coordinate 263,086,454 downwards.
TAAATATAAATAATAGTTTTCTAATTAATTGTATTTATACTATCTTATACAAAAGGACAATGGGAAGACCCACCTGACTTTTCTTGGACCACAAGCAAAGGAATCAAAACGTTCAATCCTCACAATATAAGCAATATGGTTTTAGTTACAAAATTAATTACAATTTATACTGAAAACTCATGTAGAACCTTCAAACAAAATATATAACATTTATGAATGTAATTATGAAAAATGTCTGCAACACTGTTCTGTGTACAGATTATTCTGGTAATGCTGTTATGTATGTATATTTGTATGTATGTGTGTGTGTGTGAGAGGGAGATAGAGCATGCATGCTTCATAATGTACAAGTGGAGGATGATGTGTGTGCATGTGACCATTCTTGCCAAATTGTTAATCCACTGAAAATGATGGTTTTAACTTTCTGGCCACTGAACCTTTTTTGTCACCATTTATATGATCTTCAGAGGAGTGGAAGTGCTCATTCTAACCAGTAATTATGATGCCCAGGTGCACAATTCCATGAGTGGTACAATGTATAAATAGAAAGAAGGGGCAGCACCCATGTGTCTTTTATAAGCAATGAAAGCAATTTATTCTTGGTCATCTTATCGGTCCATGCTGGACAGTTCTCAGGTCAATAAGAAAACTGTAATGGCGCGAAACGTGCACAATCGCTATTTCCTGTGTGAAAATGACTAGGGAATAGGTTTGCGCATGATTTTGTTGAATTGCGCATGAAAATTCAAGATTAGCGAACCGCTGCGTATATTTATTTTTTTGTGGGCGTGGCTAAGATTAACTAATCTGTGTGAGTGGAATAGCGAATGTGCATAATGCAAGAACTGCTATTGCGAATTCATTTATATTTCTGTGTACTGTTGTCGTAAAATGGAATTTTTTATGTGCAATTCAAGAAGTGTTCGGTTTTTAGCTTCCTGGATTAGACCATGCACAAAATCTATCTGCGCACAAAAATGCCTTTATCCAATTGGAACATTTCTCGCATAACTCCATAAATGCACTATTTTTTAGCCTGCCATCTCTACACAAGGCATCAAGTGACATTAATCGTGCCACTGCGATTGGACCCCCGACTGCGGGGTATGGCGTCATCCCACGGGTGATGGTCACATGTAAGCTGACAAAAGCTATAGAGAGAAAAATATAGAGAAAAAAAAAACAAAAGATCAAATAAAAACCTAAATAAAACAAGAAAAATTAAACTAAAGCACAACCTCCAGAAAAGACCATATGCCACCCACCATAAAAAAGGTATAAACTCCCAAGTGTAAGTCAAAAGGAAAATGGTAAAAGTCAAAAGATAGATGCTTTTTATTGCCATCAAAGAATACCTACCACCTAACACCATAGTCATCTGTTGGCAACAACATATAAATAAGAAATTGACTACCAGCAGGGAACACCCATCAACCTTTGCAGCTGCCACCATCACCAGTGGCTCCCCTCCCAAATTCTACACCTGTCAAAAGTGTTCTTACTTAGTCACACATCCATCCACCAATGCCATTACCCCCTCCAGACAGAAATACTGTGCAGGTACAAATATGACAATTTGCGTCCATGCATTGCACCATATATGGCTCAATGACTACACATGGTAATGTGGTGGAGACAAACAGGATGCAGGGTATAACACCTAAAAATCATACATCGTGCAGAATATGAGTGCCTATTACTGTGGAGGGTGAATTATTTTTATTTATTTATATTTTATTTTCTTTTTTAATAATTTGAGTGCATGTGAATTTATTTTGCTTTACATTTCCTACCTCTTTGTATACCATTGTGTAGACTATTATATAAACAAAAAATTCTAGCCCTATTTATAATAGGGCAGTTGTTTGGTTACTATAAGTTAAGCAAGAAAACAATAAAGTGTATAAATCACAGTCACAACTATTATATGTATAAATAAAAAAAAATCACTCCTTATTGCTCCCTCTTATTACTATCAACAAAAGAAATATAATAAAACAGGTACATGAGGCAGATTTTAAAATATCTATATATATTTAAAGCAGTGCTTTATGTACCATAAAATTGGGTATTATTCTTTAAAAATTTGAGAGTGCACAGCTTATTTAGTATATATATTTAAATATATAAATTTACTGTTCACTTGCTTATGTCTGGTTTATACCCAGCACGGTATACTCCTAGATCAAAAAATGTTATACTCTCAGCCTCATTACAACCCAAAATGGCTAGCTCACTGCATATAATTTTCCAAAATACAAACTTGGCAATTAAATGCAAAACTGCCCTTACCTCAGTCAATAAACTGAAACCAAATATCATATACCTGCAAGAAACTAACATTATAATGAGCTATTCATTCACCAGAACTCACATCTAATTTTTTGTTTTCTCCTTCCTCACCTGTTAGGAATAGTTGAAAAGTCCAGTCTTCTTTTTTGCCGGAACTTTCATGAAAAAAGCATAATTTTTCTATTTTTTTATAAAATACCAGCAGATGGAAAGTCAACTAAAATGTTTTGCTTTTTGCAGCCAATAGATTTCCTGCAAGAAATTGGCAATTTCTATCTATGCTTTCTAAGGCCGTGAGAATTATTGCTGCAATACTATTGAGGGTTGAAGCAGGGAAATACACAGTGGAAAGTTACAGTATAAGCAACAGTAGTATTAGTAATGGGAGCCCAACACCAGCAGATTGTTCTGCCTCATAACAGAGAGCTGGGCCATGTTTCTAAAAGGAGAATGTTTCAGTTTTCTACTTATGCCTGATAATCCCCAATGCAATACTGCAGAGATGCGTATTTCTATGAGTACTAGTGCAGTGGGACAAGGGTGGGGAATTATTATATGTGGTTCTATGGCTAAAAGAACAACAAGGCTGGAGGTAAGTAGTTGTAAGCCAACCTGTGCAGTGGGACAAGGCTGGGGGGTCAGTTTGTGTCTTTCTATAGCTACCATTGGAAAAGACTAGGAGGAGTCAGCATATGTGGTTCTAAAGAAACCATGGGAAGAAGCTAGGGGGTTAATATATGTGGTCATATTGCTACTGTGGGAAAAAAGCTGTGAAGGGGGACAAAATGTATGTTTCTATTGCTACAAGTGAAGTTCAACAAGTCTGTTGGTTTTAGGCTGAGTGGTCAATATTAGTGTTGAGCGAGCATGCTCGAGCATCGCTCTGCTCGGCACATGGCGGTACTCGTACGAGTACCGCATGTGCTCGCCCGCCATGTTCGGGTCTCCTCCCCGCACGTTTCGCGGCTGCTGCGCAGCCAATAAACGTACAGGGAGCCTCTGACATCAGTGTAATGCCAGCAGCCATGTTGGCTGCTGGCATTACACTGATTGGCTGGCCAGAACCCGTGGTCGGGTGCTGTATAGCACATGACCAGCGAGTTCGGCTCAGTCTTAGCCAGGGAGAGATGAGGATAGGAAGGGAAAGTCAGTGTAGGGAGAAGAAAAGTGTTGTTGAACAAAAAAAAAGAACCAAAAGTCCTTTTTAGGACTACTGTGTGTGGGGGCAGCAGTTTATTTTGTGTGGGGGGAAAAAAAAAAAAAAAAAAAAAAATTCATATATTCTGTTTAGTGTGCAAAGTTGCAGATTAGAGCACATTCTGTTTAGTGTGCAAAGTTGCAGATTAGAGCACATTCTGTTTAGTGTGCAAAGTTGCAGATTAGAGCACATTCTGTTAAGTGTTCAAACTGTAAAATATCAGTCACATATTCCATTCAGTGTGCGTCGCCGCAGTTTAGCAGCACATTCTGTGTACTGTGCACAGTTGCAAAATAGGAAGAAATACTGTTAAGTCTTCAAACTAAAATATCAAAGTCACATATTCCATTCAGTGTGCGTCGCCGCAGTTTAGCAGCACATTCTGTGTACTGTGCACAGTTGCAGAATAGGAAGAAATACTGTTAAGTCTTCAAACTAAAATATCAAAGTCACATATTCCATTCAGTGTGCGTCGCCGCAGTTTAGCAGCACATTCTGTGCACTGTGCACAGTTGCAGAATAGGAAGAAATACTGTTAAGTCTTCAAACTAAAATATCAAAGTCACATATTCCATTCAGTGTGCGTCGCCGCAGTTTAGCAGCACATTCTGTGTACTGTGCACAGTTGCAGAATAGGAAGAAATACTGTTAAGTCTTCAAACTAAAATATCAAAGTCACATATTCCATTCAGTGTGCGTCGCCGCAGTTTAGCAGCACATTCTGTGTACTGTGCACAGTTGCAGAATAGGAAGAAATACTGTTAAGTCTTCAAACTAAAATATCAAAGTCACATATTCCATTCAGTGTGCGTCACCGCAGTTTAGCAGCACATTCTGTGTACTGTGCACAGTTGCAGAATAGGAAGAAATACTGTTAAGTCTTCAAACTAAAATATCAAAGTCACATATTCCATTCAGTGTGCGTCACCGCAGTTTAGCAGCACATTCTGTGTACTGTGCACAGTTGCAGAATAGGAAGAAATACTGTTAAGTCTTCAAGCTAAAATATCAAAGTCACATATTCCATTCAGTGTGCGTCGCCGCAGTTTAGCAGCACATTCTGTGTACTGTGCACAGTTGCAGAATAGGAAGAAATACTGTTAAGTCTTCAAACTAAAATATCAAAGTCACATATTCCATTCAGTGTGCGTCACCGCAGTTTAGCAGCACATTCTGTGTACTGTGCACAGTTGCAGATTTGCAGCACATATTCCGTGTAATATGAAGAAGGCGGGTAAAAAGGGACGGGGAAGTGGACGTGATCCTGATAGTTCAGGGCGCGGGTCAGGACGCGTAAAAACTGTGCCTGGTGCCAGAGCACAAGAAAGAAAGACATCCACCATACCTAGCTTCATGTCTCATTTTACAGGGCGTCGCAGGACATCACTCTCGAGGTCCGACCACTGCGAACAGGTGGTCGGTTGGATGTCAGCTGATACTGCTTCCAGTCGGTTAAGCACCACCCTGTCTTCCACCAAGTCCACTCTCAGTAGCCAAGAGTCTGGTCAACATAATCCTCACTCTGATCATCCTTCCTCCCACCATAGACGGTCTGGTCAAAGAAGTGATCCCACACTGGGATATAGTGAGGAGCTCGTCTCATCACCAATCCTTCATTTGACCCTCTCTCCAAGCACGCTTGCAGAGGAACATGACATCTTATGCCCAGATTCACAACCTCTAGAGGGTACCCAATCACAAGAAGATGACAGATGTGAACGGCATTTAAGGTCAAAGGAAGTAGTGGATGATGATGATGATGAAACACAGTTGCCATTAAATCAACCACTATTACTGTCTCAAGACCTTGTTGAGGAGGATGATATACAGTTGTCAATGACTGAGTATGTGGTGGGATCAAGACATGAGGAAGATGATCAGAGTGAGGAAGTGGAGGAGGACTTGGTGGACGATGAGGTGACTGACCCCACCTGGGAAGGTGTAGAGCCGAGCGATGACAGCAGTCCTGAGGGTGAGCCATCTGCAGCACCGCAACAGGCTGGAAGAGGCAGTGGTGTGGCTACAGAAAGAAGGCGGACCGCACCAAACCGGCCCGCAAATGTTCCACGGAGCACCCCCTTGCGTAAATCTACCTTGCCAAGGGGTAGGTGTTCCGCGGTATGGCGTTTTTTTAAGGAAAGTGCGGACGACAAAAGAATTGTAGTTTGCAACCTGTGCCACACCAGAATGAGCCGAGGCATGAACACTAGAAACCTCACCACCACCAGCATGATCCGACACATGGCATCCAAGCACCGTAATAAGTGGGAGGAACGTCTGGATCGCCCATCTGTGTCTGCAGGCCACACCACTGCCTCCTCTTCCCCTGTTTTCGGTGCCGGCCAATCGCCTGTCGAAGGCGCAGGCCCGCATACCTCCCGCCCTGCACCTGTACCATCTGAAGCACCATCAGCGACCACATCCACTTCCCTGTCCCAGCGCAGCGTCCAAATGTCGTTACCCCAGGCATTTGAGCGCAAGCGAAAATACCCAGCCACCCACCCACAGGCCATAGCACTAACCTCACACCTTTCCAAATTACTGGCCATCGAAATGCTGCCATTTAGGCCTGTGGAGACTGAGTCCTTCCGCAGCCTGATGGCAGCAGCTGTCCCTCGGTACGCAGTCCCCAGCCGCCACTACCTTTCCCGGTGTGCCATCCCCGCATTACACCACCATGTGTCCCGTAACATCACCCGTGCCCTGACCAACGCAGTTACTGGGAAGGTCCACTTAACGACTGACACATGGACAAGTGCTTGTGGCCAGGGACGCTACATTTCCCTGACGGCACACTGGGTGAATGTCGTGGAGGCTGGGAGCGACTCGGACCCTGGGATGGCACGGGTGCTACCCACGCTGAGGATTGCGGGCCCTACCTCCATCAGGGTTTCCGCCAGCACCTACGTTATTGGCTCCTCCTCCTCCGTTTCCACCTCCGAATTCTCTGCACGCAGCGCCACTCCCCCATCAGCCGGTAGCTGGAAGCAGTGTAGCACTGCAGTGGGGAAGCGTCAACAGGCCGTGCTGAAGCTGATCTGCCTTGGGGACAAACAGCACATGGCCTCAGAGCTGTTGCAGGGGATTAGTCACCAGACCGAGCAGTGGCTCTCGCCACTCAACCTGCAACCAGGCATGGTTGTGTGTGATAATGGGCGTAACTTGGTGGCGGCTTTGGAACTCGGCAAGCTCACACACGTACCATGCCTAGCGCATGTATTTAATTTAGTGGTTCAGCGATTTCTAAAAACCTACCCCAATGTGCATGATCTCTTGACCAAGGTGCGCCGCGTGTGTGCACATTTCCGTAAGTCATCTACAGCTTCAGCCGGCCTGTTGAAGCTGCAGCAGCGCTTACAATTGCCAGCTCACCGGCTGCTGTGTGACGTGAGCACGCGCTGGAACTCCACCTTCCACATGTTGGCCCGGCTTTGTGAGCAGCAGAGGGCAGTAGTGGAGTACCAGCTGTTACACGGTCGTCGCCTCTCCGTTCAACTTCCTGTAATCAGAAGTGAGGAGTGGGAATGGATGTCAGACCTCTGTGAGGTTTTACGCAATTTTGAGGAATCGACACAGATGGTGAGCGGCGATAACGCTATTATCAGTGTAACCATCCCACTTCTGTGTCTACTGAAACGCTCGCTGCTCACAATTAAAACTGACGCTTTGCATGTGGAAGAGGTAGAAATGCGGGAGGAAGAGCTTACACAAGGTGATAGCCAGAGCACCCTCACTTCGTCTTCTCAGCGACAATTGGAGGAGGAGGAGGAGGAAGACACGGTTGCCTCCGCTACAGAGGGTAGCCATGGAACTTTAGTTCCATCTCTTCAGCGTGGGTGGGCAGAAGAGGAGGAAGAGGATGAGGAGATTGAGAGTCATCCTCCTGGTGAGAACAGCGAAATCTTGACTGTTGGTACTCTGGCACACATGGCTGACTTTATGTTAGGCTGCCTTTCCCGTGACCCACGCGTTATACGCATTTTAGACAACACGGATTACTGGGTGTTCACCCTTCTGGGCCCCCGCTACAAAGAGAATTTCTCATCTCTCATTCCTCCGGTGGAGAGGACAAGCAAAATGGTGCAATACCAGAAGGTTCTTGTTGAAAAATTGCTCCAAAATTTTCCATCTGACAACGCTGGCGGCAGAGTACGTGCTACCTTGGCCAACAGAGAAGGGGAGAAAAGGGGAGCACACAGCAGTTCCGACAAAGGCAGGGCAACACTCTCCAAGGCGTGGGACACCTTCATGACACCCCGCCAGCACCCTCACCCTGATGCGCAGCCTAGTGTCACAAGGAGGGAAAAGTTTTGGAAGATGGTGAAGGAGTACGTAGCAGACCGTGTCAGCGTCCTCAATGATCCCTCTGTGCCTTACAACTACTGGGTGTCCAAGCTGGACACGTGGTATGAACTGGCACTCTACGCCTTGGAGGTGCTGGCCTGCCCTGCCGCCAGCGTTCTGTCTGAGCGGGTATTTAGTGCTGCTGGTGGCATCATAACAGATAAGCGTATCCGCCTTTCCACCGACAATGCTGATAGGTTGACACTTATAAAAATGAACAAGGCCTGGATTTCCCCTGACTTCTCCACTCCACTGGAGGAAAGCCCTGGGGGAACATAAACTCACTTTATATATGTTATTTACAATGATGGGAATACTCTGTATTCCCATTCACCCCTTCCACCCAAAAAACGGGTATATGGTTGACTCTTAATCTTCTCATCCTCCTCCTCCTCTTCCATATGCCCTGTGATATAATTTTTATATAGGGCCAGCTCACCAGCGGGCCCTGTGATATAATTTTTATACAGGGCCAGCTCACCAGCGGGCCCTGTTTGACAATTTTTGTATAGGTCAGCTCACCAGCGGGCCTTCTCATATAATGTTTTATTGGGTCAGCTCTCTAGCGGGCCCTCTCATAAAATGTTTTATAGCGTCAGCTCACTAGCGGGCCTTCGCATATAATGTTTAGGATGGTCAGCTCCGCAGCAGACCCTCACCCATAATGTTTTAGATGGTCGGCTCAGCGCACGTTTCCCTCTTAATCATGGCCCCAGTTCTGAAAAATCGAGGAAATTTTTGGGAGAATTTGCCTCTGCGCACGTTTCCCTCTTAATCATGGCCTCAGTTCAGAAAAATCAAGGAAATTTTTGGGAGAATTTGCCTCTGCGCACGTTTCCCTCTTAATCATGGCCTCAGTTCAGAAAAATCGAGGAAATTTTTGGTAGAATTTGCAGATGATATACAAGTAAATATACAGCAAATACTGTTTGGTAACAATTTTTCGCCTAAAGTCGTTTTTATTTTCCTTTTTGTGTGTTTTACGGTCAGTCTGTAAAAATGGCGTACTACGGGCGAAAGATCGTTCCCAGCAGCGATGTTGGAGTCCAAGATGCATCCAGACATCCTCCCTATGCTGTCCCTGAACCATTTCTGTGGTGTTTCCATCATTTTCTTCCCTTTTCCTATGGACCAGGCACCCTCCCCTCATCAGAGCAGGGGGTGCCTGGTGTAATGCTCGAGTCCTCCCATTGACTTCAATGGGGCTCGGGTGCTCGGCCGAGCACTCGAGCCTCCGGGGGTGCTCGGTCAGAGCACCCGAACACCCGAGCATTGGGGTGCTCGCTCATCACTAGTCAATATATGAGTTGTTATGGCTGGCTACCAGTGCAGAGGGACAAGGCTGAAGGTATATGGATTCCAGTGCAGTTGGACAAGGCTGGGGTTAAGTATATGGGACTCTGTGAGTCCAATGGGACAGGACTGGGGGTTAGTATGTGTGGTTCTATGACCACCAATGCAGTGGAACAAGATAGGGATAAATATGTGTTCAGTGGAAAGAGGCTGAATGTAAGTGTGTTTAGTTCTATGGATTCCAGTACAGTGAGCCAAGGATGAGTTTCATCATGTGTGTTTCTATAGCTACCAGTGCAATGTGACAAAGCTGGTCTATCATTATGCACAGTTCTATGGATACCAGTGCAACAAGGCTTGGGGGAGCAGTATATCTGGTTCTGTAGCTGCTTTTCAGTGCAGTGGGACAAAGCTAGTGCTAGGTATGTCTGGTTTTATGAATTTCAGTGCAGTGGTCATATGTATGGTTCTACAGTGCTGGAGGGTCTGTTCAATACATTGAAAAAGTGGAATTTTTTTGGGATTCCTGCAGAAGGTAAAAAGTGCTGTTTTTCACACTTCTCTTTTTAGGTGAAGGTTTTCATACACCCCTAAGCATCAGTTCAGGTGTATAGCTACCTGAACCGATCCTTTGCACAATGCGCAATATTGCCATAGTCTCACATTTTTAGAACCACTGTCTTCTGGTGGTATTGATAATGTCTCAAAATTTGGTATGACTGACTGGCAAGACAAAGGCAGCTGGGGTCCAATTTGCTTGCTGTTATTATTTATCACTGTGTTTGACATGTCTGGGGGTGTGAGAATGAAGCAAAGGAGGCTGATCCCAAATACTCCAACATTATTGTCTTTGTGTTGGGGAAATGTGGGGAAAGAAGTTGTTGATTTAGTTTATTTAGTTACATTTTCTTTTTTGGACAGTGAAAATATATATATATATCTCCGGCAGCTGCCTGGGAGACTGACGTGAGCTGTGTGACTAAGGCAGAATTGATAGACAGCAGATGACATTGAGAATTTTGTTTAAGGCTAAGGCAAGTAAAGTGGTAGTTGAAAAACTAACTGCAGCCATGGTTGCTGCAGCATGTGCAATAAATGATGATGATCCTTCTCCTCCCAGGGAGGATGCAATTTGTCAAGGTCCCACCAAAAGTTCCTTTACCACCACCATCGCCAGTACAAAAAACAAAAAGAAAACATATAAGAAGAACACTGGCGATGACAAGGAGTCGCTTTGTAGTGTTGATGATGGAAATGGCATAATGGAGGAAGGTTTAGCAGCTGAACCAACTGCTGCATTCGACAGGGAGACAAACAAGCACCAAAACACCTGTCCTCAAGGTAGTAGTGAACTGTGTGAAAGTAAAATTAAAAAGAAATTGTCTGACACATCTAAAAGCTAAGAGGAATTTAAGAGTAGTGGGAAAGAAGCGGCGGGAGATGCTGATGCTGAGGATGAACTAACAATGGCTGATGATGACCTAATGATGGCTGATGATAATGATGATGCAGATCTAGACTATATCCTCCTCTTCTTCAGATACAGATGACGTTGAAAGTGAGAGAAAGGATGACATGGCTAGAACATCAGCAGAAAGGCATAGGTTCAATCTTTCACCACTGAAAAGGAGCACTGTGCCTGTCTATAAACTGCTTGAGAAAGCCATTGGAAAGACTGACCCGGGACAAGCACAGATATCAAAAAGCACACAGTCACCCTATCAGTCATCATCAGAATCATTGCCTCATCAAAGTCCTACTCAGCCACACACACCTGTTTTGAGTACCCAGCAGCAGCAACAACAACAGGAACAGAGGTTATTAACATCCACAGTTAGATATGATGAGTGCCTCTGCTGCTGCCTCTCTAAGTGCTGTACCTTTGACACCTAGTAGTAGTGGAAGTAGAATTGCATCAAAATCTAGCCCCGGTAGTAGTAGTAGCAGCAGCGCCTCAGGAATAGGGGTGGGCGAAAATTGAGAAAAATTTCCTGCATGACTTTTCACAAAAAAAGGCAGATTTTTCACTTTTTTAGTGAAACTTTTCTCTTTTTCACCACAGCTAAATTTTCCTCCTTTTCACCTATTCCAGCAAATTTTTTGCCTATTCCAACACATTATTCTCCTATTCTAACACATTTTTCTCTTATTTTAACACATTTTATCCTATTCCAAAACATTTTTCATATTCTAACACATTTTTTTCTTATGTTTAATATGGTGCACCATTTCCCAGCACAATATTACTTCTTCTGAGGGCTGTGGTGGAGAAATAAGTAGCTGGAAATCAAAGATGTGAGTCCTATAGCAACATATACCTTGAAAAATGTCTTAGCATGCAGAGTGCCTTTGTCCCTTGCCCACAACACTTACTTCCTGCTTAAGTGACACTGGCACATATTCATGATGATGAGGAGAGGGATCATCATCATTTATTGAACATGCTGCAGCAACCATGCTGGTGAGCTGCATTGGGGCAGAAATTAGTGAAATTCTACCACTGATATTTTTATTGCAGAAAAAATGAGGAGCATGATTGAGGATTCTTACCATAATGACAACACAGACATGCACCAGCTGGTAAAGAACATGCTAGTGTACTTTGAACAAGATCCTCGCATAGTATCCATTAAAAGCAAAGAGGAATGTATTCTTGCCATTTTGCTGGACCCCTGCTTCAAACACAAAATTTCTGAATTTCTGCCAAAGGGCCATCAGCAGTTTGTCACAAGAAGGAGTCATGACGATCAGGAATAACTCTCTGAGGAATCGGATTCTGTCAAGAAATATCGAGACATGCTTATTGATCGAGTGGAGGGTTGCATTGTGGAGGATGAGAAGGAGAAAGTGAGGCCACAACAAACATCTAGACAATATAGTGAAAAGGAAGGCAGCAAAGCATTTCAACCGTCAGAAGCAGCTACATCATCAACCAGAATATCCCATTCAGAACACAGGGCAATTCATTGGTCTCAGCAGGGGAAGAGGTGGCAGCACATCTTTTTGTGACTTGCTCCCTGAGATGGGTTGGTACCTGACACACAGGAACACCATGTATCACCTAGAAGTGGTCTCACTGCATGTGAAATGGTTTCTGTAAACTTGCAGGATAGCTATGTTTTATACAGAAACAATGACCCCATGGACTACTGGCAAACAAAGCAGTATGTGTGGCCAGCTTTGACAGGTACTGCAGTGGAAACCCTCAGTTGTCCTCCATCAAGAGTTGAGTCAGAGAGGGTTTTCAGTGCAGCTGGTTACATTGTCAATGACCACAGGATGTGGTTATCAAGCAGCAATGTTGGGAGATGAATATTCTTTAAAATGAACCAACATCTCATACCATCTGAGTATCAGGTAGCAAAAACCACACATGCCAGACAAAGCCAGGAAAAATATATTAACAGCAGCACAGATGAGGAGGTGGACGAGGGATGTGAAGAAGGGTTTCCACCATCTTGGGACCACTGCTATGAATGACAAGTAGTTTGTCAATAACTGAGAAGGAGGAGAGAGATTTGACTCAAACATGACAATAGTAAAAACTATATACATACACAAATCACACCATACCAGCCTGCCCCCCCTACCACCACTACAATACACATCTGCCACACTGTATGAATTTTATTTTTATTTATTTTTTAATCTCTTGACATCATCATGAATATGTGCCAGTGTCTCTTTAGAAGGAAGGTAGTCTTGTGGGTAAAGGACAAATGCATTCTGCATGCTCGCATCTTTGACTTTCAGCCACTTATTTCTAAACTTCAGCCCTCAGAAGAAGTAATATTGCAGTGGGCAATGTAGTACCTATAGGAGATATAGGCAAAAAATGTGTTAAAATAGTTGAACAATTTGTTAAAATAGGTGAAAAGGAGGACATTTTTGCATAAGTGAAAAGGAGAAGACTTTCTCAAAAAAGCAAAAAGTTGGCAAGTTTTCACAAAAAGTCATGCGGGAAATTTTTCACACTTTTTGCCCACCCCTAGTTACAGTATCACATGTTTTCTACTTTTGGGATGATTACAAATTCTCAACATAAACCTCAGGTATATTATGCTTGGAGTACTTTATTATGGCAGATATACTAAGGTGTAACCTGCCATTCACCTCTTCACAAACTTGTCACAGAGTGTGCACCATGCAGTTGGAGATGATTGCACACTTACTGCACCCAAATAAAAGTGTTCCATGACCATTGATTTGAGAGCGGGAGGTGGATTTGGATTTTCTTGACTGGGTACCTTATCCTCAGGTGCAACTAAAGTGGATTTTGGTACTGTTACAGCCTCAGTACTAGCATTAGGATCCATCACCACCTGTCTCATGTCACTGCTGAGCCAGGTATGTCAACCACCACAATCTGTGGTGGAGATGATGTTGCCATTTCCACTACTGCTGTACTTAGCAGAATGGTGGACATACCAGCCTAATCCTGCAGTGATTGTGATATTTGCTCATTTGATTCATCAGCAGCAGGAACTAATACATCAGAAGACAAGTGTCTCACATTTCCACTCCTGGTTGGTCTGAGTTAAGTAGGCATTCACAGTGAGTGCCACCCCCATCAGCAGTACATGCTTCCTCTTTTCCTGTTGGTGGTGGTTGTGATGAATGTAACATAGATATTGGTGATGCACTTGGTGTCACATTCATAGCAGCAGCACCACTGCCTCCACCACCACCACCACAAGATTTTTTGGTGGTGGTGTTGAATGTGATACAGGTTTTGGTAGTGTACCTGGTGTCACACACACACTGAAGCACCAACACTACCAGAATCTTCCTCCTGTCTTACTAATGGTGGTGGTCATGGCATGTATGTCACATACATGTAGGAGATGCACCTCATGTTACATTCACAGCAGCAGATTCAGGGTCAGGCTGATGATGCTGTAAACATGTTGTGCCACTACTACTCCTCACCTGGGGAAAAAACTATTTTCCTCTCTTCAAAATCAAACCCCAGGGTCCTGGGGATGTGGTGGAGGTGGCAGTGCCATAGGCTGGTGGTAGTGCTCGGCTCTGAGCCCCACTAGTGCTTGTGCTACTGCTAGAAGATTCATCCTCTGTAACAGATGTTCTCCAACTCATCTTGCTCATTTTGCACAGAGTGCTTCAGTATTCTCATTGCACAAAGTGCAGTACTCAACTACAACAAAACAAAATATAACTACTGAAAACTTTAAAGTGTACAAAGTCTGATTGATATGAAGAAAATATAGATGAAATAAATAGATATAAGAATCCAAGAAGTGATGATTGCGGGAGCACTCACTGCTGGGTGAAGAGTGATCAATAATCCATTTGGGCAAAGATAGCGTTAAACTTGCATTTATTTCAAAATTAAAACAAAAGCAAATTTCCAAGCATAGAGGGGTGCAGGACTAGTAAGCACTAAGATCGAAGAAGTTACAAGTCAAGCGTCTAACGCATTTGGCGCTAGAAAGCGCTTATTCGTAGACAAGTTGCACTACCAGAATGCCTGTATTTAAAAACTTTTAAAAGCCAGTGATTGGCCAAGCATAAACGATACAAAATGTAACAACCCATATTAAATGCGGAGGAGATATTAACCCTCCATTGACACATCTTTAACACCAAAGGCAATCAGCTTTACAATATATGATCCTGTTGCTGTCTAAAAGAAAGCTTATATTCCAGAAATAAAATGTATTGGTGCCACTAAGCCCATAAGAGGGAAAATTGAAACAGAGAAATTGAAATTCTTATGTCCAAAAATCAAAGTACTCATATTGGGAAACTTGTTCATCAGGTGAAACAAAAGAGAGAGAAACAAAGTGTACAGTGGGACATCATACCAATACACCAAAAATAAATGGAAAATAAAAAATATGTGTTTATATAACTGTTTGAATGAATAATAAACAGTAAATAAATTATTTCAAAAAACATGGCTAATGTCCCATTCTGCATTGAGCCCCACAGGGGTTCTTGTTTGTAAATTTAATATCCAATAGGCCTCTCTTTCATTC
Organism: Rhinophrynus dorsalis; assembly: GCA_037306005.1. Taxonomy (NCBI): domain Eukaryota; kingdom Metazoa; phylum Chordata; class Amphibia; order Anura; family Rhinophrynidae; genus Rhinophrynus; species Rhinophrynus dorsalis. Next base: position 263,071,328 of record CM074721.1, on the reverse strand, counting down.
GCCATTCTGAACAGATCTCCGCCTCTCCAGGGTAATCTTACCCTTTCAATTCCCATAAAACTTAGGCAAGACAAATCCCCACCATGACCCTTTTGATATGTCAAGCCACTGCTGAATCAGAGAGTCAATTTTCTGTTTGGTACTAGTCCTGCACCCCTCTATGCCTGGACATTTGATTTTGTTTAAAGTTTGAAATAAATGCACGTTTTAATGCTATCTTTGCCCAAATGGATTATTGATCACTCTTCACCCAGCAGTGAGTGCTCCCGCAATCATCACTTTTTGCATTCTTATACTTGCACAGTTTAGAGCACCAACACACTGTGGGTGAGTGCATTTTCATTATCCTCTTCAATTCTACAGCCGTTTTTGTATCAATGTGGCGTGTAACACCAACTCTGTTTTTTGGTGTAAAATAAATAGATAAAAAAAGAACATTTTCCATCAAGCAGTCAGTAAATAATAAAAATAATAAACAAATAAACACAAACATAAACATTGTTGAGGAGTCTAAAGCATGCTTGATTAAGCAAAAGAAAATTAAATTAATCAAGCGTGCTTCACTTCCAAAAACAAAAAGAAAATTGATCAATCACAGACTTGATCAATCTAAAAAATGTAATTCCATCCACATAACAAAAAAAAGAAACATACAATTTGATACAAATATTAAAAATAATCCATAATGCATCCAAATATATCAATATCAATAGATCAAGTGCACAGAGCATGTTCGGTCAAGAAAAACAAATGAATCAAAAAGTGTGCAAGACTTAAAAAAAATGACTTTAAACAATCATGGAAAAAAATATTAGGGCTTTCACTCATATAAACAACTGAAAGGAAATTCAAGGCTAATTTTCCATGAACATTAATTCTACTCTACATCTCGCTTTTGGTTTCCTTTCATTTTCTGGAAGATGTGGAGTTCATGTCTGAAGAAACTTTACACTTGTATTTCCAAGTATTTATTCACGAGTAAGAATTTTATCACTGGCTTAAATTAAACAGATTTTCTAGCATTTTATTATATATATATATATATATATATATATATATATATATATATATATATATATGAACACAAACAGGAAAAAGCGCTCTATAGTACTGTATAAAAGTATATGAGACACATATATGAGAAAATATAGGAAATAAAACAGAACTGCTATCCAGCTGTGTGTCAAAGCACTGACCTCATCAGTGCTTCAGACACACCGGAGACAATGCTGTTCTATAGAATACAATAAGGTACAATGAAAGATTATTAAAAACTAAAAAGTAATTGGGTAACACAATATGGATACATCGTGTATCCAACTACAGCATAAAATATAATGTGATGAATATAAATAAGTTGCAAAATGTTGCGCTGTTATAAAAGTCACTATATAGGTAAGATGTAAAATTCTCTAACTCGACTGGCAAGAGGCTAATTCTCCCGTCTATGATGGTAAATAGAAACAGAGTCTCTCTGTAATCTGTGATGGAATTGTAATAAAATGTATCACCTGTAAAGATGTAGCAAAGGTGTAACAGAGTCCGGAGCTGAGCACTAAAAACCAAATGTAGATTGACCCCATCTATATTAACTTACGTGTCAATGTGAGCCTTTGTATTGTAATAATATTGGGCCTTCCTCCACTCTATCTAGCGGGTGATGTGTACCGGTGCACAATGAATCTGTCAGTATGATCTGACCTGGCACCATTCCTCAAGATAAGGTCTCCAACTTCAATCCGGTGTCCGTCGATATGCGGCACTGGAGATCACCGACTCCAATATCTATTCAGTAGACAGAATCCCCTCTTGTGTATGGCTGTCAGCACTCAAACAAGATAGCATGCTCCTTTCTGAATATATATAGGCTAACTTTGGACTGAATTCAATTACAGGTGATAACTTTATCACTGGTTGTAGCTCCAAAATTGCCCACATATATAGAAAAATTGTAAAAATTTCCTTGGTCATTAATCTGTAAAATATGTTACTGAAGGGGTTAATCAGGCATTAGTTCAAGTATATCTTCAAATAACAGGGAATAGTCTAGTACAGTGATACTAACAGGGAATAGTCTAGTACAGTGATTCTTAACGTTAGTCCTTGGGACACACCAACAGGTCATGTTTTAATACATTCATGCTGGTTTCCACATGGGTAATTTATTTTGCTTGCACTGCTTGTGCTTAATTAGGGATATCATTAAAATCTGAGCTGTTTATATGCCCCAAAGACTAAAGCTGAGGATCACTAGTCTAGTACTTATTTCTCAGTACACACTTTTGGAGAAGCCCCTTGCCACCTCAACCAACCACCCCACAGGTAGGAAGGCTGCCCCTGCATCCTCAACCAGCCACCCAACACTGTAACATGGTATTAGGGAAAAAAAAATTCATTCCTCGTGGTGGGGCATCAAGACACCTCCTAATGGTGCCAGCTACTGATCTCTCAGCAGACTTGTCTGGGAGATCAACAGAGGTTAATCAAGGGAGCAAGAGAGTTCCCCCACCTCCAGGGTACCCAAAGTACTTGGTAGAAGTAGGCAGGATTGAAAAACCCTTTCACATCAATGTGGGAGGCTTTCCTTTATTGACTTGAAAGGATTTTTCCAATATATCAGGTAGGATGGAAGCAAGGGGCCCTCTTGCTCCCCTGAATTACCTCTATTTATCTCCCAGCTGAATTGACTGGGAGATCAGCAGCTGGGGGCCATCAGGAGGGATTCTGACACCCCACCACAAGTAGAAAACACAGACAAAAAACAGAAGACGCCCAATAGTGCCTGTAAGAGTATTACTAAAAATAGTATAGCCAAAGAAAGATATATTGTAATCACAAAAGGTAGATGCTGGTTACTCTGGCTTATGCCCAAACCAGCCACAGAGCTTGTGGTGAATATTTAATCTGTCCCCACACAGAGTTTCGAATGGTGAGATAAACTGGAACAGCAGGAAATCCTCCAGGGTGTAAGGGGAAAATGTATATATATATTTATTTAAAAACATAACAAACTTATTGTTGATATTAAATAAATCAAATTTTGGCAACGTTTCGCAGTTCAAGACTGCTTTTTCAAACCAACTAATTATCAACAATAGATCAAATACAAACAAACAGAGCAGCCATGTTTTTCAGATTTAAAATTTCCCTCCCTGATTGTCATTGGATGACCTCTCTCAAGGTCACCAACTGACCTCAGGGTTACAATACATCGATAAATACACATATATAAATGATAACTTAATAATATGTTATCCAATACATCTCTCTCCAATCACCCTGTTATTATCCTAATACAAACAATATGTTTTATTCCATATAGCCCTCTCCACTATTGAACAGTGTTAAGATTGTTGTTGCTTAGAAACCAAAATACACATAAAATCATAACTCTATATATATATAGGTAAATAAATCTTATGTAAATGAGCAATTTATTCTAAATCAATGTTAATATAATAAAAAAAAAATAAAAAAATGCTTTCAATATTATCCATCCGTGAAAGGGTTAAACTTCAATTTTCAGTGTAATGTAATGTAATCTTAATAATCTGATTGATAATGGTAACGATAAACCATCATAGGCACAATATATAAAGAAAAATTGAATAGAAATAAAACTTATAAATTGTATATTTCAATTTTGTCACTATAACCCTTAACCCCTTGAGTGCCAGCTACTTACGCCGTACGAGTGGACACAGCTGTACCTGCTGTGCCACGCTCGTACGGCGTAAGAGAGAAATGCGGTCACTGCATGAGCCGGTATAACCGGCATGCAGTGGCCGCATTAAAAAAAAAACAACCCCTGGCACTCATGGGGAGGCATGAGGATCACTCCTCATGCCTCCCCAGTTATTGATCTCCCAGCCGATCGGGCTGGGAGATCAATACACACAAAGGAGAAACAAAGTTTCTCCTTCCCCCTCTCTCCTACCCGAACTTCCGGGTAGGAGTGGGCGGGACCGGGGGAATCCTCCAAACGTCATCGGTGACATGGTCACCGATGACGTTAGGGAAGTTTCCCCGATCCTGTTCACTCCTACCGGTGGTAGGAGTGAAGGGCAGGAGAGCTCTTGCTCTCCTGCGGTCGCACCATTGATCTCCCAGCCTATCGGCTGGGAGATCAATGACTGGGGAGACACCAGGAGGGGTCCTGATGTCCCCCACGAGGTCTGAAATGTCTTAAAAAATAAAAATAAAAAAAATAATAAAATTAAAGTAATCCTGTGAGTGCCACAGGGTCCCAGCACATTGCTTTGCAATGTGCTGGAGACCCCTGTTGCACTCACAGGGTCTATTCTTTGGGGGGGATTTTTTTTTTTTTTTAAGACCTCATTGGGGGGATCAGGGGGGATCCTGATGCCCCTCAATGAGGTCTATAATTAGAAAAACACAAAAAAAAAAAATTTAACCCTGTGTGTGCCACAGGTGGGGGTCCAATGCACCCCCCCCCCCTCCTGTGGCACACACAGGGCTTTTATCATTATTTTGTTACCAGAGATTGTTGGGGGGCCATCAGGATTGCTCCTGATGGCCCCCCAACAAGCTCTGATTACAAAGTAATGATAAAAAAAAAATTAACCCTCTGAGTGCCACAACGGTCCAATGCATTGCTTTGCAATGCGCTGGAGACCCCGGTGGCACTCACAGGGACACTTTTTTTGATAACTTTTTTTTTTTTTTTGTAAGACCTCATTGGGGGGATCAGGGGGGTTTGTATACCCCTCAATGAGGTCTATAATAAAAAAAAGTAAATAAAAAAAAAATTAACCCTGTGTGTGCCACGGGGGGGGGGGGGCAATGCAGCCCCCCTTCTGCGGCACACACAGGGCTTTTATCATTACTTTGTTATCAGAGATTGTTGGGGGGGGGTCATCAGGATTGGTCCTGATGGCCCCCCAACAAGCTCTGATTACCAAGTAATGATAGAAAAAAAATTAACCCTCTGAGTGCCACAAGGATCCAATGCATTGCTTTGCAATGCGCTGGAGACCCTTGTGGCACTCACAGGGTCACTCCGTTTGTGGACATATATATTTTTTTTTACTAAGACCTCATTGGGGAGGGATCAGGGGGTCCTGATGCCCCTCAATGAGGTATATAATAAAAAAAAAAAAATTAAAAAAAATTTAACCCTGTGTGTGCCACTGGGATAGGGGTTCAATGCAGACCCCCTTCCTGTGGCACACACACAGGACTTTTTATCATTACTTTGTGATCAGAGCTTGTTTGGTGGCCATCTGAATACAAAGTAACGATAAAAAAATTAACCCTTTGTGTGCTACAGGGGCCCAATGCATTGCTTTGCAATCCACCGGACACCCCTGTGGCACCCAAAGGATTATTTTGTTTTCCCCTTTTATTTTTTATTTAGACCTCATTGTATGGGTTCTGATGCCCCCAACGAGGTCTACACAAAAATATTGGGGGAAAAGCCCCAAAAAATGCACGTGCCACAGGGAGGGTCTGACGCAGTGCTTTGCAATACGTTGGACCCCCTGTAACACACACACACACACTTTTTTTTTTTTTATTATTCTGTTTTTAGACCTGGATGGGGGACACCAGGAATGTTCCTGACACGGCCTCCCCAACGAGGTATGAATACAAAATAATAATTAAAAAAAAACAACTCTTTGTGTGCAACAGAGGGTCCAACGCATTGCTTTGCAGTGCATTGGGCACCCTTGTGGCATGCACAAAAAATGCCTCCGATTCCCCCCCCACACATACACATGTACCGTATTCCCCTGCCTGGTTCCACAGCCAACTGGCAGTCCCATTCCCCAGCCTGACCCCCAGCCTGTTTCCACTGCCTATTGGTAGACTCAAAGTACCAGTATGCACTAGATTCAGGCTGGGAATCAAACTTTGTATGAGGGGGACATACAGTGCACACTGGTAGTCACAGATCTCCCATACACACTCTCAGACACTGCCCCACCATCTCCACCATCCTTGCTCCTCTGCTCATACCCACACACACTGCCTAATCCCTCACCCTCCCACACTGTTACACTGGTAGTCACAGGTCCGCGCGTACACTGGCTGACGCCCTAGCTTCTTTCATCTGTTAGCCATAAAATCACACATACACTGTTTGCTTTCCCATTCCTATTTCACTGGTAGCTACACTCCTGTCACTCAAATTGGTATGTCAACCCACAGCAGTTGAGTACCATTATAGCCATTTTCGTAGAGGCAAGTCAGGTTTGAGAAAATGTTAGAAACATCAGTTTGTAGTAGGTGTAGTTTTCTACTTCTAGCACTCCCTAAGGTAGTTCAGCTCATACCAATGGGGTGTCGTTTGACTCCTAAGAGCTTTAGCTAACGAATGCAGTTGAAAATTCCATGGTTTTCACAGAGCTCCATACATTTGAAGGGGCAGAAATGTAAGAAAATGCCTTTTTTTTCATTAGCGCCACCTCCTGGAAGCATTTGTGCATGCCAGCCTTTGGGTATGAAGGCAAGTGACCCCTCATTAGATGCGTCAGGTTGTTTTCTTTCCAAAATGGCATTGTTTTCTACCTTTCCTGCATATCTATTATGGTTATAACCATTTTAGTGCAAGAAGATAATTTAAGAAACAAAAGTGTCAGGTTTACGTACGTGTTCCTAGCACCCACATATTGTATGTTAAGCCACACAAATGGGCTACCATTTTTCTCATGTTGGTAGCAGGTACTGAATACAGCAGGAAATGTTATGGTTTTCAAAGATTTTAGTATCTTTGAAGTGGTGGAAATGTAAAAAAAAACATGTATTTATTCCCATAGCGCCACCTTTTGGAAATATTTGTGCACTTCAGCCCAGGGGTAGAAAGGCAAGTGACCCCTCATTTGATGCGGGAGAATGTCTACTTTCCAAAATGGTATACCTTTTATACCTTTCCGTCATTTCTCTAACAGTTATGAACATTTTAGTACAAGCAGCCATTTTCGAAGAAGCAAACAGGTAGGTGTAGTTATGCTTTTCTGGCACCCCTAAGGTATGTCGATTCATTCCAATGGGGTGTCATTTTTCTCCTAAGAGCACTAGCTAATGAATACAGTTGGAAATTCCATGGTTTTCACAGATTTCCATACAGATGAAGGGGCAGAAATGTAAGAAAATGCCATTTTTTTCCTATAGTGCCACCTTCTGGAAGCATTTGGGCACAACAGGCTTGGGGTAAGAAGGCAATTCACCCCTCATTAGATGCGCCAGGTTGTCTTCTTTCAAAAATGGTATGGTTTGTTTAGCCTTTCTTCACTTCTCTAGTTGTTATAACCATTTTTGTACAGACAAGTAATGTTTGAGAAAATGTTAGAAAAATTAGTGGTTGCAATAGGTGTAGTTTGGTACTTGTAGCGCCCACTAAGGTAGGGGAACTCATACCAATGAGGTGTCATTTTTCTCCTAAGAGCACTAGCTATTGAATACAGTTGGAAATTCCATGGTTTTCACAGATTTCCATACAGATGAAGGGGCAGAAATGTAAGAAAATGCCATTTTTTTCCTATAGTGCCACCTTCTGGAAGCATTTGGGCACAACAGGCTTGGGGTAAGAAGGCAATTCACCCCTCATTAGATGCGGCAGGTTGTCTTCTTTCAAAAATGGTATGGTTTGTGTAGCCTTTCTTCACTTCTCTAGTTGTTATAACCATTTTTGTACAGACAAGTAATGTTTGAGAAAATGTTAGAAAAATTAGTGGCTGCAATAGGTGTAGTTTGGTACTTGTAGCGCCCACTAAGGTAGGGGAACTCATACCAATGAGGTGTCATTTTTCTCCTAAGAGCACTAGCTAATGAATACAGTTGGAAATTCCATGGTTTTCACAGATTTCCATACAGATGAAGGGGCAGAAATGTAAGAAAATGCCATTTTTTTCCTATAGTGCCACCTTCTGGAAGCATTTGGGCACAACAGGCTTGGGGTAAGAAGGCAATTCACCCCTCATTAGATGCGGCAGGTTGTCTTCTTTCAAAAATGGTATGGTTTGTGTAGCCTTTCTTCACTTCTCTAGTTGTTATAACCATTTTTGTACAGACAAGTAATGTTTGAGAAAATGTTAGAAAAATTAGTGGTTGCAATAGGTGTAGTTTGGTACTTGTAGCGCCCACTAAGGTAGGGGAACTCATACCAATGAGGTGTCATTTTTCTCCTAAGAGCACTAGCTAATGAATACAGTTGGAAATTCCATGGTTTTCACAGATTTCCATACAGATGAAGGGGCAGAAATGTAAGAAAATGCAATTTTTTTCCTATAGTGCCACCTTCTGGAAGCATTTGGGCACAACAGGCTTTGGGTAAGAAGGCAATTCACCCCTCATTAGATGCGGCAGGTTGTCTTCTTTCCAAAATGGTATGGTTTGTGTAGCCTTTCTTTACTTCTCTAGTTTTTATAACCATTTTTGTATAGACAAGTAATGTTTGAAAAAATGTTAGAAAATTTAGAGGTTGTAGTAGGTGTCTTTTTGCACTTCTAGCATCCCCTGTGGTAGGTGAACCCAAACCAATGGGGTGTAATTTTTCTCCCAAGAGCACTAGCTAATGAATACAGTTGTAAATTCCATGGTTTTCACAGATTTCAGTACAGTTGAAGGGGCAGAAATGTAAGAAAATGCCATTTTTTTCCTATAGTGCCACCTTCTGGAAGCATTTGGGTACCACAGGCTTGGGGCAAGAAGGCAAGTTACCCCTCATTAGATGCGGCAGGTTGTCTACTTTTCAGAAATATATAGTTTTATATAGTTATTCCACTGTTTTAGGGTAGTTTTACCACAAAAACCCTAGAATGTGCATTTTAGTTTATAAAGTTGAAAATGTCATTTTGCGCTGCTGGTGATTAGGGCTCTGCGCTAGCCTTGGACTTAGGTAAAACTATACAAATTTGGTATTTTTTTACTTGGGGGACTCTGGGCTTTTTCAAATAATTGAAACTTTTTCAATCAAGGTAAATGTTTTTGATACATAGTATGTGATTTTAGCAAAATGAGTAAATTTTCACTTTTTTTTGTCATTATGACATCATAGCTTTTTGCACGATGTAAAATTCTCTTCATGTAAGGTATCACGAGAAAGCTCAATTCGTTCTGAAAAAAACAATATATAGTTTTCCATATTTAACTAAAAATCCCCAGAGGAAATCAAGCCTAAACGGAAGGATAGCAAAAATGTTGAAAAAGTGTCTGGCCTGCAGGGTTCAGAAAATGGCCCGAGCCTCTGGCACTGAAGGGGTTAATGGGCGTGCTGAACTCATTAGCATATCAGATATATTAACCCTTATGTGTCTTTTGAAATACAATGCTTTTACATTACATTACATTTACTTTACCCCACCACAAGGTCAGCCTTTGAGTACCACAATGCTTTGGATACCTCTCTGGAACTCAAAGGGTTAAAAATATATGGAATTGCAAACCATTTTGTACTTTTGACAATTTTATGTTTGTAGTTTGTTCTTTTAATAAATGTTCATGCATTATTTTGAGGTCCATTTTTATGTCTAACTTTAGATTACCCACCAGATTTTAATAAAACTATTCTCTTAGCAATTAACAAAACAACAAAAAGTGACAATAATGGGCTTTTAAGAAATAGACAGAAATTAATATGAACTTTATATTTCTCATGACCTGGCCCAACAGGACTGTGTGAAATACCAACTAGCTGAACAGTGATAAAATATAAAAGCAAATGGATGCTATCATATGCATTTTCCTATTATTTTGAAAAGAATAAAATGAATATTTAAAGGGATAGTAATACTTTGTTTTAACTTTATTTTATTTTGTAGGCGTTAAAAAAACATGAAGAATGATATAAGTCTTATCTCTCAAACCTTTGTGGTTTGAGAGATATTCACAAGCAAAGTTTCCCCTCCCGTCCCTTTTACCTAGTTTAAGCTATCTCTTCTCAGATGTGGAATGCAGTCCACAGACCAGACAGATAACAGAAGGGGACAATCTTCTTCCTATGAGAACAATGAAAGCCCTGCCCCCCCTTCACAAGCTTTTCAGGTTTTTCCCTTATCTTAATTGAAAATTGTCCCTCTCTTCAATCTACCTGGGTACCTCCCTTCTGCTCTGGCTGAGCAGTGTTACATCAGTAAAAGGGGCAGGAGGGGGACACTTTGTCATTGAATTACTCTTGAACTACAACTCTGACAGAATTGAAATAACACTCTCCAAGGCCCAAATACTATGATGATTAATTAGAGCTGCTTTTATTATGAAACATTACTATCCCTTTAAATTCCACAGAATAAAAGGTGATAAGAGCCCCTATATGCTGTTTAACAATAAATAACTATAGTTTATCTGAGGAATAATTAATTGTTAATGCTTTTTAGTTATACATATTTTATTTCAGTGCAGAGTTGTAACCATGCTTTCCACATTTCCATTCGTTCTAGATAAATAATAATTAGTTTCATTGGAAAACAAGAGGCAAAGTGTTATTTAATAAGAAGGCATTAATTTGCAGCCAACTTCTTTTGTCTACAGAACACAATTTATGTGTGGCTTTCTGTAGATATTCTGATAGCTTGAGACTTCTTTTAATCTCCTTTCTGTTTAGAACTGTACAGTGTGTTTGACCTTTTTGCTGCAAGGTCTCTTGTATATAAAATGTCAGAGAGCAGATTAAATATGTGGGACAAAGAAATCGTTTAATTAAAAAGAGTCTTCAGAGATTAAGAACAGCCAACTGGTTCAGACAAATATTTAACAACAGATCAGTATTTATGGCAGTGAAAGAACATATTTAAGTTAATAGAGGTGGCAAACATTATGTCATTAGTGTCCATCTATTTTTATATGTATTATATGAAATCACGATAGTCTTCCATCTGCAAAATATAACATTTTATAGTATCTTCATTCTTAACCCTTTGAACACCCAAGAGGCACGCAACATATTTCTTCATAATGCATTGTGCATCAGCATTCAAAAGGTTAATAGTCTAAATACAATTCAAAGACTATATAATATAAATAAACATGTGGATTTGATTTGCTTTTTTATTTTATGTGTGCTAAATCAGTGTACACATGCTTTCATTTTCTCTCCTTGTTTTCTTGTAATAGTATTAATAAAGTTCTTTAAGTTATGGAAATGAGCTGACTTAATTTTAAACAGCTAATCAAGCACTGCCCTGCTGGCAGGGCAAATCTCAGAATCAAGCTGTAGGTTATTAAAGTAATATGTTGTAATGATGAACATATCTTAATGGTATTATGAAACTGGTTCATCGGAAAGGAATATTGATTTAACACTTTACATATTTCTTTTCCCTTTTTGGGCTGCATGATTTTAAAAATACAAAATATAAAATTAAACAATATAAATAATATAGTGAAATAATATAATCTGAATTATCCATAAATGTCTCTAAAGAAGTTGCTGAGGGTATGGAATAAGCAATTTTAGTTGCTTCTTCTACCAAAGACCATACAAGACCATAAATGGAATGTAATAGGGAAGGAGAGGGAGTGTATGCAGTCTAACATAATATGTCAAGGCTTTAATAAAACAAAAATATATGTTTAAAGCAGTAGTAGATAACTTTAAAAATGATATTTCATAAAACGTGGGTGAACTGATGTATATACTTTATTCAGCCACAGGAACAAAAGAAAAAAAAAAGAATAAAAGAAATATAAGTACTGACCCTTTAAGGTGATTACAGCCCTGTTGAACCGCATAGTAACAGTTCTGAAGACAGTTTCAGTCTTTTAGGAGGTTAGAGTCCAGTTCTTCCATTCTCAGTGGTCTGGACAGCATCTTGAACCTTTTAGAAGTAGATATGAATCCTTAGTTCAAAAGTTTGCATCAAGATAGCTTGCTTTATTCACCTTACCTCAACATTCAGCATATTACCACAGACAGTGTAGGACAGATAGGTATACCTGTTCATTGCTGATCTACACAACAGTTAAACATATTCATCATATTGGAAATAATTCCAAAATTTACTGATAAAAGAGACATCCAATGTATTAGTAGAGGAAACACCAAGCCTCAAACTGAAATCAGCGAATAATGGCACTTTCCGCTTGGAGAATAATTTCCAGCAAAAAGTGCAGTTTTTCCGCTTTTTCCTACCTTTTTCGCCACTGAAATCAATGGGAAGAAAAATATTTCTTCACACACAAAAGTTTTCTACAGCCATATAAAAGGCTGTCAGGCTCTCACAGCATGCCCTGCGGATATTGTCCGGAGCTCCAAGATTCGTAAGGACAGCTGACCTTCACAGGGAGCTGGACATCGAGATGTTGGACGAACACCTAGAGAAGCTGAGTAAGAACTTCTGCCAAGGACTGGATCAGAACCCGAACCCTCTGATCAGAAAACTCACTGCCACCACTGCAAACCCCTTCGACCGCTACCCGCGGCCCATCACAGCGAAGACCCTGTGAAATTAACCCAACTGTGACAAGTCAACACAGACCAAGAAGAATCCAAACCTGCGACTTAAAACCCAACCCGAGAAGATGGAGCAGTGAGGCACAAGCCTTGGTATCCAAAAATCACCGCTGATGGATAAAATCTATCAGCAAGAAGAAGACGACTGAGAGACAGCATGCCATTTTGTGTTTGTGAGAGGAGAAAGCAGTATGCTTTTTGAGCTAGGAAGGTAGTGAAATTGAAGTTTAGTTTAGGAAATCTTTTAGGTAGGACATTTGTTCCCTGTATCAGGAGAGTAAGTGGGGCACTCTGGGGAGAGGAAGGGAGGAAGGAGGTTGACCCCAAATGATACCCCAAAATTCAGATTGACTGACTGGCAAGACACGGGCAGCTGGGGACCTATTTGTTTGCTGATCTTGCTGTTATTGTGCTGGGTAGGGAAGTCTGGGGAAAGAAGTTGTTGATCTTGTTTTTCAGTTATATTTTTTTTGGGACAGACTGTGATAAGACAACAGGGTGGACATCTTTCTTAAAAAAAATAATAATAAAAAAATAAATAAAAAAGAATAAAGAGCTAAATATATTAGGTGACAGTGACAGACAGCTGACTGGGCTTATGCAAGGCATCATACAGCTCCATCAGTTGTGTTGTGTACCATAGAGTAAAAAAAACACAGTGTAGTTTCCTAATGTCCAGCAAACGCACAAGGGGAAGGGGAAGGGGGAGGGGTGGAGCATTGCAGGGGCGTGAGAGTAAAGTAGTAGTTCAAAAACTGACTGCAGCAATGGTTGCTGCAGCGTGTGCAATCATTGATGATGATGATGATCCCTCTACTCCAAGGGAGGATGCAGTTTGTCAAGGTCCCAGCAAAACTAGTTCCAGCACCACCAGCGCCAGTAGAAATTATGAACCATATAAGAAGAACACTGAATATGACAACAAGTCACATTCAAGTGTTGATGATGCTGGCAATAGCAGTAAAAGTAAAAAGAAATTGTTTCAGACCCCTAAAAGCTTAGAGGAATATAAGGGTAGTAGTGGGCAAGAACTGTCAAGTGATGCTGATGCTGCTGAGGATGACCTAATGATGACTGATGATTATGCAGATCTAAAATATATCCCTCCAGCATCCTTCTCTTGTTCAGTTGAGAGTGAGGATGATGACAGGGCTATAAGGGTAGAAGAAAGTCAAAGACTGAATCTTCCACCACTTTTAAGGAGCACTATGCCTGTCTATAAACTGTTTGAAAAAGCCATTGGAAAGGCTGACCCTGGACAAGCACAGATGTCAAAAAGCACACAGTCACCCTATCAGTCATCATCAGCATCATCGCTTCTTCAAAGTCCAAGTCCCAGTCAGACACACGCACACACACCTGTTTTGAATACACAGCAGCCGCAACACAGGTTAACATCCACAATATTAGATATGACAAGTGCCTCTGCTGCTGTAAGTGCTGCACCTTTGACACCTAGTAGTGGTGGCAGTAGAATTACATAAACATCTAGCCCCAGTAGTAATAGTAGCAGCAGCACCACCTCAGGAACCCCTCATTCGATGAAGTCCACAGTATGGAGATGCTTCACTCAGGATCCTCAAGCTAAGCATGTTGCTATCTGTTGTCTGTGCAAAAAGCATGTGAGCAGGGGGAAAGCAGACTCACACCTAGCACCTCCTGTATGAGATTCCACCTTAAGCACAACCACAGGTCTGACTGGGAGACATACTATCAGCAGGCCAAAGGCGACACAACAAGCAGCAGCAGAAACACTTTAAAAAGTTCCCAGGGCTCTAGGGCAGAAAAAAGAAGTAGTAAAGTTATTTATGTATCAGAGAGTGTGCTACTGTCAGTGCCAACAGTTAGATAAGTCCAAATAATACCTATGGCTCCTGCTGCAGAGGAGTATGACAGACAAAATTATTTAGAGAAAGTTCAAAACATTATATTTACAGACTCATTAAAATTAAATGTGTTTATAAACAAACATGTATCTGAGTTTTAATATACACACCATAAAGTCTGATCACCAAAAAGTGGGACTCTTAAATTTGGTGTATTATTTGAAAGAGGATTGCAATTCTAAAATTAAATGGACAACACAGTCAAGAAGAGGTGCTACGGTATAATGCAGAATTACATTCATGCCACACTTTTTAGCATAAAGTAGCCCCATTCAGTCCCATGAAAAAGCCTTAAATATAAAAGTTCAATGGCGTTTTTAATACTTACCTTTTAACAAGCCATTTAATTTAAAATAACCAAAGGGATCTGCTGGATTAATTTACAACAGCATATGTTACAACCCTTCAGCAGTAGTAGGCTCTTGACCACCCGCTAATTCTGGAGCGTGATCTCAATCCACCTACGCTAAAATTAAAAACAATTAGAGGTGGTGCTGGAGCCTAATTACTTATTATTTGCATTGGTTGCAAACATAATTATATAAAAGGTCTCAAGTGACAGACAAGGTAACAACTATTGTTGTTCACTGTCTTCATATTTACATAGCGGCCTATAACACACCGCCGGGATTGCAGCTCATAAAGCTACACACTGTTCACTCACATTAAGTCCCTGAATCCTCCTTAATTATAGCTCTAAATTAAGTATTAGGAGTAGACTCTACAAGTGTCCGGTATACACAATTTTAGTATTAAAGTAAAGCTACAAAAGATACAGAGAGGAGAAAGTCCCTAGAACTCCCCAAAATAGAGAACACTAAATTAGCAAGAATGTCCCAAAGACACATCAAAATGGCATAGATAAGAGTGTGAGAGTACTATCCATTTCTAATTCTATACATTAGTTTGCATATATTTTTTTCAAAATTCAGTGATCTGAGCAACCAGCATACAATTTAACCCTTCATTGCAGCCCTGCACATTTCCTCTTGCACACCATGGCTTCTTCAGGGGATAACAGTGTTCCTGGATGTATCTCGCTACCGTAAAACCTGTTCATCCTGGGTGTGGGAGCAGTAGCTCATGAAATGAAGGGGTTAGCTGCATTTGATTGACAGTCTGCCAGTCATGCAGGACTATCTGTATGTCAATAAAGTATAGATATAGCTACTAACTACTGGCTACATATATTAATAATTAACGGTTGCGAGTCAGTTACTATATTCACATTTGTTGGGATAACATTTGTACAACCACTATTATGAGGAAGGGCACTAAAAAGTATATCAAAACCCGAGCACTCGAGTTAGTTAACTTGTAAACTCGAGTTCCTTATGAGTAGTAGTATATACCCCATATATGGGTCCAAAAGTAACAAGAACTACAGACTGATTTTAAAATAAAGAGGGGTGTAGTGGTTTTATGTTTATTTGAACATATGGCATATGATGTAGAAAAGCTGTTGGGCTTGTTTAGATTCCTCATGTGCCTACACTGCACAGCACATTAGGATGTGCCCAACATTATAAGGCTGTATGAAAATCTATTGGTGGGCAAAATGCATATCAAGTGGACAATAGCTAAAGTGCATCCCGAAGATCCTCCAAGTTCAATCCTTATGTAAAAGCCCCAACTAAAGTTATTATAAAATGTTTCCATACATCTTCAGAGTTTGCCATAATTAGATAATGCCAAAGGAAATATATGCATGTGCGGTTCATAAACTATTGTTCATATTAATATGCCATTCACTAATAGTTAACCCATCCTTAAATTCTTATCTGCAAAATCATATTGTTTTGCTGATAGTAAACAAGTTCTTCTGTTTGTTTCAACATATAGATGGATTATAGAAAATAGACATCAAAAGAGAACTGCATTTATGACCACACAATATATAGGGATCAGTCAGCTATGAAGAGGTGAAATGTTAACCCCTCATTTAAACCTGGAGGGGTTTTAGTTTGTAACTGAAATATACATTTAGCTTCTGTTTGTAGAAGCCTTTGATCTGTGTCTCCTTTTTTTGATTTAATGTTATTTTATCAATTCTCTGAAAATGGAGGACTTTGACATTGCCCTGATGTCACGTCAATTTCTTATGTCCTCCATATACTCCAGGATCCTATGCCTCAATTCACATTTGGTCTTGCCAACATATTGAGTGTCCTATATGCATTTTAGTAGATAGATGACCCCAGTGGATTTGTAGTTTATGAAATTATTAATTACATACAACAGTATTGTTGCTCTTAAATATTTTACCTTTTGTTGCATATTAGCATGCCTGGCATGTACCAGATGTGTAGAACCCCTGGAGTTCAGATCTTAGCCAATCTGAGTTAGCAGGTCCTTGGAAATGACTGTGTACATGGATTTCTTTAAGATTCTTATTACTCCTATACGGGATTTTAGGGGTTGGGCCTACTGCTGAATATAAATCAGGATCTTAGGTTAATATATGCCAGTGGGCCCTCAGTATTCCACGTATTTCCTTATATTGGTTGTTGTTCATACCAATCAGTTTGATTTCCTTTGACTAGTTTCGGACCTGAGTGGATTGACTAAGAAGTACATCTCAGTTAAATGACAACACCCATTGATAGAATTTTTCTAGAACTTTATTTGAATAGCCTCTCTTTTTGAATCTTAGTCTTAGGTTAGCTGCCTCTTTCTTGAAATCATCCACATCACTACATATTCTACATAGTCTCAGGTATTGTCCTATGGGTATAGACCTTTTTAGTGGTTCTAGATGTGTACTCTTAACTGATAAGAGGATATTGGTCGCTGTCTCTTTCCTAAACAGTGACATCATAATTTTGTTATCCTTACCCCTTCTGATTGTTATGTCCAGAAAAGGTCATTCCTGGTGGCTTAGGCTAAAGAATAGATTATGAAACTTTACATACCTAGAAGCCAATTACATCTCTAATATTGCAAGGTTTGTAAGACACCGGTATTTGTGCCAGATGAATGTAAGCTCACTCTGACAGTGCAAACACTAAGAGCATTGTGGAAGATGCAAGTATAACAACTGTTAAGAGGACCATAAACTCAGTCTGGAATCCTGCAATATGGTATATAGTTCAAATAAGTAGCAAGGTATAAGGGGAGAAGACAAGGAGACACACTAGGCTCATCTGTCAATTCATTAAACTGTGAGTCTGTTTCATTCAGTTGCATAAAACCTCATATCAGTTTGTAAATTCCACTTCTACTGTGTCACACAATGAGTGTAACATGGCTATGAATGCTTGAAGAAGTGAAATCCAGAAGAATATTACCTGCCCAATACCTGTGGAAGGTTTTTGGTTTTATTTTTTTTACTGCTGTACTTTATTCATTGCTTACTTTTTAATGTTTATATATATATATATATATATATATAGTATATAAAAAAAAAAATATATATATATATATATATATATATATATATATATATATATATTTTTTTTTTTTTTTTTTTTTTTTTTTTTTTTTTTTTTTTTGGGGGGGGGGATATACCATAATTTTGGTATACATAGACATGGGCGATCGGTTCCATTATCTGTAATATAAGGAATTACCAGAGTTGCAGTAATGCAATAATGTGTTAAACCATGTTATGCTTTTCTCTACTGATACTTTGTTGATACTTTTAATATATAAAAGAATAACAGTGAAAGTTGAAATTCTAAAAATAGAGCATTCAAATGATACATTAGACTGGTACTAGAGGATTTAATAGCACCAGTGTATGACCTACACCTGCATAGGAAACAGCATGCGGGAAATGTATGGAAGCTTGTTCCTGCTCAAGCAATATATATATATATATATATATATATATATATATATATATATATATATATATTAAATTGAGTATTGGTTCAGCTTGTTTTATTCTGCTATATTTATCCAGTTAAATACTCAATATACATCTGTGGATTTCCTCTGGAACAGACAGGATGTACAATTGCTTGAGCAGGGACAAGCTTCCATATATTTCCCTGCTTGCTGTTTCCAATGACTGTGTAGGCCAAACGCCGGTGGGATTAACTCTGTGAGTACAATTCCAATGTATCTTTTGAATGCTGTTTAAGCACTTTCAATTTTTATAATTTCTTCTTGCACTGTTTCTTTTATTTCTTGGTCCATCTTGAAGTACACATTTGGTGGAATCATTTAGATACAAGGAAGCAGCTGAACTATCTATCAATGAGATGATACCAAATAGGAGTGCATAACAAAGTCTCCCATCTGCTATTTTTGTCTGCCATTCATATATATGTCTGACAGACCATTTAAATATGTGAGTAACCTATGAGAAGGATTAGAAGTGAGAGAAATGTGGATCTTGCGATAGATATATTAGTCTATGTGGTGCACCTTTTGTCTTGTTTCTTTTGATATATGTTTATGCAATTTTGATGCTTATGTAATAGTTTTAAGTTTTTATGTGGGATATTGAGGTATGAGTCGAGTGAAACATTAGGTTGTTTCAGGAGACACATATTTTCCTTCCAGGGGCATATAGGAGTGTCTTTGAAATTAGCGTTCAGTTCCCATTTTTGGGCCATACTGGAGTGTTTATGATATTGGAATATAATGTGTGTTCATCTATGCTTCTTTAGGGACTCATTCTCACCCATGTGGCACAAGGTTGTTTTTTAAGTTTAGTCTACTCAAGCCTGTTTTCAGCCACTCACACGGCTGGATGTAATTTTGGGTGCTTTATATTGTGTCTAATTGGATGTGGGTGACAGCATCAGACTGGGAAACTTCTTAATTCTTATAATCAGTGCTAAGTGATAGTGAGAATTTATTCTTAATTTAGGAGGTTGTAATACTATATATGCTATTGTGTTTGGGACATCAATTTTTATAAGCTGGTTGTGGAGTCTGATCTTATTTTCACAAATTGAAATATAATTTGTTGTATGATTCTTTCTGGTCCTATTTTGTTCTTTTTTTATGATCCTGTGCTGGGGGTCTTCTTGTTTCTGGGCTGCTCTGGAACTAGTTATACTATTGTGTTTGCTTTCATCACTCCATCACCTATAATCATTTTTGACCGTGTCAGAAGCATGTTGGTTTAATAAAACTTAGCTTTTAGATGTCCTCTTATCTTTTGCGCTTCTTTTTAAACTAGATATTGTGGTAAAAAAGGCCATCATTTGAAGTTGCAAGGGAAATGGTTGTCTGTAACAATTGGGATTATTTTACATTGTAGAATCCTCACTAGTGACTATGATAAGGTATTTCATCTGGTCCTATCACAGTTTCTGAACACAGGATAATATTTATTGACTTTATGCACAAACTAGGTTGGGTCTTTTTTAGACTTGTTTCCATTTATTGGGTTTTATATTTTTTTCATTTCATATTATTGTTTTTTTCATATATGTCGTAGACTGTTATTTTTCAGTTCATTTAGTAAATTTTTATTGTGGCTACTGTATTTTCTCACATATGTGAGAAATTTCTTGTAGGTCTGCTAGTCCTTCTACTAGGTATAGACTATGTCTTTGATTGCCACTAAATTTCTGTAATTAACTTGCTGTATGCCTGATCCATGTGTTAACAATCTTTTCAATGCTTACCTTTACCATAAGCCTTAGCTTTGAAAAATGGTTAGCAAGCTGAGACCTACAGCAACATAAGCCCAATCCTGTGAGATATGATGATCAGACAATTCAGCAGGAACTATATTTGCAAAGACCATAATGGTGCTGGTGGAGCTGATACCCATTGTCGTTCTAAGATCTCTTTCCAGCTTTTTCATATGTTTGTACTAAGAAAGCTCTTGTTTTACTGTCATCATCTTTGCCGCCACCACTATCAGCAGGAGCAGCAGCAATAGGGATGGGTGAAATGTTTCTCCTCAACTGGAAAACAGGAGGAAAATGGTTCATCCCACCATGCAGAGAAATTCCTATTAAAAGTGGCCTTTTCTTTGCTTTTTTTCCATATTTGTCATTGTATTGAAATCAACAATGAGAATGAATTCTCCCTCACACACACGAGAGAGTTTCTTGATGTAGTCCTTTAATGCTAGTATAAAAGGAGCACATATCTTGGTAGTATCCAATTTGTTTTGTGTGTGTGGGGAGTATTAAAGTAGACAGGGGAGTCATAAAAGCCTGTACTGACTGATAAGTGATACCCAGTAGTAGTCAGGCAGGCAGGTGATAAGGGTTCCTACCTCAGCTGGCTGGGCCATTATAGTGAGTCTGGGACAGGCTGAGAGACAAGTATACTTTCCAGACAGATAGGAGTATATCATACACCCAAGAGACAGTCAAAAACTTGACACTCAGTCCTAAAACTGCAAGAAGAAGAGGGACAAGCAATAGTGAGGTGTGGTGGTACTGCACTCCTGTTGCTTCTCCTGTGAGTCACACTTTATGCTTTATTGCAAACTACTGATTCTAAAGCTAGCAGGTAGGGATGGGCTAATCTTCCTTTCTCAAAAGTGAAATAGGGAAAAAAATTACACTTTTCACCAAGCAGTAAAATTTCTGTGAAAAGTGCTAACTTTACACTTTTTCCATCTCTGTATTGCATTAAAGTCAGTTGAAAACTAAATTTCCCTGAAACATGAAGAATATTCCCACAGTTTTATTGAATACAATAATACAATAATAACTCACACAGATCCTGTAATATACAATGTATAGTACAGACACATGACAGGTAATATTTAGGCCCACACAGGTCCAGCACAAATATAGGAGACAAACAGTTTATGCTGACACGGGTCAGGCAGAGGATAAGGTTTCCAGGTTACAGTAATGTAGGAGTTAAAGTTCATCAAGGCAGGAAAACAGCCCCATATGTGAAGGTATTGAACTGATTCTTAAACACGCCAAAGTCTGCATCCAATGAGAGTTTCCAGTCCACTGAAGTAATAGGAGCGCTACCGGTGCAGACACGGAGGCAACACTTGCAACCGGTTTGATGGAGTGGAGCGTAAGCCAAAGGCGATGTACCTGTGCAATCACAGAGGCAACACTTGCAACCGGTTAGACTGAATGGAGTGTAGCCAATGGCAATGTACCGGTGCAATCACGGAGGCAACACTTGCAACCGGTTAGATTGAATGGAGCGTAGCCAATGGCAATGTACCGGTGCAATCACGGAGACAACACTTGCATCCGGTTAGACGGAATGGAGCGTAGCCAATGACAATGTACCGGTGCAATCACTGAGGCAACACTTGCAACCGGTTAGACTGATTGGAGCGTAGCCAATGGCAATGTACCGGTGCAATCACGGAGGCAACACTTGCAACCGGTTAGAATGAATGGAGCGTAGCCAATGGCAATGTACCGGTGCAATCACGGAGGCAACACTTGCAACCGGCTAGACTGAAACGGAGGACTAGGCCAGAGAAGCTCCACTCTGTCAAACTGGTTGCCGTGTTGCCTCTGTGATTGCTCCAGTACATTGCCATTGGCTTACGCTCCATTCTGTATAACCGGCTGCAAGTGTTGCCTCCGTGATTGCACCGGTACATCGCCTTTGGCTTACGCTCCACTCTGTCAAACCGGTTGCAAGTGCTGCCTCCGTGTCTGCACCGGTAGCGCTCCTATTACTTCAGCGGACTGGAAACTCTCAGTGGATGCAGACTTTGGCGTGTTTAAGAATCAGTTCAATACCTTCACATATGGCACTGTTTTCCTGCCTTGATGAACTTTAACGCCTACATTGCTGTAACCTGGAAACCTTATCCTCTGCCTGACCCGTGTCAGCATAAACTGTTTGTCTCCTATATTTGTGCTGGACCTGTGTGGGCCTAAATATTACCTGTCGTGTGTCTGTACTATACGTTGTATATTACAGGACCTGTGTGGGTTCTTATTGTATTATTGTATTCAATAAAACTGCATTTTTTATCCTAACTCTGTGTCTGTGAGTCAAACAAACCGTTACACTACGCTAATATAAAAGTGTGTTAACTTCCTGCTGATTGCCAGTCTGGCTTGGGATTGGGAGTGTCAGAGAAAGGATTGTCATTCCTAGTGACTTTAGCCAAATAAATAAAATTATCTGTTTGTGGAGGTGTTAGAGAGAGAGAGAGTTAACATCCCCAAGAGAATACATCTGTGCTTAGTTTGGTAGTGAAAGAGAAATCTGCATGTTATCATTCCTAATGACTTTAGCCAAAAATGTCAGCTGTTTGTGGAGGTTTTAGAGAGGAGTTCTGTTGGAGATAGGCACTGCCAGTTGTTTTCTCAGTGTGGGGAAGCAGAGTTAACCCCCCACCTCCCCACAAAAAGTGTTAAGGTTAGTGACAAGCAGACAGCCAGCTTGATACTGAGTGGCACAACAGTGACAGATACCTGGCAATACATTCAATCAAGACAAATATATACAGGGGGTCCAGTTTGACCTACTGCATGTTCGATCCATGCACATCTGCACTCAAATGCATCCACAAGAACTAGGGTCTGCTGCACCAATGAGTTCTGTGATTCACCATTATACTGCAAGTTGTAGAGACTGAGATTTCTGAGGCAAATCCAGATCTATCCTGTAAAGAACTGTAAAAATACCACTGCAGTAGTTCTTGGTGGAGAAAAGAATTGTGACACTAGTAGTGTAAAGAAAAAACGATGGCAGCTATTTGCTTGCTGTTGTAGGAAATGTGGGTGTGTGAGTGATATACAGTAACTATGACAGACAGGTGCAATTAAAAATAAAAATAATAAAAAATAATAAAAAACTGTGCCACAGGCAGTGGTAAAGGGAAAGTTGGGATAAGAGGATTGTATGGATGCTTTGTTGGTGGTAAAGTGTTACTATATAAAATTGAGTGCAGCCATGGTTGTGTTAACTATTACGATAAGTGACAATGATAAACCTCATCCTTGTGAGGGGGGTTATTAATAAAAGTGATGTGAAAATTTCCACTACCAGTAGTAGTATAATAGTACTACAAAGCCTAAAGATGATGATGTGTAGTGTTATTCTAATATTCTTACCATAGAGGAGGAGGAACCAAGTACCACATCAGATAGTCATTGTAACACCTTAATGGCACTAAAAGTAGTGTTCAGGATTCTATTAATTTGATTGCCAGGAAGGTATCCAATGCATTGCAAAAGGTTAATCTCCCTTCTAAGGAAACATGACAATGTGTTTGTGCAAAGTCTTTGAGCAAAAGCTACCAGAATATGAATGTGATGGGGAAGGGGATGGGGAATCTAGGTGGTGGTGAGGAAGCAGATGATGCTGATGATAATGACCTAATTATTAATGATGAGGCTGATGCTGTTGATTTTGAATATGTCCTTCCTCTGTCCACGTCTTTTTGTTCATGTACATATCCAGTAGACAATGAGTGATGATAAATTGGCCCAACAAGTATCTGGATACAAATGTTAAGTTTGTTTATAAACTGTTTGAGAGATCATTTGGAAAGCATGGCTAAGTAAACAAGCTGAAAAAACATCATAATCTCAGTCATCATCATTGTCAATGCTTAGAAGTGCAACCCCAAGAAGCCATACTCATCATCTGTATTACTGAGTAAGAATCATCACAGGTAAAGAACATCCCCACCTGCAGCTAGGACTGTTTCTGCTGCTGCTGAAAGAGTAGAAAGACTACTGTTATCACCTTTGTAACATCTAGCCACTGCAGTTGTAATGGCCATCTCACAGGAATACCTCAGTCTATGAAATCTCAGTTCTGGAGAAATTTCACTCACAATCCAAAAGCTAAACATGTTGCTATCTGTTGTTACCATAAAAAAACTCACGAGCAGGGGAAAGCAGGACCCCAACTAGTTACCTCCACACTGAAAGTACAACCACAGGTGTTATTGGGAGGAACATTAGCAGCAGATCAGAGGGGCTATGACTAGCAGCAGTAGAAGCATTTCTAAAAGTTGAAGGGACCAAGAGGCATCTGTTAATAGTGTTAGACAATTGTCAGGAAATGCGACAATATTATCTTCAGTAACAATAACACTTACATCTCTTGTGCTGGTTTTGTACAAATGCAAAGTATGGAGTAGGATGGTTCTGATTTAGAGAGTTCTTCTTTCTATGTGCAGCCAACCCACAATTATTGAGTTCAAAGTAAGAAGACAAAAATTGCACAATAATAAACCCAAAGTGTGCCTGTGGAATGGAAAATAGCCAAAATATTAACAATTGACATGTGGCCCTATTAGCTTGTTGAGTGGTTTTAAAGAACTGATGTCAAGTGTTGTACTACACTGGCAGATCCCAAGCCACATTTATTTTTCTAGGACAGCTGTACCAGAGTTGTACATACTAGTGCAGGGCTGTCCAACCTTTTGTGATCAAGGGCCATAACAAATAAAATAAATATAGCCGAGGGCCACATAACCAGAGTTTATGATCAACTAATATTGTACATTTTTTAATCACTAACAATACTGATACACAATTACATGGTACTGATAATACTCATGAATATTTATGTAAGTGGCCCATTTTAAAGAAAAGGTGCGGTAAGCTTATCTCATCCCTTTCTTCACCCCTCCCACTCATCATCTCCTCCATCACTTCCCTTCTTCTCTTAACCTCCTCCTTTATAACCACATTCTCTTCTCATTACCTCAGACATATCACCTTAACCCACTATAGTATCATATTGTCCCCTCATCGACCCCCATATCCTCTCCATCCTCCATAGCACCACCTTCTCCACCATAACACCCCATTCCCCTTCACCATCTTCTCCCCCATAACACCACATTCTTCTGTCATCATCTCCCCCATAGCATCTTCATCCCCACAGCACCAACTTCTCTTCTCCCCTCATCATCTACCCCATAACATCATCACAAAAGTTAAAATAGACTGAAGCTTACATTTCAAAGAAGCCGGCTAGCTTCTCTGCATCTCAACCCAACTTCTTTCTTGGTAAGCTCAAGCTCTTAGGTCCTCATCCATTCGATCATCACAATGTGATGATATCATCATCTGTTTAATAATGTACAGCAAGTGTAATAGAGGCAAATGTAGGGTGAAATGAGTAGTAACAGTGCAGGCAAATGTTAGTAAAGTAGTAATCCAAAACTGACTGCAACCATGGTTGCTGCAGCATGTTCAATAAATGAAGATAATACTTCTCCTGAGGCAGCTGTTTATCAAAGTCACATAAACATTCCACCACCACTAGCAGTAATATTAATAAACCATGTAACAACACTGAAGTCAATAACAGGGTGCTTTCTAGTCTTAACGGCATAATAGAGAAAGAGTAGCAGTTTGACCAACAGCTGAAAATCCCTCTAATGGGAAAAGTAAAAATAAATTGTTTGACACTGCAAACAGCCTAGATGAATATAAAAGTATTGGGGAAGAAGCAGAGGATGATGCTGAGGATGACCTAATTACTGATAATGATATTGACCTAGTATATATCCCTGCAGCATTCTCCTCTTCTTCAGATACAGATGAAGTTGAGAGTGAGAAAGATGATGACACGGCCAGAAAAGTAACTGAAAGGCAAAGGCTCAATGTGTCACTAGTGAAAAGGAGAACTGTGTCTGTTTATAAACCCTTATAAACTGGAAAGTCTGACTCTGGAAAAGAAAACATGAGTAAAAATACGTAATCATCCTATCAGTCATCATCAGCACTGTCATGGCTTCCAAGTCCAAATGCTAATTTTAACCTCAAAATGAAATCAGCTGAAAATGGCACTTTCCGCTTGACGAATAATTTTCTGCTTTTTCCCTCCTTTTCTCCTAGCTCAATGTTCATTGAAATCAATGGGTAGAATTTTTTTTCTCTACAACACAAAACTTTTCTACAGCCATATAAAAGGCTGTCAGGCTCTCACAGCAGCCATTCTGTGTTTGTGAGAGGAGAGAGCAGCATATTTTTGAGCTATAGAAGATATACCCTAAAAGTTTAGTACAGGGAATCTTTTAGGTAGGACGTTTTGTTCCCTGTATTATGAGAGTAAGTGGGGCACTCTGGGAAGAAGAAGGGAGGAAGGAGGTTGACCCCAAATAATACCCCAAAATTCAGATTGACTGACTGACAAGACACAAGCAGCCTGGGACCTATTTGATTGCTGATCTTGCTGTTATTGTGCTGGGTGGGGAAGTCTGGGAAAGAAGTTGTTGATTTTGTTTTTCAGTTATAACAGACAGACAGACTGTGATAAGACAACAGGGTGGACAACTTAAAAAAAAAAGACTAAAGAACTAAATATACTAGGTGACAGTGACAGACAGCTGACTGGGCATATGCAAGGCATCACACAGCTCCATCAGTTGTGTTGTGTACCATAGAGTAAAATAACACAGTGTAGTTTTGTAATGTCCAGCAAATGCACAAGGGGAAGGGGAAGGGGTGGAGCAGTGTAGGGACGTGAGAGTAAAGTAGTAGTTCAAAAAATGACTGCAGCAATGGTTGCTGCAGCATGTACAATCAATGATGATGATCCCTCTACTCCAAGAGAGGATGCAGTTTGTCAAGATCCCAGCAAAACTATTTCCAGCACCACCAGTGCCAGCAGAAATAAAGAACCATATAAGAAGAATGCTGAAGATAACAACAAGTCGAATTCAAGTGTTGATGATGCTGGCAATAGCATAATAGAGGAAGGTGTAGCAGCTGAACCACTTGCTGCATCAGAGAGTAAGATAAGCAAGCACCAAAACACCCACCCTTAAAGTAGTAAGGAACTTTGTTACAGTAAAAGCTTAGAGGAATATAAGGGTAGTAGGCAAGAATTGTCAGGTGATGCTGATGCTGCTGAAGATGACCTAATGATGCAGATCTAGAATACATCCCTCCAGCAGCCTTCTCTTGTTCACATACAGATGAAGTTGAGAATGAGGATGATGACATGTCTATAAGGTTGGCAGAAAGTTAAAGGCTGAATCTTCCACTACTGAAAAGAAGCACTGTGCCTGTCTATAAACTGTTGGAGAAAATCTTTGGAAAGTCTGACCCTGGACAAACACAGATGTCAAAAAGTCAAATCGCAAATGTCATATCACATCATACCAGCCAGTTCCCTACCACCACCACTATACACATCTGCCACATTGTAGGATGTATTTTTTTTTAACCTAGTCTTGACATCATCATGGATATGTGCCAGGGTCAGTTAAGTGGGAAGTTAATGTTGTGGGCAAAGGACAAATGCATTCTGCATGCTAACACATTTTTCAAGGCATATGTTGCTGAAGGACTCACAGCTTTGACTTTCAGACATTTCATTCTAAACTACAGCCATCAGAAGAAGTAAAATTACAGTGGGAAATGTAGTACCTATAGGAAATATAGGTGAACAATGTGTTAAAATAGGTGAAAAATTGACAGATTCCTTCCCTGCTTTCCAACAGAAATGGGATGTTTGGCTTCAATTTCCAGCACCTTCACCTTGAAGCCATCTCCCGATTTTCTCCAACGCATTTCCCCCTGGTTATTCATAGTATGGGCCTAAGCTATTTCTTCTACACCTCCTCTCCTAACGTTGATGGTCCACCTTGTCCTGTTAATGTGGTTGCTTTACATATATAAACTACTGCACTGGTATAAGGAGCAGCTCTGGGGACTCTGCAGACACCCCCCCCTTTTTTTTTTTCTTCCCTACCTCCTATCCTCTCTCTCGCTCCAGATTTGTAGCTTCCCTTCTATGACCTATATACATCCAAATCTTGTCTTTAGTAGACATCTCTGATGAACTACACTGTCACATGTTTCATACATGTTTCATACCTTGCACTCATCGACTTCGGTGATTCCTCTATGGTATAACGTGTTCTTTTCATGGGGTAAGTACTTTAAAAACCTGAAACTTTCAATTTCTCTTCTCAGATTCACTGTTTTTACTACTGTTGATGTATTATATGAAACTTTCTGATCTAATTGAAGCAATAATTTGTTGTATATGCTTTTATTTCTCAATAAAGCTTTTTGAAAATTTAAAACAAAATATGATTTATTCAAGAATGTTTTGAAATAATGCAACCACCATATTAACTCCTATGAGGGGTACTTAATAAAAATGAAAAAGTCTTTATTACCTTAAAAAAAACACGAAGAATTTGTTAAAATTGGCAAAAAAGGAGGAAAATTTTGCATAGGTGAAAAGGAGAAAACTTTCACAAAAAAAGCAAAAAATCTACAAGTTTTCGCGAAAAGTCATGCGGGAAATTTTTCACACCTTTCGCCCACCCCTTCTTCTGCTGCTCTTTGAAGTGCAGCTCCTTTGACACCAACTTGTACAACTGCAACATCTAGCCCTAGTAATAATTGTAGTAGCTAGGGATGGGCAAAAGGTCATGTCATGTTCACGCAAAAAAAACAGAGAAAACGGCACTGGTGTCTGCTTTTTCGCGTGAAAATTTGGTTTAAATAAAGCAACTAATATCTTTGCCATTTTCACAGATTGGCAACATTTTTTTGCTATTTTCTTCAACGGGTAGAACGTTTTCACCTTTGATCATGTTTTTCCACTTTTCTCTAAAAAAAAGTGCCATTTTCCAGGAAGTGAAATACAATACAAGCAGGTACAGAGTGACAAAGAAGTGCTAGGCTGTTGTGCTAAGAGTTACTTTGCAAAAATGAGGCAGGAAAGGCTCATAGTGACTGCTATCACTATGAGCAAGTTTAATAACAATAAAAGGAGGACCTAGAAGGACCGTTATGCATCCAGTGAGTCTGAGGAGGAGGAAGTGACCACTACCACCAACATGAAAGGGTCTGTGGGCCAGTCCCCCGACATCACCCCTTGGGAGCCCACAATATTCCCCTGACCCTGGGAGTCCTCTTCCCTCCACGGCATTGTCCAGTTGGAACATGATCCTGAAGAAGGCAGAATTGTTGCCTAGCAGCTATAAAACCATCACCACAAGGAGCACAGATCAGCTGACTGTGCTTGCTGCTAGTGCTGCCAGTCTGCCTTCTTCAGGTCAGCAAGAGATGGCAAGTGTGACATTAGGGCACCCTCTGTCACATTTCTCTTCATCTTCTACAACTGCAGCAGCAGCAGCAATGAGGGACTGGTGGTGGTGGTGATAATGGTGAAGAAGCTGGGTTGGAATAGACATTAGTGGCCTTTTTAGCCCAAACTGGGGAGTTTGCTACTGCTGATACTCCTGCTGCTGCTGAGTAGCAAGGGCAGTAGGATGCTGTGGAGCAGGCTAGTGTGACACAGACCACTGTGGATACAGTGGGAATGGAGTCAACAAGTGATGCAGGACTAGGACTGGTTCCACTTGCAGCAGCAGCCACAGGAGTGCGGTGCTGATTCTGAGGCAGTAGCAGCAACAACATCATCCTCTGCCCCAACCAATGAAGAGGAATGTGGAGGAGGTCATTCTTCTCCACCTTTCCCCTCCCCCTGAGATCCTGGGTGTGGAACTATTTTTCACTTGGGGCATCACTGTGTAGTCATCAGGGATAGCACTGTGCACAATTTTTGACAAGTCAGTGAAAAGGGGAAAGGAGGGAATGCACCTTGGCAAAACTGCCCTGATAACCCACATGAAACACAGACACAATGACATTTATTTGAAATATGTTAAAGCCAAACACCCACCAAAGGAATCAAGCACAACTGTTGCTAGCTGACTGAAAGTTCGATGGTAAGCGAAACACCTGGCTCGCCATCACCTTCTTGCTCTAGGGTAAACTGTCTGCAAGTTGTCATGTGTCCTTAGCGGGGAGTGAACAAGGGGCATAGTGACAGCAGCAGTACTTGGTTTCTGGTTGGGAATTTCACATTGTGAACAGGTGTTTGATGTGAGTGCAGATGTGCCCATTGTTCCCAGTCCTTCCCTTATTTAACACACACTGTGCACATTGCAGTTGCTGATGAGAGGCACAGTTCCGGCTCTGAAGAGAAGAAATTCTACTCTAGTAACAACACACCCATGATTTTGGGGGAGGGGTAGGTGGACAAGCATTACTGGCCAACCTCTTCCTTTCTCCACATATGCCTGAAGGTGTGGGGGCTAGTTATGGTGCTGCTACTACTTCAGGTGCATCACTGGAGCTAGTGGTGGCAAGTGAAGCCTTCATCATCCATCATCCATGTTACTGCTTTTATTGATTCCATTCCCTTTTCGCTGCCTAATTAATCTGCTGTTTAAACAATTTAGCAGCCGCAGCAAGAACAGCATCACAAATTCCACAATTACACCAGGGCATTTGACAATGGCCAGTGGCCAACACAACATGACCTGCTGGCACTTTTTAACCCTTTGAGTGCCAGAGGGGTATGCAACCCCTCACTTGGGAGAGAAGGGTGAGTGGGGTCTTCATTAATGAAGAGACATAAAAGAGGGTTTTCGGGACGGGGATGTACCTAAAGAGGAGTAAATATAGGTAATAATGTCGTTCTTATTTTATTTTTAATTTTATTTATTTATTTATTTTTTAACTGTCCCCCAAATACCAGTCAACAACCCCCCCAAAAAAATTCCCAGTTCAACTGATTCTTTCCTCAGACCAACCCACCAACACAAACACCCTCCTCAGATACCCTTTATACCATATATTAGTGCCTCCAATTGCAGTAAACAAACCCCACCAAAAACATTCCCTGTTCAACTGATTAATTCCCCACACTCCAACAACACAGGCACCCTTATACCCCTTTTACACTATGCCTTTGGGAAATAAAATAAATTGTGCTATGTATTGTGTGTAAATTCAATGTTCCCATTGATTTCAATGGAATGAGCTAGGTGAAAAAGCTGAAAAACAGCACTTTTCATGGGAAATTATTCACCAAGAGGGAAGTAAAATTATTTGCGGATTTTGGTTTGAGGCAAACATTTTCATCCATCCTTAGTATCCCCTCAGGAAGCCCTCAGTCCCAGGTATCTACAGTATGGAGACACTTCACTCACAATCCAAAAGCTAAACATGTTGCTGTTCTCTGTGTAAGAGGGATGTGAGCAAGGAGAAAGCAGGCTCACACCAATGCACCTCCCCACTGAGATCACACCTGAAGCACAACACAGGTCCAATTGGGAAACACATCATCAACTTGTCAGAGGTGCCACAACCAGCAGCAGCATGAGCACTCGTAAAAGTTCCCTGTTGCTCAGAGGGATAGAAGTAACATTGCTGCGTCCGAAGGTATGCCAGGATTTCCTTTCTTTTAAATAACACCTATGGCTCCGGCTGCAGAAGAGTATGACTTAGTGTCTATTGTAGGAGATGTCTAATGTAGTAGTGTCTGTTGTAGGAGCTGATGAGTCAAAGGCTGCCCACACTTTCTGATGCTACTCCTACCATCTCCATAAGCCATGTTATAAAAGCAATAAAGTTAAACAATTCTTCTGCCATGTACTGCCAACCCACACTATGAGTACTTGGGAAGGAATCAAACATTTCAAAACATAATCCCAAAGTATGCCTGTGTAATGGCAATGTTGCCAAGATGTTTGTCAATGGACATGCTGCCTTATTAATTTGTAGAAAACCGAGGTTTTAAAGAATTTATGCCATGTATTGCACCCCACTGGCATATCTCAAGCCACTTATTTTTCAAGGAGGGCTGTGCCAGAATTGTACAAATAGGTGGTTAGTGTGGTGTACAAAGGGCTGGAAGCTTCAATTACAAAGAAAATTTATAAATAATTAATAGGGTGGAAATTCACTGGCTAAAGTTTTGCAGGAAAAGAGGAAAATCATGTTTTTTCTATGAAATTTCACAATGGAAAGAAACAGGATTATTCACCCATCCCTAGTGTTTAGTCTTGCATTGATTAATATTTTGGATTAATTGAATATCTGTAATATTAACTACCTTATAAATGTAAGCTGTGTACATCACTTTGCTTGTCTCTGATGACATATACACTTGTGTTCAAACCAGTTTAATGAACTTTGTGGTAGGGCAACCCCATGTTTGTATATATATAATAGAAATGGTATAAAAGCATGAAATGAGTGCGTGAACAGGACTTGCATAAAAAAGTGCTAGTTTATTAGTCTAGTTATATATATATATATATATATATATGGTGCACTCACTGTTTGAAATCTACTTGGCCTGGGTGCTCATGAGGAGAGACAATATATATATATATCCCTTTTTGTATGTATATTCCCTGGAGCATAACTAGACCCTACTCCACCCAGGTGTAAAGTCTGAGGCTGGGCCCCACTCCCGTTTATATGATATAAATAAGCAGACACTCACATGCACGCAGACACAGACACAAAGGCACACATAGTTATGCAACAGATAATCATGTTACAAAGAACAAGTGTTTCCTTGGTGATAAATAGGTTCTAAAGGTTTACATTTCGGTTTATGGCCATGCTGGAATAAATTATTCAGATCCGCTCAATGTGAGCTACACTAGTGATTCTACAGAGTTTATATTTAAAAGGGAGCTAGCTGCACTAGTGGTTGTACAGTGCTTACAACTAAAAGGGAGCTATACTAAATGAAGCTGCTCTAGTGATATCAAAGAGCTTACAATTTAAAGGGACCTACAATACCAGTAACACAGAGCTGACAATTAAAAGGGACCTACATTAGTGATAAAACAGATTGTACAATTGAAAGGTAACTTCAGTAGGGATCCTGCAGAGCTTACAAGTTAATGTGAGAAAACAAAATATACCACAGAGCTTGGAATTAAATGACAGTGATCCACATAATGCCACACATCATAGGGAACATGGGGGAACACTCATTTTAGATTGCAAGCACTGACTGGCACTATTGCTTCAACTTTCTAATAATCAAGACATGACCCCCCCCAGCAAAAAAAAGAAAAGAAACAGTAACTTTACCTCAACACACAATGTTCTGCCTCATGAAGAACTGGAAAGGAAGAACCTATACAGCGGGCACCTGTAGATACCCTGTCTTATACTGTATGGTGTGAGAGAGAGTTCGCTCTGCTTTCTGAGGTCTCATGGAAAGGCATAAAAGAGCAGCAAACATGTCTGTGCATTGCATATCAAGTTGGAAGGAAAACGTTGTACGCCATGTGGGAAGAGTCTTATTTTTGTGGCAAAGTTGGGGTCTTGCCAAATTCAGTCAGAATTCAGTCAAATTCAACCAGTGTCCCCTCAACCTACAAGGTGGAATATGCAACGCTGGCTCTTGAGCCAATGCTCTGCAGTAAGGAACAGTAGTGCTTTTACCTGGAAGCTCCAGGTACATACAGGGTTAATGGTCAACTCCCAGAGAGTAACTGCAACTCCCAGAGGGAGTAACCTCAGCGCTACTAGGGAGGCAGACACAGAGAGTGATCAGAGTAACTCAGTCAGTGTGCTAAAACACTGTACCGGTACTTCACTTGTACACACTGCCTTAGGTGGTTAATAGAGCAGCTCGAGCATGGGGCTCAGCCTTTGGTCAACAGATAACAGCGCCACACGGCGCACACCGAGACTCAGATGCAAGGACCTGTAAACCGGTGACCTCACGGGGTCACCGAGTGGCACAGACACACACGGTATAACGTGGAAAGGAATCCACGGTCGGCAACAACCACAGCGTTGTAGACAGCCGAATACGGTCAGCAATGGAACGGTGCAATGGTCAGATGCGGACAGCAACGGAGTGGGTTCTCAGCCAGCTATGATCAGCAACGAAGTGGGTTCTACAGCCAGACACAGTCAGCAATGGAGCGGGTTCTTCAGCCAGATACGGTCAGCAACGGAGCGAGTTCTTCAGCCAGATATAGTAAGCAATGGAGTGGGTTCTTCAGCCGTATACAGTCAGCAACGGAGCGGGTTCTCAGCCAGATATGGTCAGCAACAGAGCAGGTTATTCAGCCAGATATAGTCAGCAACGGAGCGGGTTCTCAGCCAGATACGGTCAGCAACGGAGCGGGTTCTCAGCCAGATACGGTCAGCAACGGAGCGGGTTCTCAGCCAGATACAATCAGCAACGGAACAGCAGCAACAGGAACTCAGGAACGTAGTCAGGCAGGCCAGGTCATACACGAATAAGAGATAGCACAAAATAAACTCAGGAAATCGTACACCACGAAAGGGCGCCTAAGGGAGGACATCCCAGGGTATATAAAGGCAAGCCCTAGTAGAAGCAATTATGACCAGCCAATCAGAGAAC
The DNA here is from genome assembly GCA_037306005.1 of Rhinophrynus dorsalis. Classification (NCBI taxonomy): domain Eukaryota; kingdom Metazoa; phylum Chordata; class Amphibia; order Anura; family Rhinophrynidae; genus Rhinophrynus; species Rhinophrynus dorsalis. The sequence continues at coordinate 263,036,993 of CM074721.1, read as the reverse complement.
AGCAATGATAACAATGTCGCCGTTCAGAACAGGAAGCACGGGCACCGTGATAGTGAGCTATGTGTGCCAATATTTTACAGATAGATAGATAGATAGATAGATAGATAGATAGATAGATAGATAAAAGTAGAATAAAGCACTCACGGTAAGTGTATCAAAAGTATCAAACTATATTAAAAGTACACCATAGGAAAAGGCAAAACAGCACAGGAAAATGTCAACGTTTCTGTCCTCTCTCCAGGACATTGTGCAAGCCAACAGAACATGTGTCTATAACAGTATTTAAATACAAACTATTACCATGTGAGTCCAAAAGCCACCAGAAACGCTGCTCACACTAGCACTAGAAAGCCCAAAGCATGCATGCTAGTAGCACCTAGAGTAATGCCTAATTGTTTCTAACATGTAATATCATAGTCATCAAAATATGCACTGGCTCTCCGCTTGCGTCCCAAACAGCTGCTAGGCAATCATCATTTGCTCTACTTGAATTATAGCAGTGTACATGAAGATAGTGAGATATAGTAGTACACAACAACCCAAGGGTTAAAAGCAAATAAGAAAAAATAAATTTCATCATCACAGCAACTCAAGTTGTAAAACAACATAGTATCACTCTGACATGAAATGGAAATAAGGATGAGAAATATATAAAGCAAGAAACATGCACATGAATTGAGACGCCCCAATGGTTAGTACATATTCAAAAAAGCTGTAAATAAAACTGTAACTAAATTGTAAATAAACCTGAAAATACAAATATTAGAAATATGGAATGGAAAACTATATGCTAAAAAAGGAAAAAAGGAAGAAAGAAAAATATAAAAATAAAAAAATCAACATAAAAATAAAAAATTAAATCTAAAAAAAATGTTTTAATGAAAAATAAAAATTAAAAAGAAAAACACATGAAAAATATGTAATAAGAATATATTAAGAATAAAAAGAAAAAAAAATCAAAAATTAAAAATATAAATTTAAAAAATGAAAAATGTACATTGGACTCTATGTGGAGTCCAACAAGTAATAGTCTTCAATGATATTAATCATTTAAACAGATGAAGCTTACAGATGTCTTCGCAAAGTACTTCTTCTCAAATCTTCCAATTAAACAAATGGAGATTCAGAATTTAATTTTGGGTTTCTTCTTCACCACTCTTCCAGTCCTATGGGCTGTCTCCCACTAAACCATCAGGTGGAAATAACTCGCTCATCAATACTGTTTTGGTGAAAGTTCATGCCTTAGTTGAACCACCAAGCCAGGTGGCCAAGCGGCCACAAGGGCACGTGGTTTCCTGGGTCGAAGCATGGCATAAGATGCGCTACAATCACCTCTCTGATAAAAAACAGAAGGATATACTATTTTCATTTAAACCATTGGGATATAATGTGTTGAGCTCATGGATCCAGTAACATTTTTTGTAACAGTAATTTAAAACGTTCACCCCCCCCCCCATTTCAATGGTGCAACATGATCCATTACTATAAAACTGAACCACTTAACACGTTTTGGACCAAAGTCCGAAACACGTTAGGTGGTTAACGTGTGTTTCTTTGTTTGTCACCTGTGTATGTTCTGAGATGAGTTTTTTACCCCATGTCTAAATAAAATTTTAAGAATTTTTATCTTATTCTTGGATGGAGCTGTGTTGCTATTCATACGTGTTGATTGTGGTTGCTCTGAGTCTTTATAGTGCCTCTGTGTTTTTGGGCGGGGCACGATCAGATTGCTCCAGATCATGACCCTGGGTTTCCTGTCCTGTTCCTGAGTATCCTTGTGCATTCACTTGGCCTCTCCTGTGACTTCTCTCTTATTTTGTGATATGGTACTGTGCTCATATGATATCTTGTTACCAATCTTGGATCCTTTGTTCGACCTTTCCTCTATCTACTGTCTTGTACTGCATTGCCCACCTGTTCCTAATCTGACTTGTCTGACTTCCCGTTTGCCTTGACCTTGGTGGGCTTCTTTGTCCTCGACCACCCTGTGAGACTTTGACTATCCTCTGTCTTCTTAGTCAAACTCCAGGCCTCTGTGTTCCTGTACAACAACTACCACTGTACTGCAAGTGTGTTATTTGTTCAGTATCCTCTTGCATCCCAGTAAGTAGCTGCTGTTATCTGATTGTCATCTGGGGTGTGGGTCGGCTCCTCAGGTCGGCACTAATATGGCCTTGTGGCCAGCATCTCTAACTCAGCCTAGGCTGAAGCAAGGCAATCCAGAGAGCAGCCACCTTCAGCCATCTTCATACTATTCTTCGTTCCCTAGCTTCTGGCCCAGTGGGGTCTGCCTTGCAATATACCTTTATTGGTATCACAGTTTTTACATCAAATAGCAGTCTGTCACATCTTTGTGGGGAATCATTACAAGGATGTTGGTAAAAATAGGGTGGAAATTCGTCAGCTAAAATTTTGCTGGAATAGTGGAAAATCATGTTTTTTTCTGTGAAATTTCAAAACATCCCTAAATTACATCTATATTAACATATGAATGGCAAGTACAAAGAATATGAGGTTGAAACATTTTTTTTTAAATAAGGGACAAAGGGAACAGTAGGATCACATCTCTGGAAATCTGGCATATTTGGCAAATATGATGTTATGATATGATCTTCAGTTGCCTAAAATTAAGAAAATGTTAACATGTTGAGGCTGGAGCAATTCTAGAGTAATGTCAAATGTACCACAGGGGACAATTAACTTTGAGTGCCAGAGAGGTATCCAAAGTATTTCAACACAATGCATTGAATACCTCTCTGGCACTGAAAGGGTTTTAAATGTTCCTAGTGATTTGAATGAATCTTTTAATGAATCATTTAACCCCTTGAATGCTGGAAATGTCTCCAATGCATTATTTTACAATGGTTTGAAGACCTATCCAGCAATCAACAGTTTAAAAGACCAATTTAACTCTTTGAGTGCAGGTGAGGTATAAACATCTTGCAATGAAAGCTATTGAATACCTCTCTGGCACTGAAAGGGTTAATCAATAGCAATGAGGGGAATTTGTATTTGTCCCCACCAGGGTCTTTAACCCCTTAAGGATTATGTGACGTGCTATGACCGTCATGGTCCTTATACCCTTAAGGACCAGTGACGGTCATAGCACGTCACATACTTTTTACTTACAGCTCTCTACCGGGAGCACTGTAAGTAAAAACGGGGCCTAAAATTGATCGCTCCAAGACTGGAGCGATCTCTCTTAGGCCTCAAAGTGGCACGGCGGTACACGTAACAGGTCACGTGTACCGGCATGTCAGCAAGGATCAAAGCTGTCCATAAGGGAAGGTAACTTCCCTGGACCACTGGTCCTTAAGGGGTTAAGAACTGATACCATACAGTACTTCTAATTAAAGCAACCTCACAGAATAATATTCCATCCACTGCATTTCCTCTGGTTTATAACTCCATTTGATCATATAATATTAGAGCTATGTATAGCCATACTTTCAGCTGTGCCAGGTGGGAATTTTGCCAACTTTCTTGGAGGCTTATATTCCTCTAAATATCATAAACAAAATTGCATAGACTAAATAAGAAGTCATAATATAGGATGACAGCTGAAGAGGGATAAATGTACATACTTTCACCCTCTCTATGTTTAAGTTATGAATGTCAGATTATATTCATGTCACATGAAACACAGCTCTTTCATTATAATAAAACATCTAGAAAATAACGGCTTAAAATGGATCTGTCACCTTAAGATAAGTTTGATTTACAGAGAATTAAAAATCTGCATATGTGTTGTTCTTGGAATTTTTATTTGTTTGCGGCCAAAATTCTCTATCACTATGCTATTAGAAGTGTCCCCTGTGTGTGAGCTTTGTCTAGGTTTGTTCATGGCATAGCATATCCTATATAATAATTTGCTAAGGATGTTTGTCAGAAGCCGTCATGCGCAGTAGAGATGGCTGCGTTTGCTTCAGTCATGCACAGTACAGACTGCCCCACCACAGCTGATACGGAGCAGGGCGCTCCACATTCAGACCGGAGTCCTCTCTGCGCACCTTCGTGGGACCGATTGGTCCCAGGAAGGTGAGCAGAGAGGACTACGGTCTGAATTTAGAGCGCCCCTCTTTGTATCAGCCACTGTGCGTTCAGGCAGTCAGTACTGCGCATGACTGCAGTGCGGCCACTGACAAGACAGGATCTGGCCGGTTTCTGGGTAGCACTGTGGCCCGTGTAAATGGGCTTTTCAACTATCCTATATAATAATTTGCTAAGGATGTTTGTCAGAAGTTGTCATGCACAGTAGAGATGGCTGCGTGCGCTTCAGTCATGTGCAGTAGAGACTGCCTGTGCCAAGGCAGATATGGAGCGGGGCGCTCCAAAGTCAGACCGTCCTCTCTGTGCACCAACCTGGCACTGCTTGGTCGTAGGAAGGTGCACAGAGAGGACTATGGTCTGAATTTGGAGAGCGCCGCTCAGTATCAGTCACTGCACATTCGGCCAGTCAGTACTGCACATACTGTAGCATGGCCACTGACAAGACAGGATCCGGCCAGTTGCTGGGTAGCACTGTGGCCCGTGTAAACGGGCTTTTCAACTAGTTACAAATAAATTGCTAAGATATTTGCATCTAAAGTTCCCGCTCCCTGATGTTACCTGTAAAGCTAACAGCAGGAGATCCATGTCAGTCGACATGAGGTGGCTCTTCAGCAGAGCCGCAATTATGATATTGGTAAAGAATTACTTCATTGGAACGGTCTACAATGTGTGCTTGCAAATCAGGCACACTTTGTAGACAGTTCCAATGAAGTAATTCTTTTTAAAGATTGCTATTTCGGCTCTGCTGCAGAGCCGTCGGCTGGTCCCAGGACTGGGATCTCCTGCTGTCAGCAGAGCGATGATGTCAGGAGAAGGGGAAGGGGGAAACTTTAGCACCAAATATCTCTCAAACCATAAAGGTTTGAGAGACAGGATTTTCGCCACATTTTTTTTTTTTACTCTACAAAACAATAAAACATGTTTATGGGACATTAGTGTCCCTTTAACTAAACCTCTTAAGTTGACAGGTCCACTTTAAGGAAACTAGAACTTCTTGTCCTATATAGTTGTATTTATAAACAATTGTAACAGGTAGTAAAAATGGATCAGCTTGCATTCCCATGGCTTATTCTCCATTGTAAAACACTAGAGAAACTGCAGAAGCTTTGTAAATAAGAACAACATTTAACAAGTCTTAGTTTAAGGTACAGAAATAAAAATAGGCTCACACACCTTGAAAACACATTTTGTAATACTTTTGTGCACAGCACGGGCAGTCAGTATGATGCTCTATAAATCTTGGAATGCAATATTAGTTATTTGTTTACCATGTATGTAATTTATTAAAAGATAATTTTCTTACCTTTTTCCTCCGGATCTCCGTAGGTAGCACACCAAGCGGGAGAGTAAGCCCCACCTCCCTAGTTAGGACAGATACAAAATTCATAAACGGGACCTCCCTCCCCCACCACCCCCAGTGTTTGAATAAAGCTGACCAAGAAACAATATAATAATGCATGAAAAATATTTATTGCAAACAAATAATAGGTCACAGAAGGGAGGGAAATCCGTGTGCTACCTACTGAGATCCAGAGAAAAAAGGAATTGACAGGTAAGAAAAATTCTCTTTTTTTCATTCCGGTCTCCTTGGTAGCACACCAAGAAAGAAAACAAAGCTCAAGGCACTGGGTGGGGATCACAAGCTGCTTGAAGCATTTTCTGCCCAAAATCAGAGTCCCCCGCTGCTTGTAGGTCTAGACGATAGTGCCGGACAAACATACGGATATTCCGCCAGGTGGCAGCCCTACATATTTGCTACACTGATGCTTGCACCTTCTCTGCCCAAAAAGCTGAAACCGACCTGGTCGAATAAGCCTTGATACCAGGTGGAGGATCCATGTTAGATGCAGTATAAGCTTCTGCTATCACCATTTGTAGCCATCTTGCGATGGTAGATTTTGAAGATCGTTTACCCTTGGACCTGCCCATGAAATTTACAAAAAGGGATGAAGAGGTCCTAAATTCCATTGTCATCAGGATGTAGCACAAGAGACATCTCTTAACATCTAGGCAATGAAGACTTGACTCCTCTGCAGCTTGAGGTTGAGGAAACAATACTGGTAGACACAGCTCTTGACTCCTGTGGCATGAAGAGGCAACCTTGATTACTCAACAGTTGGGCTTCAGGAACCACGTGGAAAATCAAAGATTCTCTGCTTGTGGATGAGGTACTGGACCCTGGAAGAGGAGGCAGGAACAGGGGCTCCTCCTGTGTCATTGACTTCAGCAGTATGAACCATGACCTCCTCAGCAAATATGGGGCTACAAAGATGATGTGCTCTTCTCTTGGTAGATTCTTCTCAAGGCAACAAGAATTAGTCTCATAGGAGGGAAGAGATAGGCCAGATGAAAATCCCACCTCTGAACCAGGGCATCCAGTGTCAAGGGACGATCCTGGGGATATTGAGAGAAAAACTGGGGTACCTTTGCATTCTGCATGGCGGCTATCACATCTATCTGATCTATGCCCCATTTCTCAGTAAGTTCCAGGAAAATTTTCCGATGAAGAGATCATTCGCCCGATAGAATCATCTTCCGGCTCAGAAGGTCCACCCAGTTGTTGCATTTCTCCGGAATGTGTACCGATGTCAATGCCTAGAGGTTGTTTTCTGACCACTGAATAATCCTTGAGGCTAAGAGAAGAAGGGCTTGGCTTCGAGTGCCCCCTTGAAGGGCTAGATAGCATACCACCATCATATTGTCTGAACGGATTTTTACTGCTGGTCCCTTTATGAAGGGGGCTGCCATCTTCAAGGCTCTCCAAACTGCCAGTAGTTCCAGGTAGTTTGAATAGAGACTCAACTCTGACTGTGACCACAGCCCCTGAAAGGAGTGGATGACTGTCCAGTCCTGAATCCTTCAGGGCAGACCTGCTGACAATTTGTGTCTGGACCACCAATTCTAGAGCTTTTGACATCTAGGGGTATGGGTATTTGATATTTCAGAGACTGCAGATCTGTGTTCCATGAAGAAAGGATCAGCTGCTGTAACGGCCTCATATGGAGTTTCACCCAAGGGACTGCCTCTATGGATCAAGACATCATTCCAAACATACATATCAGCTGCTGGAGAGTTAGCTGCCTGGAAGATTTGAGAATAGCTATTTGGTTCAACAGTTTCTGCACTTTGACTTGTGGAAGAAATGTTTTCCCCACAGAAGAATCTAAGATCATTCCTAAGAATAGATTTCTTTGTTCTGAAAAGAACCATGATTTCTTTAGATTCAAAATCCAACCTAGGGGGGTCAGTGTTGATGGGACCAGATCCAGGTGATCCATCAGTAGAGCAGAATATGCTGCCTTTATCAGCCAGTCGTCCATGTAGGGGACGACTGCTACGTCTTTTTCCCTCAGAAAATCCACCACAACTACCATACTCTCGGTTAATACCTGCTGAGCCAAAGTCAGGCTGAAGGGAAGTGCTGCAAACTGGTAGTGGGATGTTATTCCTTTGCCCTGGATGGTGATTCTTAAATACTTCTGATGATTTGGATGAACAGGGACATGCAGGTAGGCATCTTGCAGATCCACTGTTGCCATCCAGTTTCCATAGTGAAGTATATTGACTGTGGAACTGAGGGTTTCCATCTTGAAATATTCTTGATAGATGAACTGGTTCAAGAAGTTAAGGTTTACCACTAAGCAAAAGTCTTCTGAGCTCTTTGGAACCAGAAAAACCATCAAGTATGTTCCCATCTTTTGACAGGCATGGGAACTGGAATCAGAACCTTTTCTTTGACCAGATTTTGAATGACCTGGCGAAATTCTACCCTTCTGGAAGGAAAACCATGAACCAATGTTGTGAGGAACCTTTGTGGTGGAAGAGTGTGAAAATGGATTTTGTAACCGTCTGCAGTTATTCTTAATACCCAGCAATCTTTTGTAATATTTCGCCATTGATCCAGGAAAGAACGAAGTCTGCCTTCCAGCAGAATTGTAGGCCTGGTGTCAGAGTTGGGATTTAGGGAAAGCATCCTGGGTTGGTTTCTGGTTCTTGATCCCTTTTGGTACATAAGGTCTTGAAGCCATCATTTTAGATGATCTTTTCTGATTCCTGAAGGGACAAAAAAAGTCTTCTGAGAAGAAAACCTTCTATCCTGAGTCAAGAATTTCTGCTCAAAGATATTCTGAAGAAGAGCATCAAGCTCCTTCCCTAGGAGCAAGTCACCCTCAAAAGGCATAGCACACAACTTGCTTTTCAAGGCCACATCAGCTGCCCATTTCCTGAGCCAGAGGGCTCTACGACCTGCTGCAGACAATGCTGTGGCCCTGGCAGCCATTCTGATATTCTCGATGGAAGCGTCACAGAGATAATCTGCAGCTGAGCATGGATGTGGACTTTAAAAGTTCTTCCCTGGGTATTTTATTAACAAGGTTTTCCTCCAGTTGTAAAAGCCAGAGTTTCAGGGCTCTAGACACACAAGTGGAAGTGATACTAGGCCTAAAGGAAGTGGCACAAGCTGCATAATTCTGATGAAGAGCCGTCTCAAGCTTTCTATCCATGGGATCCTTGAACCTCGATCCATCCTCTACTGGGATACTGACATTTACCTTGGGAATCTTATCCCAGAGGACTGAATCTTTGGGATCAAACGGAAATAAACTTCTCTGGAATTGCCCATTCTTGCTTGATAAGCCCTGAGACTACCTCATGAACTGGAAAAAAATTATATTTTCTTTTAACCCAGGTAGAACTCATCCACTACTGATCTTAGTTGGTCATCTTTGGTGATGTTTGGGGTGCCCGGATGCTCTTCACAAGGGAATCCACACATTCCACTGGAAAGAGGTAAGAATCTTCCCTGCAACCCTCGTTGGAATCCTCCGCAGAAGAATCTGTATCCAATGGCCTCCTTAGTTCTTCTCCTAGAAGAAGATCCTTCTCTGGAAACAGCAGAGGCAGACATACCTGCCATTTCTTCCTCCGTCCTGAGGCTTTTCCAAGTTTCCTTGGCGATGGCAGAGAAGAGAGAGACCAGAGATGTCATATCCGTTGTCATAGTGGCTCGAGGAGGTTGCGGTGACTGTGGGATTATAGGTAGGTTAGCTTCTACAAGACAGGAAGGACACAACTTCTTAAGATAGCCATCTTGCAGTGCAGACTTGCAGAGGAGACAAGATTGTGCATCCATTTGTGGAGAAAACATATACTTCCAGCATACATCAGTACAAAAGCATACCCACAGGCAGAAAAATCCACAGGAACAGACCTGTCCTCTTAGTACCCAAGACTAGATACTTACAGTTTAGCAGTGGGAAATCTGCTGTGGCTTGCCTGGCTTGCCTTGCTGCAAGGGGGAATCAAGGAATACCTTGCTAAGACAGCTAGCTGCTGTCATACGTGCAAGATACCCAGCGGGGCACCATGGAACAGGAACCGGGGGATGGCACAGGAGACAAGCTCCCTCCAGAATTGACCACGTTGGCTCTGCATCTGGAGCCAACGAGGTACCCAGCAGGGTCCTCAGAAAACAACAAACCAGATGTTGCAACACCTTCCTAGGGAGGACAGGTAAAAAAACACTGGAGATGGTGGGGGAGGGAAGTCCCTTTAATGAATGTTTTACCTGTCCTAACTAGGGAGGGGGGCTTACTATCCCACTTGGTGTGCTACTAAGGAGACCGGAAGGAAAAAATAAATACTTTTTATTTGTGGGAAAAAATATATTTGTTCATTTCAATTTACATTTGTACGGGTTGTTCTTTACAATAATATAAAACAGTCAGAGGTATTCATGTTGAAAACCTGAAGCATACAATCTCCCAATTCCGCTCTTTGTGGCTAGTAAGAAAAATAGGAGCAAATCAACTGTACCCTGAGGGTCAAAAATATGCCCCAAAACCACATTGTATTAAATGGGGCTTTTAATCTCTTAAATGATAGCGAGTTCTCCAGTGCATTGCTTTGAAACTTGTTGGATACCACTTTGACACTCAGAGGGTTAAGGGATTAAAAGCCCAATTTCAATCAATGGGAATATTTATTGGTTCCCTAACATGCTGTTGTTTTGCCCCAGAACTCCTCCAAGGATGGATTTACTAAAGGGCAATGTGTGTCTGGTGATCTGTGACAAGCACATTGCCATATGTAGTAAGAATTAATTATGCAAGGGCAGAGAGTGAATTTCTTTATTATAATGCAGGGTTGTTGAACTGCTGGCAATGTGGAAGGGATGCCGTGGTTCTATAGCATAAAGCTCTCGTGTCTAACAAAACTGAAAGGGTCTCATAGTCTAACGGATGCACTATTTATGAAAGCACTATTTTTTTAAAGATTTGAAAAATACCTCAGGAAATGAGCACCCCAGGATAATGATTGGCTCCATGTCACAAAAGAGGATTTGAGCAGCTTCATCAGGGCTTCATCAGGGGCTGTTAAACAAATGTAGACCATATATATTGGTCATTTTAATAGCCACCTACAAATAAATGTGTGTTACATTAAAAAGGTAAAGAATGTACTTATAGATTAATCTTCATGATCCATTTTAAAGTGCTTTTTAAATACACATCAGACAATAATTAATACCCTTAATACCCAAAAGGAATATCATACCTGTATATTATAAATATTTATCTTACTATAATAATATATTTGTATAAAGAGCTTTTCTCATCATGCTTGTTGACCATGAAAGATCCCATACCAGTAAACAAACTGATAATGATATTTATAATTATTCTTATATAGTGCCTTTTATTTATGCTATTCTCCACTGACTGAGTGGCAAGAGCTCCCATAATTGTCTATTAACACCTAGGATGCATTGGAGAGGTCTCTAGCAGCAGAGGGGTTAATTGTGAAGCTTATGAGTACCATTAGATTGGGTAAGAATATCTATATCCCCAGGACATACTTGAAAATGAGAGACAATCTCAATGTATCATTCCTGGTAAAATACTTTTATATTATTATTATTATCATTAATATTATTATGAAATATACACACTGTATGACTGAATTTTACTCCTACTTTTACTTTTTACCCCTTTCATTGCCACAGGGGTATGCAATGCACATCCCTATGGTATTGAAAGGGTTATAGGAGGGAAGTTGCTGTCTTTGCGCTTTAGCAGAAACAGCAGACTGTCCCCTGGCTCCATAGAGAGCTCCAACTGCAGTTTTCTATCGGAGCTTTGTGCATCTGGTGATGTGCCACATTAGCATGTAAACAAACCCAGATGAATACAACAATGGCTAATTAAACTGCATTTCATATGTAAATTAGCAGTTGTTGAACAAAATAATAAATCTGTCAAAGGCACGGTGGATTCATGGCTATGTCGGAGAATTGTGTTGTAATAGTGGCAGATTCAGAGGTATATGATGGAAAAGATATCTTAGTGCATTCTGTCGATATGCCTTTGACATAACGTCACCACCGTATTGTCATCCTGGCCCCTTATCACACTTTAGTGCATCTCCCTTCTCCCTCCAGTTGTTTTATATATCTCAAGAGAGAGAAAGAGAGAGAGAGAGAAATAGGTAGAGATTGGTAGATAGATAGATAGATAGATAGATAGATAGATAGATAGATAGATAGATAGATATAGATAGATATGGCTCTGCAAGCCTGAAGGCACCCACTTGACCTTGGAAGTGCATCAAGGTGGTCTGGTCAGTACCTGGAACTGGATGGGAGACCTCCTGGAAACCTGGGCATAACAAGCACTGTAGGTTAAATATCTGCCAGCTCACACTATCCTTATTAAGCCTATGAGTGTTGGATTGGTCTGCACTGGAAATCACACTGCCATTAAAAGGGTTAATACAATAATACAATAAATATAATAAACTAAATACTTTTAATAATATAAACACTGAATATGAAAATATAAGAAATATATGATTTCTTCATGCATCAGGTTAGTATTGCAAGAGGCACATCAATTCTGCACATTATACTGATTTAACAGTGACATCTAGTGGTTAAAATACAATTAGCTTTAATATACTTAATGCACATTTTTCATAACATGCTAATGTTACAATAAAGAAAGAAATGTGTTTGGTTTCTTCTAACTGCTGTCCATTGCTCATATGTTGCACGTAATGTACTTTGAATATGACACATGTATAATGTAATTGTCTATGATATTTCTCATATCCAGTAAACACAGTTATTGATGTTCTGGAGACAAACATATGAAACAATGATAGCCTCTATGATAATCCTTTCAAGTTGCAGTTCACTTAGTTTTCAACTTTAATTCAATACAGCTTGAAGCAATTGTTAAAATATGAATAATGTTAGCATTCAGAATATTATTATATTAACCTTTTAAGGACCAGTGGGGTGCACAGAGTTGTACATCTCTCTAGTCCTTAACAGGTTAAGTTTAGTATGAGAGTTGAATATTAAATTACATTTTTCAACTTTTAATAATCTTGCAATAGTCACCAGCAAAGTTAAAATTGGAGTCAAAGTTTCAGTCTTACTAGCTACAAAAACTACTAAGATTCAGTAGATTTTTTGCACAAAATACATGGAAAACTCTTTTCGTAGTAACATTTTTTGCAGGCTGTTTTTCATATTCCTTATAGAAAACTATACTGAACCAGGTAAACACAAATGTGCAAGGAACAAAAAGGCTACGGTGGGGTGTATGATGTCCCTCTTTAGTAGAAAACATTGATTGTCATTTTTGTGAAATGTGGGGTTAAGCATTCACACTTTTACACACGGTCGTATTTTTATTTTTTAACTTATTTATTTTCTAAACACTGGCACAGCTCACAATCTAATTCATTACATTGTATATTGCATTGAACATTCTGTATTCAGAAACTGATCTAATAAAAGGAAATGGAGCAATTCTGGTGCAAACTAACTCCACCATAGAGAACAAATAAACATTCCCAAAATTTCTATTGATTTAAATGGGGCTTTTAACTCCTTGAATGCCAAATAAATCTCCAATACACTGGTAATGAGTGCAGCTAGCAGTCAAACACTTCCCCTGTACTCAGACATGCTCTCTTTTGTTTGAGTTCCCAGAGAAGAAGGAATTAACCTCTGAAAGCCTGTAATTTGTGAAGTTTAATTGTGCCTTGTGGACCATTTTGCTTTATGTTTATTTCTCCAGTTGGTAAACTGACTAGTGTCCAAATACAGTCATGAGCTGATGTGTTTAGTTAGTGCTCAGTAGAGCAAGGACTTTACTTTGATTTGTTTGTGATGCTGCTGTCTCACCACTTAGGGACAAATAAACAGCAAAGACTTGAATTATCCTCCTCCTGTGTGTAAAGTGTCTCTGCAACCTAAAAGGCTGATCCCAAGACAGAAGGTACAAAACATTAAAGAGTACCTTTGTCACAATATATATGCATGTGTGTGTGTTTTAGGTACATTTTGTGGTACCTAAGACATATATAATATGACAGGGGGCACTATCTATCTATTGATATAGATATGATTCAGATTATTTATTCATTGGTGAGAACTTTCTCTTATCTTCTTGGATTTTGCAGGGGAAACTAAAGCTGAGCATTGTGGATTGCATTGTACGGCTATCAGCCACTCACTTGGTTAAATGATTGACAACATTGTAATTGATTACACAGTTACAGTACAATGGTGGTGTCCTCATGACTTCTTAGTGCAATTGTACTGGCAGGTAAAAGGGCACTAACTGTATGTGTGCCAGAACAGCAATGTACAATTCAAATACAAACAGTAACATCTCAGATAGTAGGAGCATCCATCTTAAAAGAATATGCCTATTTTTTCTTCCCCAATAATGTATCCTATCCCTTTGTTTCTGGAAGCCTCCAAAGGAGAAGTGTGGATGAGAGAGACTTGATTTCAGTTCAGGTGAGTAACTGACGACCCACATTATGTTACAAGGATCAGAGAACTGGGCTTTGTGGAGGTTAAATGGTATATAATTACTAAATCAAAGATCATTTACACCATTACATTGATTTAAAAAAGCGACAGTTTAAATAGATACCTTTAAAGGGATAGTAATACTTTGTTTTAACTTTACTTTATTTTGTAGGCATTAAAAAAACATGAAGAATGATAAGTCTTATCTCTCAAACCTTTATGGTTTAAGAGATATTCACAAACAAAGTATCCCCCCCCCCGTTCAACCAGATCAGAAGGGAGGTGCCCAGGTAGACTGCAGAGATGGACAATCTTCAATTAAGATAAGGGAAAAAGCTGAAAAACTTATCAAGGGGGGAAGGGCTTTCATTGTTTTCATACAAAGAAAATTGTCCCCTTCTGTTATCTGTCTGGTCATACAACCAGATTCACATCTGAGAAGAGATGGCTTACACTAGGTAAAAGGGGAGGGAGGGGAAACTTTGCTTGTGAATATCTCATAAACCATAAAGGTTTGAGAGATAAGACTTATATCATTCTTCATGTTTTTTTATTGCCTACAAAATAAAATAAAGTTAAAACAAAGTATTACTATCCCTTTAAGGAAATTAGAAATTTTAAATTAAAATGGCCATGAGCCTCTATGCCAATTGAGAGAGAGAAATGAAAAAGAACATGCACGTGGAACATGCATACGTGGAACTCACAGTGAAGAAAATGCTCCTGAAACACCTTGTTTCCATTATGTTAATAACTTTCTCCTTTAGGTGGCAGCATTATTTTACTTTCAATATTTTTATCCTACAGAAGATAGTGATTAACACACATCTGCCTGCAAAGAAAAGTTTTTCTCTACCCAAGTTATTTAAATGACATTTGCAATAGCATGATTATACATAACCAGTTAATAAACACAATTACAAAATTTGTAGGACAAGTTATAGGTCCATCGTGTTTAGTGTTTAATACATCCTATAAATAGTTATTAATAGTTTAGCTTAATAAGCTTAATTTTATGTGAGCTTTATCTGTAATATATGTTCCATATCCATTATTTTACTTTTGGAACATCTCTTAACAAAGAGATGTTAATATATATAGGCTTTTGTATTTAAGGCGTTAATGCCCTACATTTATTTATTGTCAAATAGTCTGAAAACTAACTGTACAATCTAGTGATGCAACTCATATTATTTGGCTACTTGTTTTATGTATAAAGTCAACATACTCCACTCATAATATTTAGTACCCCTTTCTCAATTACCTTTTATATATTGGGTCTATGCACCCCATGAATACTATAAATATAATTTATAATGTAACTAATCATGCACACAAAATCCAGTAAATGTCATAAGGTATAGTAGCATGAACCTTATCTCTTACCACCTATACTGTGCTAATAAAATGAGACATCATACTGGAAATGACATCACATTACATAAATGACTTAACTGGTCACATCATATGACAGAACCAATGACATGCTAAAGATCAGTATCTGGAAAATACTTGCTATGCTTGCTTATAAACCTTTTGAGAGCAACTGGAAAGTCTGGACAAGTGAACATGCTTAAAAATATACAATCATCTGTCATCATCAACGGCACCACTCTAACTCCCACCCAGTAACACTTAGTATTACTGACTAAACAACAATATAGACCAACTTAAACAACCCTAGCTATGAGTGTTTCTGCTGGTGTTCAAAGAGTTGTGCCAATTATTCCTATTGCTAATGCTATTGCAACAGCTAACCCCTATAGTGGTAGTAGTAGTATTAGTAGAGAAACTTCACTCAGGATCCAAAAGCTAAACATGTTATTATCTGTTGTCTCTGTAAAAAACATCTAAGCAGGGTAAAGCAGGATCCCATTTAAGCACATTTCACTGAGATCTGACCTGAAGCACAACCACCGGTCAGCCTGGGAGACACATCAAAAGCACATCAGAGGTGCAATGGAAGTGCTACAAAAAATACATTAAGTCATAGAGATATTTTAACTAATATATTTACTACAGAAAATATGAAGAGCATGGCCAATGATCTTTACAACAGCTACCACACTATTAGGATCCATGCATATTCTCTATTAAAAGCAATAAACTATACATTCTTGTTGCATTGCTGGAGCCTAGATTAAAACATAAAACTAGAGAATTTGTGCCAAGGTGTGAGCAACAGCTTTGCAAGGAGGGGAAGCATGTAAATAAATCCTTAGAGATTGAGTGAAAGATTGCATTGTGGAGGATTTTATACTTTATTATACTTTATTTATATAGCTCCAACTTATTCTGCAGACAAAGACAAAGACTGCTTCAAGGTGATAGCAATGATGCGGCTGTCAATGTATCAGTTCATACAATGTTTGTACCTGTATAATGGGAGCATAACTCAACCCATTTGATTTAAGTCTTTATCTCAATCAATATAATCCCCAGCTGCAATGCTGGTACTGGATGAAAGGATTTCTGCTTCTTACCATGAAAGCAGCAACAAAGTATTCACATTCTGAACACTCTATAATGGTAAAAAAGACTGTATTACAAATATTAAAAGCTTAAACATACACTTAAAGACAAAGGGTACATAACCCCAACATGACTCATGACAGGTTTTGGACTGTTATGGTCCTTACAGGCATATGTATGAGGGAAGAGAGTGTTTGGTCTTTTGTCTATTTAAACCTTCAATATTCTCATCCGATTTGCCTATGAGTAGGGGTGGGCGAAAGGTCCTGCCGCGTTCCTGTGGAAAAAAATCAGTGAAAGCCATGTTCTCCACTTTTTAGTGGGAAAATCCACTTTAAAAAAAATATTTGCATTTTTCACCCATTGACCAAAATTCTTGGCAAGTTTTTCAGTGGCTAGAAAGTTTCCACCCATTGATTTACGTATTTTTCGCCTGTTTTGCTAAAAAAACAAAAAGTGACATATTAGAGGAAGTGAAACACAATAGAAGCAGCTACAGAGCAAGGTAGACGTGCTGTGCTGTTCTGCTGTGATCTTTTAGCAAAATTGAGACAGGAGAGGCTCATAGTGCCTTCTATCACTATGATAAAGTTTAAAAATATTAGAAGGAGGAAATGGAAGGACCCTTATGTGTCCACTGAGTCTGAGGAGGAAGTGAGCACTACAGAAGCAATGCTAGCCAGCCCCCCTAAACCTCCCCTAGGGATTTTGGGCAAATTAATGTCAAAGGAGGAAAAAGAATATAGTAGTGAGAGCAGGACAGGTCAGCTGCCTGCGTCTGCTGTCACCAGTGCTGTGCCTGCTGTCAGACGTGCTGTGCCTGCTGCCAGTGCTGAACCTGCTGCCAGTGTGTCTTGTAATAATCAGGAGTATGGGAAGGAGAAGATGATGCGAAGTGTGACAGCAGGGGACCCTAATTCACACTTGCCGTCCCCAAGTAGTCCCACCAGTGATAGTACTACTACTAAGAAGATCCAGCAGCTTGTTGTTGTTAGGAATGAAGGATTGGGTAATCATCATTTTACTAGTGACTGTGAGGAGGAAGACTCATGTAGTATTGGCACTGTTAACACTAGCACATCTATATGGGACTTACTCCCAGAATATGGTTTGGTAACTGATGTACATGAACAATGTCAAGCACCAAGGAGTGGCCCCATTGCATGTGAGATGGTTGCACCATAACGCCAGTTATACCTACAGGATAACTGTTTTGACTGAAACAATGACCCACGTTAGCACTAGCAAACAGTGTATGTGGCAAACACTGGTGAGAATTGCAGTGGAAGTAGACATGCGGTCATAGAGGGTTTATATTATTAATAGCCTTAGGAAACACCAATTCAAAAGCAGTGCTACTTTTTTAAAGATTAACCAGCATCAATTATCATGTAGCAAAAGTGGGAAAAAAACCACACACAAGTCAGAGAAGCATATGGCACATGCAGTAACAGCAAGCCTTAACACAATATTTTCAGGCTTGCCTGAAAACAATTTTTTGAAGGCCAGTGGCAAGCTAAGCCAAAACCAGAAACATTGAATGTCACCAACCAGGAACATTATGGTGTTTGATAATTCACTTTCTACTGCTGCTGCCGTTGACTTGTCTGAGCATCCAATGTCACGTTACAGTATCAGGCTGGAGTATCCACTATGCCCTTGTATAGTATGGTCATGGTGGTGGAGATAGCAAAGGACTGCACATAAACAACTGCAATGTGCACAGCTTGTGAAAAAAAATGTAAAGAAACAAAAAACTAGGAACACACACTTTGACACATCTGCTCTAATTAATCACGTTGACAGTGTGAAACAGCACCCCAAGAATATGGTGTATCTCCTTGATATGAGCTAAGCGAATTCTGCATGGTGAAAAGTCTGCAAATTCTCCCTTATTTCTTGCATTATACTGGTCTCCACCACATTGTCATGTGTTTGTCAGTCCATGACACAGTGTGCAAGGTGTAGAGATAGTGTCAAATCCTCACAGCTGCTGACTCACTGTCTGCTGGCAGTACTGGTGGTAAATTTGTCAGTGGTAGTGCCACTACTGAGGAGGATCCCAAGTGTGCTAGGTGGGAACTGGGATATGAAAACTTGTATCACGGTCCCTAGCATTAGTTGATTATATGATAGTTGATAACTTTGATGTTCTGGGCTGGTGGGGGGGGTTGCCTTCTGCCTCTTTTGTGGGATTTATTTTTGTTATATTGTTTTTGAAGGCAAGGTTGGACAGGGGGCACCTTAACTGCAGCACTTTATTTAGATTTGTTCTTGGGTTCATTTCCACAAGTTCACCATACGCTTCAGGGTGGTTATGTTTCATATGCTTTATTAGAGAAGATGTGCTAATGTGTGATCCCTCCTTCCACCTCTTCACAACCAGGGCCGGATTTGACATTAGGCAAAGTAGGCACCTGCCTACAGGCGCACACCACCGAGGGGAGCCTGCCATTTGGATTTTTTTTTAAATATTCTTTTTAAAAAAAAAATAAAACTAGCCACCTTTCTGGTTGCGCCGATGGCACCCACTCACATTGCCCCCCCCCAGAATTGTACCTGATGGAGCTCCCTCGTCACCTCTTTAGGAATGCAGAGCGCTGGGAGATGACATCATCTCCCAGCGCTCTGCATTCCTGAATAGGAGACCACGCAGGAGCTCCATCAGGTACAAGACTGTGCCAAAGGAGGCACATACAGATCTCCTACCAGGGAGGTAGAAGACGAACAACGGGGGGAGGCAATGTGAGGGCAATGTGGAGCTAATGGGGGGCAATGTGGAGCTAATGGGGGGCAAGTTGGAGCCGATGGAGGGCAATGTGGAGATGGTGGGGGCAAGTTGGAGCTGATGGGGTGGGGGGCAATGTGAGGGCAATGTGGAGCTGATGGGGGGCATTGTGAGGGCAGTGTGGAGCTGATGGGTCAATATGGAGCTGATGGGGGGCATTGTGAGGGCAATATGGAGCTGATGGGGGGCAATGTGGAGCTGATGGGGGGCAGTGTGAAGGCAGTATGGTATATGGAGATGATGGGGGCAGTATGGAGCTGATGGGGGCAATGTGAGGGCAATATGGTATATGGAGATGATGGGGGCAATGTGAGGGCGATATATGAGATGATGGTGGCAAGCTGGAGCTAATGGGGGGCAATGTGGCGATGATGGGGGCAGTGTGAGGGCAACATGGAGATGATGGGGGGGCAATGTGGAGATTAGGAGCATTGTGGAGGTATCCAGTGCAGATGGCCCACGGGGGGGGGGGCGCTTCAAATTTCTGTGCCTACAGGCTCCTGAGATGTAAATCCAGCCCTGTTCAAAACCCACACTCATGATTTCAGCAGGGAGGCACAGAGGGATGTTGTCGACTGCACACCATCTCCCTGGATGCATCTTAAGTGCTCCACCAGCATTAGTACTACCATATCACTGCTCATACATCCATTACCACCACAGCAGCCTGTGAAGGGGATGATGACTCCTCTTCCACTAGTACTGAGAATGGTGGACACCTGTTGTAACATTTGATAATGCTGGTGGGAGTCAGAAAATGTAGCAGCAGGAAGTTTAGGAACTACCACTATATCATCATGTAGGTGATACCCATTCCCAAAGTTTCTCTCTTAGCCCTGGTTTCTATGAGCCAGAAAAGCTCTCATCAAGTCACCAGCACCCCTAACAGCAGCAGCACCTCCAAACACTTTCTTTGCATCAGTATATACAAGGGAGTAAGGAATGGTAGAAGAGCCTCCGCAAGTAACAAATAAAACAATACAATTAATAGATATTGGGTTAACTCAAGTTGATGTTATGGGAAGACTGAACAAAATTAAGACCGACAAAGCACCGGGTCCTGATAGTATACATCCAAGGGTTCTTCAGGAACTCAGTGCAGTGTTCGCAAAACCCCTATATTTACTCTTTAAAGATTCTATTACCACAGGCTCAGTGCCACAGGATTGGCGAAGAGCTAACATAGTGCCTCTATTTAAGAAGGGAGCTAAAACAGAACCTGGGAATTATAGACCAGTGAGTTTGACCTCTGTAGTGGGAAAACTGTTAGAAGGGATAATAAGGGACTATATTCAGGATTACAACACAAAAAATAATATAATTAGCAGGAATCAACATGGTTTTATGAAGAATAGATCATGCCAAACTAATCTTTTCAGCTTCTATGAGGAGGTAATCAGCAACCTAGACAATGGCAAGGCAGTAGATGTAGTATATCTAGACTTTGCAAAGGCATTTGATACAGTGCCACACAGCAGGCTGGTGTATAAAATAAGGAAATTGGGGCTAGGAGATAACCTTTGCAATTGGATACAAAACTGGCTGAAGGATAGGGAACATTGTGTGGTTGTAAATGGAAAATTCTCCAGTACAGTTAAAGTGGAGAGTGGAGTACCTCAGGGTTCAGTATTGGGTCTGCTGCTTTTTAACATGTTTATAAATGACCTGGAAATAGATATAGAAAGCAAAATATCAATATTTGCAGATGATACTAAATTATGCAAAGTCATTAATTCAGAACAGGATATTTTCTCTCTACAGAGGGACTTACATACAATGTCAGATTGGGCAAACATGTGGAATATGAAGTTTAATGTGGGGAAGTGTAAAGTCATGCATTTGGGAGGAAACAATCCCAAGGCTACTTATAAACTTAATGGAATAATTTTAGGTGACTCGTTGCTAGAAAAAGACCTGGGTATCCTTGTCAACTACAAACTTGGAAACAGTGACCAGTGTCAAACAGCAGTAGCAAAGGCAAACAAAGTCCTGTCTTGCATAAAAAGAGGTGTTGAAGCAAGAGTGGATAACATTATTTTGCCATTATACAAATCATTGGTAAGACCTCACCTTGAGTATGCAGTGCAATTTTGGGCACCGGTTCTGAAAAAGGATATACTAGAACTAGAGAGGGTACAGCGAAGAATAACAAAATTAATTAAGGGAATGGAGGACTTGACATATGAGGAACGACTAAACAAACTTGGTTTATTTACTCTAGAGAAAAGACGACTAAGAGGAGACCTTATCACATTGTACAAGTATATGAGAGGTCAATACAATGATCTCTGCGGTGAGCTATTTATACCAAGGCCTGATCAGGTGACCAGGGGACACCCCTTGAGATTAGAGGAAAGGAGGTTTAAACTTCAGCAGAGGAAGGGTTTTTTTACAGTAAGGTCTGTCAAATTGTGGAATTCATTGCCCAGGGAGGTAGTTATGGCAGATACAATGGATACATTTAAGAGAAGATTAGATACATTTCTTTCAAAAGGGAACATACAGAGTTATACTGTTTATCAGTAGGCTGATCAGGAAGGTCTGATAAAGACTAATTTAATTGGTAGCAGGAAAGCTATAAAATTCTCAGTTACTGAGGTATGAGGCGAAGGTTGAACTTGATGGACTTGTGTCTTTTTTTGACCTAGTTTACTATGTTACTAACTCTGTTGCTCATGGTGGTGATGAGCGTGACATAGGGGTAGGCGGTGCACCTGGCATCACATTCAGACACAAAAGCAGCATATTCAAAGTCAGGCAGCTGCAACTCTGTGTCGCTTCCTCTACACACAGGCACCTAGGTAGAATTCCCTCCAGGGTCCTGGCGATTAGGTGGCAGCACTATCTGATGAAGTGGTGGCAAGTTCAACAACATCTGGTACATTTTATGACCTCTGAGACACAGGGGATGTTGTGCTTTTGGTGGCACAGTTCTATCTGCTGTTGGCCCCTGGCATCCCTAAAACAAAGGGTATGTGGTAGGGGTGGTGCAGCACTATCTGCTGCTGGTTTTTGGTTTGTTATGGCGTTTCTAAGTCATAGATAATGGGGTGGAGGTAACACTATCTGCTGCTAGTGGACTTTGGTTGTGCTGAACCACAGTAGATGTGCTAGAATGGTGGCAGCACTGTCTGCTGCTGGTGGGGTATGATGCCTCTGAGTCAGTGATGTGGTGAGGTTGGTGGAAGAACTATATGCTGGTGAACTCCGGCTTTTCTGAGTCACAGGGGTAGTGATGGGGTTGTGGAAGCAACACTATCTTCTGGTAGGCACTTCTGACTATTGCTACAACTAAAACTAGTGCTAATGGATTCCTACACATCAGCAGCAACATTTCCCATGCTCTCATACTGCATCAGGCAACAGCAGTAACAGGTGAACTGGTGCTGCTAACTCTCTTGGACTGCACATCTACTCCAAATATATTTTTTCTTCTCTGTATGCTTCTACATCACTCTCTGCATCAATTACATATTGCAGTATTCAAACAAATGGATGCAGCCGGACTCACAAAGTAACGATGGAAACACAATAATGAAATAAAACTCCTCTTTATTGGAAAAATTAAAACAATGATCCAACATGGAAACTCAATGGTAGTGGGACACAGATGAAAGTGCTGGGTGTATCAAAGCACTGTCTAACACGTTTCACGCTTTGCAGAGCTTAATCATAGACTCAACGGGCATGTTAAATGCCACTGTGTTAATGTTACCTTATTTATTGGTTAAAAACACAGGAAGTAAAACAGTGTTGCACCAACCCCCATTCATCTCTTACACTTCAAACAAAGAGAGAACCACTTCATCTGGATACTTGTAACAGATAACATTTAAAGTGATAACTAGGTCATAAAACATATTAAGGATTTCAAAGGCTATAGTCCTGTAAATATACCATCCAAGTTAGCTCAACATATAGGAATATCAATCACAGACAAACATAAGTCATATAGCACCAGGGAGAATAGGAGCTCCTCACATTGACAAAATAAACACAATCATGTACAGAATCAAAAATAATAAATGCTATATATATATAATTACTAATATATATGTGTGAATGCACATGGATGCACATACACACGAAAATCCATGCGCAAACACACATGCATACATAATAAAGTGGCAACATGAGGGGCTCACAGAAAGAGAATGGAAAACTGTAACACAGAAGTTCACACAATAATTCCCATGTACTGAAACCAGTGAAAATCCATGTCACCATCCATACAGCGGCAACATCCTTCATGGTACAACAGACATGCAGAAAGCTCCGTGTATTTGGAAAGGACAATTTGGACCCTCCAGCCATTAGACCAGATCACCCAATATCCAATACACATAGGAATCAGAAAATATGACTGATATCCCACTCGGATTTCAGACCCCCAGGGGCCCTAGTTTTCATCTGGAAGATCCAAAAAGCTTCCTGCTTGGTAATCATCCTAACAAGATCGCCACTGTGCCATGGTAGCCTGACTTTCTATTCCCTGGAACTGAAAGACTGACATATCCCCTGCATGACACTCCAATACGTGTCTAGCAATGGCCGATTCTTTCTTGCCTCTTTCCAGCTGGCTGATATGCTCTCTTATTCTATCTTTAAGATGAAGAATATTGATTTTACAAGCCTTGCAGGTAAAAAGATAAATGATAGACTGTGAGCTGCAATTATTATAGCTTTTAATATTGTAAGAGAGTATCTCAACCAGACCCACAAACATTCTCTACACATGGGCATACTTGCAGCCTTTATATTCGAGCCAAGCTGGAATTGATACTTTGCTTTCTAAACATACTTGGTGAAGCATGATTACTGATGGTGACCTCTCTTTTTGCCGCAAACTTACATCCCTCCTGCAGTACACTATTCAATTTGTCTGTACATAAAATTGGCAAGTTTTTCCTAATTATATTACAAACTTGGTTGTACTGCAGGCTGTAAGTAGTGATAAAACGCACAACACCATCCTTAGATCTAGACCTCCTGTTGTAACCCACATCCTCATGATATTGCAGTATGCCAGGAAGTTCTCGATATTTATACAAGTGGGGCAGAAATTATCTTGGCCATAGAAAGAATAGGTAGGAAATGACAATGTTATCATGAGAATCTAAATGCTGGTAGCTCTAAGGTGGAGATTATATGTATTTAAATAAAAAGTGGTTGTCTGTGCATCAAACCCTGGTGTTTATAAACAAGCAACCTATGACTAGCTACAAATAAAACAGTGGGGTTTAGTGTCATGTTTGTGGCCACAGACATGGAAAGTTTGCCTGCACCAACAAGGCACCCCAGTTAAATGCAAGCCCCTATCTGCCTGTAATATGTGAACATGTATTTAGTATAATGCAGTTAAAAACAGTGATTCCACCTTACCTCTACTGTGAGCAAAACCCTTGTGAGGGAAATGAGGCAGGCATTTATACCTTCCCTAATTCAGCTATCACCCTGTTTGAGGAGCTACAAGTCAAGAGAGGAGGAGCCAAAAAATCCCAAAATACATGCAAAAAGAGTAAGCCATACAGGTGATCTTCTTTTGAAATGTATGCACCTTCTTTTATGGTCCCTGTCATTTTTTTGAACAGTCAACTTCACTATGATTAAAATGTGAAGTGGATCCGCTATCTATTCCAGGTGTCGACTCCAGCTGGGAAACAGAAGAAGGAGTCTGAGTTTCTCCTGGTGGATCATTCCATCGTTCCTTTGTTTCACCAACTCCCAAAGACCTCGTAAAAGTGTGGTGAATCCAGTTGGGAGGCCTATCATCTCCAGCATTGGTTCTTTGAATGAACCACTGTCTGAGCTGGTCGACCATTACCTCCAGCCCTTGGTATCCTCTTTGCCCAGTTTGTTGTTGGACACCAAACATCTTCTGCAACTCAAACAGAATATGGATTGAAAGAATGGTTATGCCTGACTTACGGCAGATGTATCCTCCCTGTACTCCTCCACCCCTCTCGAGGGGGTTCTTTTGGCTGTCAAATATTTGGATTAATTTTCCAATTATTCTTATAGCCTCAATGCCTTTTATTGAAGAGCATCATGTACCTGCTTACCCACAAATTCTTCAGTTTTAACTGTTTTTTTTTTATCTCCAAAGGTGTGGTGCAGCAAAGGGGGCATGTTTTGTGCCCTCATTCTCTAACCTTTACATGGGTTGGTGGGAGTCGCACCACATCTTTGGGAATTTGAACCCCTTTAGGAGCTGTATTCGTTGGTATTGCAGGTATATAGATTATCTCTTGTTTGTGTGGGAGGGGTCCAGGGAGGATACTATGTTTTTTTCGATTTTCTCAAAAACTATACAGCCAACTTGAAGTTCACTTCTGACTTTCATAATAGTTGTAACAGGACTGCAGACAAATAAATACTCTGACAGGTACAGGTAGAATAAAATAAAGATTTTATTGAAACTCGGGCAGTAAATAATAACCACACTTCCCCAGCCTTCCTGGGTCAGGCATGGGGACAGTGCAAGGTCCACTACAGGAACAGCACTGAACATAGCCAGACCGTCTCCAGATGATGCGAACCAGGAGGTAAGCACAATGGCGAACAGCAAGTGGTAAGGCACACAAGCAGGGAGCAAGGAAAGGCTCAAGTAACCTAGAACACTAGGATACTATGGATGTCCTAGAACAATACGAACGGCCAGAGCCGCTAACCTACCAGCACTCACACCCAGATGCCCAGTAGAGAGGTCAGATATGCAGGCTGAGGTCATACACAAAATGGGTAGTCAGACAGAGCCAGGGTAGCACGTAGCAGGTAGTCAGCCAGGTCAATGGTCATACACTGAGCGGTTAGTCAGACAAGCTGGATCAAGAACAGACTGGGTAGTCAGACAAGGCCAGAGGTTCAGACACTAATCAGGTAGTCAGACAAAGCCATGGGTCATACACAAATCGGAAAGGCAGCCAGAAACGGATCGCAACGGACAACAATAACGCTTGGACATACCACGAAAGGGCAATCAGGCTATGGCCGAACGTGGCTTATAAGGCCTCCTAGGAAGGAGGAGTTACAAAGCAAATGTGAGCGTGGCCTATAAAAATATCGAGCGCATAATGACGCACGAGCAACAAAGTCCACAACCAGAATGAGCCACCAGCCACTACAGGAGTAATCAGGTAGCCAAGGCCCGAATCACAGCACCGTGATAATAGTCAAATCAACTTCTTGGACCTCACTCTCTTTTTGGACGTGAATAGAAGAGTTCACACTAGTATTTATTCCAAAACCTATCTCTGGTAATAGTCTGTTGCATGTCATCTGGAACATTTCCAAGGGACAGTTCATCCTTTTACATCATAATTGTTCCAAATTGGAGATTTATGAGAGGGAGGCACAGTCCCTTAGGGTTAAGTTCCTTAACAGGGGTTATTCAATCCAGGAGGTAGATTATGCTTATAGTTTTGTCAGGGAACAGGATAGGGATATTCTAGTGTCAGTCATCTACACAGTCCCAATGTAAGAATTTTGGACCAAGGGGTTAGGTTGGTGATCCAATATAGCAGAAAGTTTGGTCAGAGCTGCCATTTTATTGAGTCCTTATTGCCGATTTTGTATACGGATGACAAACTGTCAGTTTGTGGCCAAAAGGGGCTGTACTATAGGTGATAGGATATCCAGGAGTTATTTTAGTTCCAAATAGTACCAACCCACTTGGCTTAAACCAGTGGAATGTTACAATTGTGGGGGCCAGGTATGTAGGGTGTGTCCACATATTAGTGTTAATCATGCCTTTAAGTCCACCACAACAGGATAAATGTTCAGTATAGTTACCTATATGAATTGCAATAAAAAGTTAGTCATATATTTGTTTACCTGTGGAGTTTGCCAAGTTCAGTATGTGGGACGCATGATTTACATATTGAAAGAGCGACTTAGTGAGCATCTCTATAAAAATGATATTGGCAATAGGGATTCAGCTGAGTCTGGGCACATTTTGGATAAACATAATGGCAATATATCTCTTGTCAGATTTACTGGAATTAAAAGGGTTGTGATTCCCCCTCGTGGAGGCAATATTATGGACCTGATTTCCTGCAGGGGGCCATATTGGATCTTTTAACTTGATACCAAAATTCCTAAAGGATTAAATTTGGAGTGGGATACATAACATAATCTAGCCTCTCACAACCTGACCTCATATACTGTGCTTTGGATCTGTTTAATTCTGTGCTCTAAGGGTTACCATATTGAATGTTATTGTGTGCACATACTTTGGTAATGTTTTATCCAATCAAGTCTGCTTTAAGGGAATTGCTTTATGGGAATGTTTTAAATATCCGTTACTCAGATAATGTGATTGTCTATGAGTAAGCACCAACAGCTGCGAAACGTGTGAGTTGCAATAAAGAATCTTTTTATTTTTAAGTCGCTTGTGTTATCCTGTTGTGTTATCCTATTTTTTAGATGAGTGCCGATTTACACTCCAGACCTTAATCTGGGGTGCCTTGACGGGGCAGGCAAGATTTCCATGTCTTTGGCCAAAAAATATGACGCTAAGCCCCCACTGTTTTATTTGTAGCAAGTCATAGGTTGCTTCTTTGAATAACTCAGGGTTTGTTGCATAGGCAACCTCTTTTTGTTTACTTACTATAGTTAGCCAAAATATTGTTCTTGCAGCTCTCCTGACTATACAGATATGTAACTAATTGAACACTACCAATAAAAGCTATTTTGAGCTCACCAGGAACCTGCATGTCTTATACTTTTTTGTATGAAATGTATGTATTTTCTAAAGCTGATCCACTGATGGATATTTGAAGGATGCATAAGCCGAGAGGCCTTGTTGGGATGTGAGCTGACATAACCCAAGTAAGAAAAAATGAGAGCAAATACATTGCCTGCTGTCACAGCAAAACAAGAAGCTTGTTATACAGTGATATCGGGAGAAAATTAAAAACATATCTGCATTATTTCCTCCCTTTAATATTCTACTCTACATATTGTAATTTCATCCCAGGAGGTACTGCATCTTTAGTTACCCCCCGAACTTTATTAAATTCCATTACTTTTCAGAAGAAAATTAATGCTAGAACAAGAAGACGTTATATATAATTAGGGTGTAAATGTGAGAAATAAACCAAAACAGAAAGGGTAATATCTACATTGAAGACCCAGAAGTGGTAGGCTCTAAAACCATACATTAATTTAACAATTATTATGATACATATGGTTAGGAGTTTTAGTATCCAATGAGCTAAATGTCCAAAGTATATCAATTCTGGGGTAAAGCAACTGCAACATAAGAGCAAACGGATTTACATGTGACTTTTAAATATTATATGAATGTATGGTTTTATCCACTACCCTGCTGCTTGAAAGATCTTCCATGTGTCTGAAGTCTTATTTTTCTAACCTCCAATTTTAGGTCACATCTTCTTCTGAAAAATCATTACCACTTGACCAAAACCCGTTGATTAAAATCCTATTGCATATGTGGGTGTATGAAAACACAAAGAAGAAAAAGAGGGAGTCCAATAGTGTAACTCTGTAATAAGCAATCATAAATAGAAAAAAGAGTATTACTCACAAATAGGGATGGGCAAAATTGGCAAATAATAGCACTCTCCCCTTAGAGAATAATTTCCAACGAAAAGTGCAGATTTTCTGCTTTTTCCCGTCTTTTCCGCCCATTGAAATCAATGGGAAGAAAAGTTTTCTGCAGCCATATAAAAGGCTGTCAGGCTCTCACAGCTTGCCATTTGTGTTTGTGAGAGGAAAGAGCAGCACCTTGTTTGAGCTAGACAAGACATATAGGGGAATAGATGTTTAGTTTAGGGAATCTTTTAGTAGGACATTCGTTCTGTGCAAGTGTGTATTAGGAGAGTCAGTGGGGCATTATGGGGAGAAGAAAGGAGGAAGGAGGTTGATCCCAAATACGCCAAAATTCCATGTGACTGACTGGCAAGACACAGGCAGCTAGGGATCTATTTGCTTGCTGATCTTGTTGTAATTGTCTCTGTGCTGGATGGGGAAGTCTGGGGAAAGACTTTGTTGATTTTGTTTTTCAGTTATAATTTTTTTGGATAGACTGTGATAAGACAACAAGGTGGACAACTTAAAAAAAAAAATAAATAAATAAATAAAAAAGAATAAAGAACTAAATATATTAGGTGACAGTGACAGACAGCTGACTGGGCTTAGGCAAGGGATCATACAGCTCCATCAGTTGTGTTGTATACCCATACAGTAAAAAAACACATAATGTCCAGCAAACGCACAAGGGGAAGGGGGAGGGGTGGAGCAGTGCAGGGATGTGAGAGTAAAGTAGTAGTTCAAAAACTGATTGCAGCAATGGTTGCTGAAGCATGTGCAATCAGTGATGATGATCCCTCTACTCCAAGGGAGGATGCCATTTGTCAAGGTCCCAGCAAATCTAGTTCCAGCACCACCAGTGCCAGTAGAAATAAAGAAGCAAATAAGAAGAACACTGAAAATGACAACAAGTCACATTCAAGTGTTTATGATGCTGGCAATAATAGAGGAAGGTGTAGCAGCTGAACCACCTGCTGCATCAGATAACGAGACAAACAAGCACCAAAACACCCATAGTAGGGAACTTTGTTACAGTAAAAGTAAAAAGAAATTGTTTGGGACCTCCAAAAGCTTGGGGGAATGTAACAGAACTTAGTCCATTACTGAAGCCCTTGTCTGAGCCTGGAATTGTTAGTCAAAGGACCCCAGAGATTGTGGACATTTTGCCCTGGTTGTGCACTAAAAGACTTTGGATAGACTTTATGTGAATGGGGAGAATGGACTTTATTACACAAAACTGCCCTGTGTTAGACTGCTGGCTTGCTTCCAAGGGAATGGGCAATGAGGGGTTAATTATTCCAATGTGTATTGCAGTCCCTCAAGCCATTGTATTGTATATTGTAAGATGTTATGAGACCCCCTGCCGTGTGTTAATTCATTCACGCCCCTCAGGCTGTGAGTCACCTATTGTATAACCTGAAACTCTGTTGTCAGTCCTTTGTATTATATGTTGTGATTTGATTACCTCTGTGAATGCTCCCATTGTGTCAGCCCTTACCATTTGCTGTTGATCCCTTGTCTTATGTTTGGATTGTATTATCTCTTCCCCTCACCCTATTGTATCTGGTTGGCCCATGTATTTCAATGTAGTTGATCTGTATAAATACGTGTGGTTTGGTACAATAAAGTCAGTCTTCTGAGTGAACAGTGGAGTTCTGGTGTCTTATGTTCTTATGGTAAAAGCGGCCACTCTGATGCCCATCTGAGCTGAGTATCCTGTATCGTCGGACGTCTTCTGCCAGCTTCTTGCGACCGGACTTCATATGCTGTCAGACGGCGACGTGGAATCCATCTTCTCATCCTTGTGTTCCTGCGACATCTTCCAGCGATCCTTTGACCGGGAGTAGAGGCCTCACTCTCTACTGCCCTTGCTTCCCTGCTTCCAGCGATCCTGCGACTGTTTCAGTGACCGTCCATACTTCAACCGGTGCATCCAACGGCGCTTATCTGGCATCAAGAGGGAGAGACCCGGGAACGATGGCTGAGGGCGACGTGGTCCCCTCTAGCTTCCGTTACAGGGAATATAAGGGAAGTAGTGGGCAAACTGGGCAAGAAGTGGCAGGTGATGCTGAGGATGACCTCATGATGACTGATGATGATGCAGATCTAGAATATATCCCTCCAGCATCCTTGTCTTGTTCAGATACAGATGAAATTGGGAGTGAGGATGATGACAGAGCTATAAGGGTAGCAGAAAGTCAAAGTCTGAATCTTCCACCACTTTTAAGGAGCACTTTGTCTGTCTATAAAGTGTTTGAGAAAGCCATTGGAAAGTCTGGCCCTGGACAAGAACAGATTTCAAAAAGCACAGTCACCTTATCAGTCATCATCAGCATCATCACCTCTTCAAAGTCCAAGTCCCACTCAGCCACACACCTGTTTTGAGTACCCAGCAACAACAACACAGGTTAACATTCACAATGTTAGATATAATGAATGCCTCTGCTGCTGTAAGTGTTGCACCTTTGACACCTAGTAGTAGTGGCAGTAGAATTGCATCAACATCTAGCCCCAGTAGTAGTAGTAGCAGCAGCACCCCCTCAGGAACCCCTCATTCTATAAAGTCCATAGTATGGAGATACTTCACTCAGGATCCTCAAGATAAACATGTTGCTATCTGTTGTCTATGCAAAAAGCCCGTGAGCATGGGGAAAGTAGGCTCACACCTAGACATCTCCTCTTCGAGATCCCACCTGAAGCACAACCACAAGTCTGACTGGGAGACACACTGTTAGCAGGCCAAAGGTGCCACAACTAGCAGCAGCAGAAGCACTTTAAAATGTTTCCAGGGTTCTAGGGCAGAAACAAGAAGTAGTGAAGTTATTTATGTGTCAGAGAGTGTGCTACTGCCAGTGCCAACAGTTAGTTCAGTCCAAATAACACCTATGGCTCCTGTTGCAGAGGAGTATGATGACTCTGGCTTTGCTGTAGGAGATGGCAAGAGTCATAGACTGCCCACACATGCTGCATCTACCACCAACACCTCCTCTAGTTATGTTAAAGCAATAAAGTTTCAGGGTTCTTCTGCCATGTCCTGCCAACCCACACTGACTGAGTTCCTGGGAAGGAAACAAAAACTTCACAAAAACAATCCCAAAGTACGCCTTTGGAATGGCAAGGTTGCCAAGATGTTGGCAATGGACATGCTGCCGTATTCTTTTATAGAAAATCGAGGTTTCAGAGAACTGATGTCATGTGTAGCTCCACACTGGAATATCCCAAGCCGCTGTTATTTTTCCAGGACAGCTGTGTCTGAATTGTACAAGCCGGTGGTTAGTGTGGTGGGCAAAGGACTTAAAAGTGCGTATGGCAAGAAAATCCACCTGACAACAGATATGTGGACAAGTGGGCAGAGCACAAACTATATGACTGTGACTGCTTACTGAGTTTCCCTCTCAGCACCAATAGTGGACAACACTAGCTTAGAGCATCAGGTGAAAGCCAGTAATCGCACTTCTGGTTGTGGCACTGTGATTAAAAGGTGGCAGCTGCAGGATAGCCAATACCATCGTCAAGCCACCTTGTGCATGCAGAGTTTTGAGAGAAAATCCCACAAAGCTGTAGATGTTCTGAGTAAGCTAGAGCAGATGATAGAGGAATGGCTTGTACCAAGCTCCTTAAAAGCTGGTTTTGTGTCTGATCATAACGGCTTCAACATAATCGCTGCTTTGAGAATTGGTGGTATGGTGCATGTGCCCTGCTTTGCCCATGTGCTAAATTTAGTTGTGACCAGATCCCTCGTAGAATCCGAGACCCTCAAAGAGATGCTTACTATTGCCCGCAAAATCTGTGTCCATTTTAGTTGCTCCTACAGTGCACACAATGCTCTATATTCCATACAAGAGAGTAACAACCTGCCCCATCACCAGCTGAAAATGGAAGTCCCTACCAGGTGGAATTCCATCATATACATGCTACAGCGTTTGTATCGAGCAGAATAAGGCCATTAGCTAGTACACCATGCAAAACTGGAAGGCTTTGGAGGGTGCCTCTTTGTCACCTGGCCAATGGCAACTAATGTGCGATGCATATCAGCTGCTGAAACCCTTTGAGGAGGCAACCATGCTGGTGAGTCACACTGGGGCAGGAATTAGTGACATTCTACCACTGATATTTTTATTGCAGAAAAAAATGAGGAGCATGGCTGAGGATTCTTACCAGAATGGCAAAAGAGACATGCACCAGCTGGTAAAGGACAAGTTAGGTGGGTTTGAACAAGATCCTCACATAGTGTCCATTAAAAGCAATGAGGAATACATTCTTGCCACTTTGCTGGACCCCCGCTTTAAACACAAAATTTCAGAATTTCTGCCAAAGGGCCATCAGCGGTTTATCACAACAAGGAGTCATGGCGATCAGCAGCAACTCTCTGAGGAATCGGATTCTGACATGCTTATTGATCAAGTGGAGAGTTGCATTGTGGAGGATGAGAGGGAGAAATTGAGGGCACATTTAGGCAGTATATTGAAGAGGAAGGCAGCAAAGCATTTGAACCAGCAGAAGCGGCTACATCATCAACCAGAATATCCCATTCAGAGCACAGGGCAATTCATGGATCTCAGCAGAGGCAGCAAAAACCCAGCATTGGTAGTGGTGGTGGTGGTGGTGGCACATCTCTTTGGGATTTGCTCCCTGAGTATGGGTTGGTAACTGACACATAGGAACACTGTGTAGCTCCTAGAAGTGGTCCCAATGCATGTGAGATGGTTTCTACATACTTGCAGGATAGCTATGTTTTATGTAGAAACAATGACCCCATGGATTACTGGCAAACAAAGCAGTGTGTGTGGCCAGAATTCACGCGTACTGCAGTGAAAAGCCTCAGTTGTCCTCCAGCAAGCGTTGAGTCTGAGAGGGTTTTCTGTGTGGCTGGTTATATTGTCAATGACCACAGGACACGGCTATCAAGCAGCAATGTTGGGACACTAACATTCTTAAAAATGAACCATCTCATACCATCTGAGTATCAGGTAGCAGAAACCACATATGACGACAGACAAAGCCAGGACAAATATATTAACCGTAGCACAGATGAGGAGGTGGACGAGGGATGTGAAGAAGGGTTGCCACTATTTTCCACACTTGGGACCAGTCCACTGCTATGACCGATAAGTTATGTGTGTCAATAATCTGAGAAGGAGGATAGCATGTGACCACCACCACCACCACTACCATACACATCTGCCTCATTGAAGGTTGTATTTTATTTCTTTTTTATTACTTGACATCATGAATATGTGCCAGTGTCACTTAAGCAGGAAGTTACTGTTGTGGGCAAAGGACAAATGCATTCTGCATGCTAATTCATTTTTCAAGCCATATGTTGTTGTAGGACTCACAACTTTGACTTTCAGCCACTTATTTCTATACTTCAGCCTTCACAAGAAGTAATATTACAGTAGAAAATGTAGTACCTATTGGAAATATAGGCGGAAAATTTGTTAAAATAGGCAAAAAGGAGGACATTTTTGCATAGGTGGAAAGGTGAAATTTTTCGCCAGAAAAGCGAAAAATCAGCACGGTTTCGTGAAATTTTTCACGGGAAATTTTTCACGCTTTTCACCCACCCCTACTCACAAATATGACTGTCAGGAGTTTTACACAACATACATGCGCTTCTCTATTTTAGCACACCCAATGCAATTTTTATTGTATATCATTTATTAAACAATTCCCCCTTATATATTGAAGCCACCACTCTTTATTATCATTTTCATATTTATGCAGAAGCAATTGATGAAGAAATTCTGGAGCACCCAGAGCAGAGATGGATTATACTCTCAGCTTGAGCTATAGTCAGGTTAATCATCTCCTGACCATCATATTTGTAAGTAATATTC
This sequence comes from Rhinophrynus dorsalis, assembly GCA_037306005.1. NCBI lineage: Eukaryota > Metazoa > Chordata > Amphibia > Anura > Rhinophrynidae > Rhinophrynus > Rhinophrynus dorsalis. Next base: position 263,002,462 of record CM074721.1, on the reverse strand, counting down.
TTTGTATTTCTGATTGCATATCACTGAATTACACTATTTGGCACCCTTTTTTTCCTCTTTGTGTTTTCATATGGTTTTCCATTTGGTGAGAGTGAGTTCCTGAGGAGCAGCCTGAGCTTGTGTTCTTTCACTGGTACTGGGGCAGTTTACAATGCCAGAAAGTGTGTGCAGCTGTGACCTACATAAATAGGATCTCTGCCATCATTCTTGTGAGTATTCACTCACAAGGTGATTTTGATGGTTGTTCACAGTGCCATTTGATCTGCACTATGGGGTGCCTCCCCCTCTCCCTTCCTTCTTTTAATATGTGGGTGTAGCTGTAATTGAGAATGTGTATGACAATCAGTGTATGTGTGTGTGAGAAAGAGAGACTATCATTGTAATTGTATGTTCTTATCTTTGTCACAATCACAGAGAGAATAATTGTCATACAAGCAATCACAATGAGGTATATGATTACTACTGTGAGTGTGTTCGTGTGTCAGAAAGACAGTCTCACTAACACTGTATCATAAATATTGCTTGACATGAAGACATCCCACACACATTGTAAAATGCCATATACAGTCATTATAATAAAGACATATACAAACACAGAATTAAAAAGACAATCTCACTAATACTATTACACACAAAAAACCCACATCATTTTCATAGGACAAGAAGTCCTTTAGATGATGTCAAACAGGAAGTGCAAAAGTAAGGTAATTCTTGGTCAATGCCAGTATACTAAACAGTTTTTTGAAGGGTTTGAGACACTTTCACAGATTCCAGCAAGCATTTCAAACACCCTCAGGAAAATTAGTCAGTGGTATTCTATTAATTCTGCTATGGACAAAAAAGCAATAGGGTCACACTCAACAATATAAATATTCTATTGCAAACACAATACATATTGAAGCATTAAAAAAAATCAAACATGACTCACAAGACATTAGCAATCCAGCCTTCATCAAGACATCATCCATGTGCATCTACATGTTTCTGGCCTATGTCAGGTGCTTCATCAAATACATACTGTAAATGACATGAGCATTATGTGTACATTAAAAGGTATACAAGCATTTACCCAACATGTGATCCCAGAATGTTGTCACGTTGCTAGGTAAACATTATTCTCATACCATATTATATGTAATTATGTTATTATTATAGAGAATGATTAGACAGCTATACTGCAATAAAACAGTTAATATAAATACATAAATAAACCATAGCATGTCTTAAAAAAATCCATTGGAACAGATAACTAAGTACTATATAGAAAACTTATTTAAATAAAAGTGAAATCAGCTAGGCAAGCAGAATCAGAGAATATAACCCCAATATAATATAACCTCAAATCCCATTTAGAATTTAAATATCTTGGATACGAGTACTTTATTTTAAAATTCATACTCCCTCCCTCCTGTTCACCAGATACATTATATTCTTATCTCTTATATATTCTTATCTCTTAACCACATCTCTGCCCATGAATTGTACACAAAATACATCCCATCATTTTCTTTGAAGACATGTTTAGCCACAGCTGACTCTTTGTTGTCCTTTCGTTTATTATTAATATGTTCACTTTAGTCTGGATTTTAATGGCTGCAAAGTCCATACTACATAGTGACTAGACCAAACAATGATGGTAAACAAGTAAATAACATTTTTAAACAACAGCAATAATAATATACCTTTAATATGCACCTTGTCTAAAAGAGGCTACTCTAACTATATTACCACTACAAAAATACCCAAAACCAGAAAAAAATTATAAAAACCAGTTTGATGTGCCTATATGTATAAGACACACATTTAAACAAAATAAATTGAAAATAGTATCCAAGTGCAGATCCACAGAAACAAAAAAAAGTGACAAATGTTTACATCTGAATCCAAGTATAAATGTATTAAAAACACATGAATAATATGTAAACGTGGGGCACCATACAATTAACCATTTATATTTAATTTCACTCCCACGGGTCAATGCCTTATCATGGTAGGAGTGTTTGCATGTGTCAGTGAAGTCGAGAAGTATACCATTTGGACTATATACTACTGACAGTGTCATCCAAGGTGGATAGATCAAAGCTAAGACACCAGACTAAATCGATCTAAAATCTTCCAACCCATACTGGACCAGTATAGCAGATTATGGTCCATTCCCTCAACATGGCTTTACAACAAAAAAAAGCTCTTTTTTTCCAGTTTCAAAAGCTTTATTAAAAGTACCAAAGCATTACAGAAAAAGTAAACAAAGCATATTCAAATAGTGAAATAGAAGTGTTACATTAATACATATCGAATAAGTAACACACAATATGCATTTGGGAATAACAAATAACAAAATATGGGAAGGGAGGGGAGAAATACAAATTGGGGACAGACCTAAACTCACTCAAGGGCAGATAGGAACATTAAGATGGTTTCAGACTACTGTAGCAAATCTAAAACGGTCAGGAAAAGGGTAAAAGTTTTGAAGTTAGTCAGACAATTGGTATGAGTGATAACCTCTGTACTCATAGGGGAAGGGAAGGGGGAGGGAGAAGGGACACAGAGGAGAAGGGAGATATAAAATGAAGTGAAGTAAAAGGAAAATTAAAGATGCTTAAAGGGGTGCATGACCAAAGATAGGGAAAATGTTAGGCAGATAAAGCATAGTGAAAGAAAAGAGAATTAAGACGAAGGAACTGCAAGGGGAGTAGAGAGGGAGAAAGTAAAGGAGGAGCAAGAAGAAAAGAGTAAAGAAGAAGGAGAAAAAGAAGAAATGAAAGAGGGGGAAGAAGGAAGGAAGAATGAACCCAGTCTCGGGCACATGAGAGGCCTCGGCCCAAAGGGGCCTGATAGGGGAGGAAGACATTGAAATAGCCATGGGTATGTGATTCTCTTTACTGGGAGATGGGCAGGAGACCTAACTCAGAATATCTCATCCATGGGCTTCAAATGCAATTGAACTCATGCCAGGTTTGTGTGACTTTAGCATGCAATCTCTGTGCTGAATGATGAGCCTGAACTCGAGAGAACCATGAAGATAGCAGTGGGGGGCACTCAGACTTCCAAAGCAGGGGGATTAAAGATTTCACAGCATTCATCAGAATAAGGAATCCAGCCGTAATTTAAACAAAGATTGAGAGTCATAGGCAAAAAGCAGGAGCACAGGGTCCAGAGGGAGAAGAACAAATGTCCTTCCAGAAAGGCAGCAACACAGGACATGATCACCACATGTGTAACATAGAACCACAGCCCAAGGACCATCTCCAGCAGGTGTCAGAGGAGGAAGATGGGTACATTTTATTCAGAATCTGAGGGGTTCGGTACCACCTAGTTAGCATTTTGTAATTGCACTCCTTATATAATGGAAGATTTCAATATGAGAATTGTTAAGATTCAAAAGGTTTAAAATTGATTGGACCATGTGGAAATGGAAAAAGAGATGACTGAGGCAACCAACTGTTTGAATTTGCAGAAGAACAAAATCTATACATCATGAATTCACTCTACAGGAAAAAGGACCATAGAAAATGAACATGGAAAGCCCTAATGGTAATACAAATTAAATTGGCTTCATACTTGCAAATAATTAAACAACATTCACTGACTGCTCAGTCTTAAATCATATTAACATTAAAAGTGCCATTGTCTAGTGAGAGCAAAAAGCTCTTTCAAGAAACAGAGAGAAAATTATCAAGTCAACAAACGTGAAGATCGACACTAGCTATTGAAAAATCATAAGAATTTTGATTTAGCTCTTTCTAATTGCTTCAATGTGCTGCAAGTTCTTCCAAACAGACATTTCAATGCACAATGAAAAAGTTATTGAGATGATTGTGGACACTGCCCATGCCCTTGCACCTGAAACAAGAAAAACCAACCCAAATATCAATAGAAAAAATTGTCGTGATGAAAAGGTGATGAGAAGTGAACCAAAATGGTATATTAGAAACAGGGTAGAATATGTAGAAATGTGCAAGACCATAAGGAAAAGCATAAAAGAAGAAAAGCACAAGTCAGTGTTGAGCTCATCAAAAGGATGCTGGAAGAAAATCAAGGGCTTTAGAAAAGCAAAACAAAAGGTGGCCACACATAGGAGCCAAAGGTTTGCATTAAAGCTTGAATATGGTACAACAGCAAATACTCAACAACAATTACGAAAACAAGTGGAAGAATTTTATTCAAATATTTATAAGGATGAAGGACAACAACTTAATGTGTTGCCAGAGGCTGAAGTTGTGTCTGATGTTTTGGTAGAAGGATTAGAAGCTGCAATAAAATCAATGAAAAATGACAAAGTAGCTGGACCTGATAAATTTACTATTGAAATGTTGACAGCTGGAGATCTATCCTTATTCAAAGCTAAACTATTTTCAAAATACCTACTACTCAACAAAATGCCTGACACATGGAGAAATGCAGAAGTCTTCCTACTGCACAAAAGAGGTGATAAAAGGTTTATCTAAAAAACTACCAACCAATAAGCCTATTGTCAGTCAACAATGTTTTAACAAAGGTACTATCAAGAGGAATGGACACACTACTTAATGCAGCACAACCTAGAGAAAAAACAAGCTTCATGAGCGGTTTTAGTATGATGGACCATATCGAGATAGTGAAATAAGTTATAGAGAGGCATAATACAACCTTCCATTATAACTTTCATTGACTATGAAAAGGATTTTGGCAGTGAAAAAACAAGCAATAATCAATGCCCTCATCTACCAAGGAATAGATGGAGCTTACATCAATATCCTCCAATCAATATATGAAAATGCAACTGCATCATTGAAAGTTAACAATGATAAAGTCCAAATCAACATAGGAAAAGGTGTCCAACAAGGAGACCCAATTTCCCCCAAACTATTTTCTGCTTGTTTAGAAGAAAATTTCCACAAACCTAATTGGGACAAAAAAGGATCTAAGATCAATGGAGACTACCTAATTCACTTACATTTTGCAGAAGATATCCTCCTCTCTGCCAGTAGTCCTGAAGAACTGTAAGAATGCATTTTAGAGCTACACCAGGAATGCAGAAATGTTGGTCTGAAGACAAATATAAACAAAACCCATAAATGACTACTAAGCTACTCCACAATATATTGCTCCACAGCTACATCAAGCATCTAATCAAACCAGAGACAAAACTTAAAACATCTATATAGTGATGATAATACATTAAAATAACATAGCTGTGAAGCAATATTTTGTAGAGTACCTTATTAGTCATTTATGTGTTTGCCTTTAAGAAATGGCAATAGTTCTTCCTGTAAATTATTCAGGTAAAAAATGGACAGTTCATAATAATGACACATGTATAGTTTATATATTCTCTTTTTCTTTGTAAGAGTGATAATAATGATTTTCTTCCCTGATGGTATGTTTTACCCTTTTCTTCCTTAAAGGGATTGTTTATCCTTATAGGGTCTTCCTACATATTATAAAGGCTAAAATGGTTAGTTTATAATGATGACATACACGTTGGTTATATACTCCGTTTTTTCTGTAGGTGTGATAAGTGGAATTTTCTCTCCCTTTTTTTGTTGAAATTTCATCCAGCTCTAGGACATGGTTAGTGTCTTTAGTATTTTAAAAATGTTATTGTTGTTATATGAAACATTGTGCAGAGTGTTTATATTTATAAAATGCGTCAGAGTCATCATTTTATATATCAGATCTCCAGAGGAACATCTATCAATAACAAGTGAACACATTGTTTTACATTGTTGGAGGAACAATTGAGACTTTGCCTGCTGACCGCAAGTTATTACTCCCCACCGCTACAAACTCTGATATATTCAGTATCAGCTTGCAGAGTGACGGAGTTTGGACCATCTGATGGCTTCCATGTGGTGGGTAAGAACCGGACCATTATACTGAGGGCATATATACATTAACCTAATATATCCAGGAAATGCTGTATCCTATTAATGGACATAACATCTCAGCTCTAAGCCCAAGAAGAGGCCAATAGGTTCCCCACAATGTGCTACATATTGCTCATACGGTGGGGGTGAGTTAAATATTCGTTGTGGACTGGAGAGGTCTTATTTGTTGTGAACTGAAGCGGCCTTAAAGACAGGTAAGCGATACTGTTCTCATTGTCATTTCCAACTGACACATTTATATCTGTGTATCAGACTGGTTATTGGATGTCCTGTATGGGAGGTCTTTATTGGGGTTATGTATGACTATTTACATAGGATGTATATGATCCCAATATTTACCTACATTAAATAGTTTTTATGTCAATGTATGCAATGGATATTTTAGGAATGTTTTTATATTAGATATTTCTTGTTATTAGATAAAAAATTTATACTGTCTTGTTTCTCTTGGGTTGTCTGCCTCATTATCTCTGATTTTGCTGTTTCTTTGTAGTGAGATCTCTGTTGAGTGGGGGAGATTGTGCTCCAGCACACAGACTGACTCTTGCATTCGCTATTTGGTGGTGCAGGCATTTGTGGGTGTAGTGGAGCATTTTTGATCCCTCTATTTTCTTAATAAAATACAGTAAACAAATGGAAATGGCCACATAGCAAGACCTTGGGGAGATTTACTAAGCAGTGATAAAGAGGTGATACAGTGGAGATGACTTCTCCATTTTATCACTCCTCCAATTCCTATGTTATTCTATGAAGCCTATGCACTAAGATTTCTTCATCTTTGGAGATCGTATTGCATAGGCTCCATAGAATAACATAGGATCTGGAGAAGTGATAAGCTGGAGAAGTCTTCTCCACTTTATCACTTTGTATCACTACTTAGTGAATCTCCCCCCTAAAGTATAAAAGCACCCAAGTAAATTTAGCCACAATGTATAAAAGGATGGTCCCTTAACAACAGACCATAAAAATGGGGTATTAACATGACCTCTACCTACAACATGGAAATAAATGATACACACCATCATATTTCTATATTTAAATTAAGGTATCAAATACTGTAGCAGAAACATAGATAGTGTAAATGTGGATATATTCACCTAGATCTGTTCATGATAAAATGTACAATGTATACATTAACATCCCACTGAGTTATTGTTGCTGGTATTCCCCCTTCAAGGATATCTTCCAACATTGCCACAGTTCACTTTTTTGGCGAGCTCATGGCGTCTGCATGTAAAACACAAGAGGGACATCACTATAGCTTTAATATCTGTTATGTAGCTCCTTTTTTGGTAGATCAGTATATTACCCTTACCACCCAGGGTATATCCCACTCTCCTCCCATCCTCTCTTTTACCAACAGCTACAAATAAAATCCATTTTATTTTTTCCATTATTACCCAGCATGCACATCATTCTCCCCCATGACACATTATCTTTACCCTGTGCCATATAGGCGGAGTAACTTCTGCACTCAGCGGAACTGAAGCATGTTCAACTCTTAAGAGCTTACTGATGCCCCATTAAGAGTACATCTGTATCAAACTCTATTTTTGTTTGGGCTGTTGGGGATTTGGCAGGACTTGCTGACCTCTTTCATTTCAAGAAATTGTAAGCCTTTCTAATAATTTCTTTCTATATTGTGAGGAGAGGTCACATTTTTGTTTTTGTATTAAATGTATACTGTTGATACTGCTCTTAGACAGATTGTTCTTAAAGGGATAGTAACCCCCCCAGAACAACGTGACGCCAAAAGCGAGCAATCAGGTCAACATACTGAACTCCCTTATTCCCATCTCTCAAACCGTTATGGTTTGAGAGATGTAAGACAAGAAAGACCTCCACTCCCTCCCCCTTCTCATGCTTCCGCTGTATAGCGGACGTCATGAGATCCTGCTTCCAGGACCAGATGACGGCTCTGCAGGAGAGCTGTAATCTAGATATCTCCGTATTATTACTTCATCGGTATGGTCTAAAACTTGTGCCTGGCTTGCAAGCACATGTTGTAGACCATTCCGATGAAGTAATTATACGGAGATATCTAGATGACAGAGCTCCTGCAGAACTGCCGTAAGTCGGACGACTGTATTCTGCCTCTGACAGCTTTACAGCTCGTCAGGCAGAAAGGGGAGGGAACGGAGGTCTTTCTTGTCTTACATCTCTCAAACCATAAAGGTTTGAGAGATGGGAATAAGGGAGTTCAGTATGTTGACATGATTGCTCGCTTTTGGCGTCACGTTCGGGGGGGTTACTATCCCTTTAAGCTGTACTCTGCTATAATCTTTTTTCATGGAGCTTCAGGGCCAGATTTTAGTTTAAAGAACCATTTGATTGCTTTGGTAGCTGTTGGTGCCATCATGTGGCTTAAATTAAATTTGCTGGATTGCAAGATCCCTCAATGTATCCCTCAGGTCAACAATGCAAACTTATTATATCCCTATCTCCAACTTGAACTTACCTTCCAGTCCTTGCCACTGGTCATCAGAGCCAAGAGCTAAGGTCTAGCTCTACAAATTTAAATTATCTCACAGCAACACATATTCCAGCTAATCAGATTCAAGCGGCTGTGCTTTAAACTGATTGGCTGGGATGTATGTAAGCACATCTCAGCAAATGGCTGTGAGAGAATTTGAACAGAGACTGCCTATATATAAAGGCAGTCTCTGTTCAGACTCCTTCAGTGTGTAACGTACATTGGCTTGTGGGGGACAGGACGGGTGGGGGGGGCTGTGGCACACATTACTGTATCCTCTGCCGCCTCTGCAGCCACACACAGCGGTGGCGATAGCTACAATTCAGTTAAGTATTTTATTATTGCCTTTTTGGGGCAAATAATAATGGAGCAACTTGGACATAATATAATGGTGGCATATTTCTATTGAACTGGGCACTACTACATCGTTTACCCTTTGAGCCCCAAAGAGGTCCACGACACTCTGGCACTCAAGGGGTTAAACTATTTATTATTGTCCATGATATTTCAGCAACTTTTTATTAATATAATGATTTTTTTACAGCTAGAAGAAAGAAGGATGAAGAGAAGAAAGAAGATACAAGAAAGAAGAGAGTACAGCATGAAGACAGAAGGAGTCAGACAGTGGATAACAGGTAAGTGTAGCACATAAGTTAATGATTGGTGCTTGGCAGTGTATCAGGTACCGATAGTTAGCTTTTTTACTGTGAAGTCCCAATATTGCTACTATTTAGAGGTGTTTTGGGAACTTAACGCACAAAAAGGACGTTTGGCCACAATACCATTTATGTGGCCTAACGTTCGTCGTTCTGTAAGCTGGTAGGGCCTTTACATACCGACTTAGACATTTTCATGTGTTGGCGGTACTCAATTTGACCCTACTGGCTGTTTTAACGCAATGGAGCCCTAGCATTACTAAATATTAACCAACATCGCATACCATCTGATTATCAGGTAGCAGAAACCATGACAGAGAAATCCAGGTCAAATGTATTAACAGCAGCATAGATGATGATGAGGAGGATGTGAAAAAGGGTTACTATCATCTACCACACTTGGGACCACTTCTAAGTAATGTGTACTAGTAATCTGAGAAGAATGATAGCTTACATTTAACAGAAACATGATAATGGTAAAAACTGCTGTAGGAATATATATTTATAATATATATATCATATACACATATCAATCATACCATGCCAGTCCACCACTACCATACACATGTCCCTAATTGTAGGTTGTTTTTTTTTTTTTGTTTTTTTTTTTTTTATCTCTTGACATCGTCATGAATATATGCCTTTGTAATTTAAGCAGGAACTTAGTGTTTTGGGAAAAGGACAAAGGCATAGTAACACATTTTTCAAGGCATATGTTGCTGTAGGACTCACAGCTTTGACTTTCAGCTACTTATTTCTCCACTAAAACCCTCAAGCAATATTGTGGTGAGAAATGTTGCACCATAGGAGAAAAATGTGTTGGAATTGGCAAAAGGAGGAAAGCTTTGCTTTGGCAAAAAGGAGAAAACGTTCACGAATAAAGTGAAAAATCATCAGTTTTTCATGAAAAGTCATGCAGGAAAGTTTTCTCACTTTTCACCCAGCCCTAGTAAGAAGATGCTTTGCTAGATTTGTCTACAATCATGTGGAATATTGTTGAAAAGCTGAATATATATATATATATATATATATATATATATATATATAGCTACCCAAAGGAATTGTTTCTATACAGATGCATAGCACAATGTTGAAAAGTGCACCTGGCCTTTAACCAGATGTTTTTGTCCTTACTTACTTTTTTATTTAAAGAAAAAAAAATGCTGGATTCCTATCACTTAAAGTAGCCCATGATATAATAGTCAGGTCACTGGCATTCCGCGGATCTTAGGATGTGAAAATTAAATCATCCAACAGAAAAGGAAAAATCAGAATTTGGTTGCTTCCTGTTGCAGTATACTTTTAAACAGGAAGGAAACAATTATGATATAATAAATATTTGTGATTGTACATAGAAATACATGGAAACCTGCAAACCGAGGGCTTGATACTATGTCCCACAGTAAAAAACAAAACTGGTGATGGTGGTTTTGACAGTACATTTGTTATTCTATTAACCATTTAAAAATGTCTAACAGTGTAAAATTTGCTCCCATTGGACACAATTAAAAATTAGTTGAATTTGAATTCTATGATATGTGGTGGCTTCAGCGCACGTTAAGGAACGCGCTTTTTTTTTGCTGTGCTGTGAATTACACTGGTGTGTTAGAAAAGTGGTTTTAAACACACACGCATGTATGGCTATTGATCCCTACACTAGTTACACATGGATGTATTTATATGGGGCCCTAAGTAACTAAAAATGCAAATCAGTTCCTATGGAGTGGGTGATAAAATCTGCTAGAATCTGATTGGCTGGGAGGTGCATAAGCACAATACCATCCAGTTTGTGGCTGATCCATTTTGAACAGAGACTGACATATAAAAAGTCAGTCTCTGTTTAAAATTCTCTCATTTAAACTTTGGCAATGGCCCAAAAGGTATGGAGGGGGGCTGTGGCACTATGCATTCATGCAGAGCCATCAGAGGCAGTGACGACATCATCTTAACCCTTGCAAGACCTTTTATTATGTAACAAAAGAATGCCTTAACCTTTATTGAAACCGGAATGGCAGCATAATATGTTTTACAGATGCGCCAGACTGCATTTAACCCTTAGTGTACACCTCCGGCACTCAAAAGGGTTAACTCATGCATATCATGGGGGCATTTTTTTTTTTTTTTTTAAATACACCATTCATTGTTTTTTTTTTTTTTTACAAGAAGAAAAAGAAGAAAGAAGAGAATTAATTAATGAATTCTGCTTAATTCAGAATTACTACAGCCAATATAGTTTATTATAATTAGTCACAATTGGGTGGCCAGTCCGATTAAGACAAATTATAAGAAAAATTATGTTTTTTCAAATATAGAAGAAATATATATTTGATTCTGAATTTTGCAGAATTAAAATAAGGAATTCTTATTATCTCTTCACCAGCCAGCCAGGTACACTTCAGGAAGCAGGAATTCAAGCCAGGAAACCAAGAGTAAAAAGACCCTTCTCTCTCAAAACTTACATATTTATAATGTAAAATTACACTTATCAGAATCTCCTCTGATTGGATAAAGAGCAATCTCATTATGCTGTGACATCATCAGTAGTATCTAATTGGACAGTCTAATTCCAAATTTTACTATGATGTCACGAATATATTATTATAAAAATTCCAAACACTAGTAATAATGCTATGTATCCTAGACATGGCACTCTTACTCTACATTAATTTGCACCTAAAATGACACCTGGTCTGTGTTTTCTCAAAAAAAAAAAACAGGAATTCGGGTGTTATCGTACGTCACTTAAACATGTCATCCTACCAAACTTTCTTACATGGGAGTATACTTCATCCCAGATTTTCACAGAAGATAATGAGTTTGCTTTAGACTTATTGTCTGGAAAATGGTCATAAATCCCCCTAAAATTCACCCAGATGTTTCACCCCTCCATAGAGGAAAAGAGGCTCATTGTCTCTATTACATGAAATAATTTAAACACATTTTAAAAACAGACTTTCAAGGAATTTGGCTTAAAAAGAAAAATGAACCATTTCCTCCCCATCATGGCAATGTCTCTGACAATATCTAATAAAAGCTGTATATGTATATAGAAAATATTTTGTTCTGCATGTCATACAGTTATTGAGAAAGAAGACTACTCTAACAAAACATGGAAAGTCAAACCCTTAGATTAACTTTACATATCCTTTAATAGTTCTATACTGCTGACACACTACCACACATCAATCTTATACTTGGTAAATAAATTATCTTTTATAACTGCCTAAAGATATGCTAGCCATTACTGCAGAATACTGCTTCTAAAGCGGCAATACTTTTAGGGTGGCCAGACCTATAAGAATGGTCACTGATACTACCCCAAATATATTGTGTCATAATAAATCTTAGGAGTTTTACAAGAGCAATTAAAATAATGTAAATTTACCTATCCTTAGACTGAGTCTTGATCTGTGTAGAATGCATGGGTATATGGTTGTCTAAAAACGAGAAGACGGAACACAGAAACCCCTCTTTTTCTTTGCTCCTTGCTTTTATCAATAACCTATTCTTTCATCTAATAACTCATCCTATGAATCTTTAATTGGATATATCTTAGGAATTAAAATATTGGGTTTAAGTAAGTTTTTAGAGATTGGTTACATAGAAGATAAAGTTTTCTGAACTTTTAATTTACCAACCTTTCTAACAACAAATTCTACACCAGAGGACGGTGATAAAAGATTGCAAATTGTATGGGTAAACAATTCTCCAAATACTAGTAATTGGCCATCAATGTTCAGAGAAGGCTTTGGAATGTAGGAGATCATATACTTCCTTCTGTTTCACATCCTGCAATATGAATTGGGTATTGTTAGCAAACAGGAACACATCCCCATAGATAAAACATATATAAGAAAATTCTTCCCTAGATGAAGGGTGTACAAGACTTATCTGTGTGTGTCCCGTTGGAATGGTATTAAAATCCATCTATAAAACATCTGGTATAAGAAATATTTTCTCTTAAACTTATAGGTTAAAAAATGTATCATTAGACAAAATGGCTTCAACAGGCCATTTTGAGTATGTTACCCATATAGGGCAAACTCTCTGACAATTAAATGCTAAAAAAACACATCTGTAAGAGAATTAAATTTGGGTTCCAGAATGGATAGTATTATTGGCTAATGTTAACATTCCAAAAAGGAGACAAAGTGCCAGCAAAGTCTCATTCTCCTCCATGAAGAACATATGGTCCTCTGATTTTTTTTTTCCACTTTTTGTGCTTATATACTGTATATACTGTAGTTGTAAGTAATATCTATGTATATATGTATTATATGCATGTTGAAATTAAATATTATTTTGGTGTAAACATAAATAAAAATAATACAAATTCTTGATGATGTGTGTTTATTGTAACATGGGAAAAAATAGGTCCAGTGCGTACTTTAGGAAAAATGCAAAGATAAGCATTTATATAATCCTTCTTTCTCCTCTTTAATACCATAAAAGGCCTTAGGCTATGTGCATCTCTCAAGTTCCAGCACAGTTCATGTAGCACCCTTTTCAAAGCTCTCCTGTTTTTATGCATATAAATTGTCTTAAACTTATGGTTGTAGGATATGATTAGGGATAGGGGAGAAGTAAAAAAAAATTCCCAAATTAATTATCACAGAAAACCTGCAATTTCCTGTGAAAAGTCCCGCCCATAGAAAACACAAAAAAACATTTTTGCCATTTTTTTCCCAATACATTTCCCATAAGAACTTTACCGCTTTTTTACCTATACTTTTTATGACTATAATATTTCCAATTCCAATACTGCTGATGCTGATGGCTGAAGTGGAGAAATCAAGAACTGGAAGTAAAAGTTGTGAGCAGACTGAGTCATACAGTGACACATGCATTTAAAAACTTGTTAGCAGGTTGAGTCCCTTTGTCCACAACAATAACTAACTGCACAACTCTGGCACAGCCATCCTTAAAAATAACTGCAGCTTGAGATACACCAGCAGGGTGCAATACATGGCATCAGTTCTTTAAATCCTCTGTTTTCAGCAAAAGAAAAGGGCAGCATATCAACCACAAACATTCTAGTAAGTTTGCTGTTCCACGGGTATACTTGTGAATTAATTTTGTGCAGGTTTTGATTCTTTTCTAGGAACACAAAGTGTGGGTGGGAAGTATATAGAGGAAGAACTAGGTAACTATTGCTTTAACAACATGAATTGTGGCACTGAAAGTGGTGATCATAGCAGCAGCAGGTACAATTTGGAAGGGAAGATATTTAAAGTCCTAAATAATCAGTACAGTTTGATTATGGAATAAAAACATGCATTGTAAAGATTTTCCTGCTGAGGGTACTCCACCTGCTGGTTGTTGCTTTACTCAAATGTAATGTCACAAAGTGGTGGAGATTGTACTATTAAATTATATGGATAAATGTAGCCAGTGGCTCACTTCAGCTTTAGAATGTAATAAAATAAAAGATGTGATAAAGCGGAGAAGACTTCTCCAGAGAGATCAGTTCTCCAGTATCTATGTTATTCTATAGAACCTATGCACTAAGATCTACAAAGCTGGGGAAATCTTAGAACATTGGCTCCATAGAATAATATAAGCATTGGAGAAGTGTTTTAAAAATTCAGTAGAATCAAATTCATGTAGCAAACTTTTGAAGATGGAACATACATGAAAAAAATCTAATTCTAGAAATCTGGAACAATCTTGTAAGGAGGCAATATTTAAGTAAAATAAAAAATGGTGACAAATGTACTAAAAATAAATGTTGTCATAGTACAGAGCTTAAAGGATCAGTATAGTTAAAGTGCATTTTCTGTAAAACAAGGGTATTTCCACTACTGTGAATTGCTTCATTTATTACAGTTTAAACAGTACATGTTTTATTGATTAAAAGTAGCTTCGATTAAAGAAAAGTTTGGCGATAACTAGCCTATTGAATCAGTGACATTAAGATGAAGTTAATAAATAATAGATATACTGCCATGGTTCGATGCCTTACCATGGCAGGAATGTTTAGCATGTGTCAAAGAAGTAGAGAACTATGCCATTGGAGAGCATATACTCCAGGCAGGGTCCCCCAAGGTGGATGGATCAATGCTAAGACACAAGACTAAATTGATCCAAAATCTGCCAGCTCGCATTGGATCAGCATGAAAGATTATGGTCCATTCCCTCAGCATGGCTTCATTGTTCTTCAAATAATTCAAGTTTCTGACCCAAAAGTAGAGTTGAAAAATTTGATGATGATCGATTACGTTTCCACATACAGAACTATTACCACTACAAATTTACAATGGGAGAATTCAATACAAGAATTGGTAAGATCCAAAATGGTGAAAACCTATAGCACCACATGGTACTGGAAAAAGAGATGACAGAGGCAACCAACTGATCAAATTTGCAGAAGAACAAAGTTTGTACATCATGAATTAATTCTACAGGTAAAGGCCCAGAGAAAACGTATGTGGAAAAGTCCCAAAGGTAATACAAGTGAAATCAACTTCACATTGGCAAATAATAAAACAATATTCACTGACTGCTCAGTCTTAACTCATTTTAATGTTGGAAGTGACCATCGTCTAGTCAGAGCAAAAATTAAAATAGACTGCAAGAAAGAAAGAGAGAATAAATGAGCAAGTCAACAACATGAAGATTGACACTAGCCAGCTAATGAAAAAATCATAAATTGTTATTCACTGGCTGCTCAGTCTTAAATAATTTTAATGTTGGAAGTGACTAGAGGTGGGTCCCATTGTGTTCCTGAGGAAAAGAAATCAGCGAAAACAACGTGATTGATTTTCATGGGAAAATCCACTTTAAATTCAGCTATTAAAATCTTCACCGTTTTTGCCCATTTGCAAAAATTCTTCAATATTTTTTCAATAGCTAGAATGTTTTTGCCCCTTTATTAACATGTGTTTTGCCCGTTTCGCTATACAAATGTGCAGTTTTCCAGGAAGTGAAAATCAATACAAGCAGCTACAGAGTGAGGGAGGTGCTAAGATTTTGTGCAGTGAATACATGGCAAAATTGTGGCAGGAGAGGCTCACTATGAGCAGGTTTACTTACAATAAAAGGAGGACCTGGAAGGACAGTTATGTGTCCAGTGAGTCTGAGCAGGAGGAAGTGACCACTACCACCAACATGAAAGTGTCTGAATACTGGCCAGTCCCCTTACATCACCCCTAGGGATTTTGGGGAAATTTATCTCATGGGAGGAAGAAGAGGGAAGTATTGTGAGGAGGACAGGTCAGCTGCCTGTGCCTACTGCCAGTGCTGCTCCTTCTGCCACCAGTGCTGCGTCTGCTGCCAATGATGAACCTGATGCCAGTGTGTCTTGTAATTCTCAAGATAGGAGGGAGGAGGAGATGGGAACCCTAAGTCACACTTGTCATCAACAAGCTGTTCCACCACTAGTACTACTGCTAATAAGGTGCATCAGCTTGACAGTGTTAGGACTGAAGGAGGGGGTGATCATCATATTACTAGTGACTGTGACAAGGAATACTCAGGGACAGGAATTGATGTAGTTGGTATTAGTAGTAGTAACAGTGATGGTGATGCAGCTGGTGGGACTAGCATTAGGGGAAGTAATGCAGAGCAACCTGACTAGCATCAAGGGAGCACACACCATTCCTCTGCCCTGTGAGTACCATTACTCCCAAGGCATTGTACAGGTGGAACATGAGTATGAAGAAGGCAAAATTGTTGTGAAAGTCAGTGGAACAGGGAAAGGAGGGACTACACCTTGGCACAACCACCCTGATAACAAACATGAAACACAGACACCATGACATTTATATAAAACATGTTAAAGCCAAACACCCACCACAGAAATCGGGCACTGCTGTTGCTGTAGCCCCTGACTCTCCCCAAAGGCAACTAGAGGTGAGCTGGAGATCAAAGAGGATGAAGAATAGAGAAACCCAGCCAGAAGCTGAAAGTTCGATGACGAGTGAAACACCTGGCTCACCATCACCTTCTTGCTCTAGGGTAACTACATCTTCTGCCGATACACTGTGTAGATGTTAGGATGTTGCAGTTCGTGTACACCCACTGTACACTTTGTGGTGCAATGACTTACAAGCAGGGCATCAAGCGGCATCTGAGGAGATTCCATCCTACAGAATATGCTAACCTGGTGGCAAGGAGGGTTCATCATTACTATTAAACTATCTGCAAATTGTCATGTGTCCTTAGTGGTGTGAGGACAAGGGGCACAGTGACAGCAGCAGTACTTGGTTTCTGGTGGGGGGATTTCACATTGGGGACCCTAAGTGTCATGGTGTTTGGATAGAGTTGTGTCAGTTGTTTGATGTGAGTGCAGATGTACCCATTGTCCCCTTATTTACCACACACACTGTACGTATTGCATTTGCTGATGTGAGAGGCACAGTTCCTGCTCTCAAGGGAAAAATGTATATTCTGGTAACAACACACCCATGATTTTGGAGGAGGGACAGGTGGAGAAGCATTATTGGTCAACTTCTTCTTTTCTCCACATATAACTGAAGTGGTGGGAGCTAGTTATGGTTCTGCTACTGCCTCAGGAGCATCACTGGAGTTAGTAGTGGCAAGTGGAACCTTCATCATCCACCACCCATATTACTGTTGTTGATCCCATTCCCGTTGAGCTGCCTAATAATCCTGCTTTTTAAACAACTCAGCGGTAGATTATACCAACAAAAAGAAAGAAGAATTAGCAATTCTTATGGAATAATTTTAGTTCTATCTTTTAATTGTCTCTAAATTGTCCCCCATTGCTACAGAGACCAGTTCATCATATGTTGTGGACCATAAAATGAATAAACTTTATTAATTTATCACTTAAAAGAAAATAACCCTTTTAAAAACAAATTCCATGGATAAATTATTTGCCTGGAATATGTGTATATTCTCAATCTTTAGTATGGATCTCCTAGTTTACTGCTTTCCCTCGTGACTTTCCGCTAGCATGTCTAGCTATCTGTCTATTGCTTGATCATACTGACTGACTATCCCACTCGGCGGTCGCCGTTCCTCTATTCTCTTTCTATCAATCTCCACTTTTCTTTTTACACAACAGTACACTTTATAACTGACTGCACAACATAATTTGGTGCAGACCCCTATGGCTCCGCCCAACGCGTTTCGCTGCACAAGCAGTTTCGTCAGGGACCGTATAGTGAAAAAATGGTCCACAATAATGAGTTTAAATACCCTCCTTTCTTTTAGGGGCGGTTACCTTTTTTGAATTTCAATTAACCAATCTGAATTGAAAGTAAATGAATGACGTCATTTATGACACAGTAATGTACTCGAACACTATAGATCTTATGTACCTGATCTAAAGCTTATGAAAATATTTTGTATACACAGATCCTAACATATATATTTTAGTTCAGATGACAAATTTGAAAAAAGAAGGAATGTTTGACATTTCGTTTACATTGAAAAGTTAAGTTACTGGTTGAAATACACTCTTATCATTTGTATTCAATTTAACCCTTGAAACACTATCGACCTGAATAATGGCCTTTATCTAAGTATCATTGAACTAATAATAGTACTTCTTTGTAACTTCGAGAATATATTTTTCATCTTAAAGAAAAAATATCATTAATATTTATATTATTCCCATATTTATATATCGGTCTTAACAAGTTCAGATGATATTATTTCTATCTCTGACTCAGTGGGTTAAAAAACACTTCGCTCACTTTGCCCTAACGACTGACTCATTATCATTCTATTTGTCAAATGGGTTTTATTTCTCAATAATTACTTGTAAAGATGTCTCTTATATGAACCTATCCTCTATATGCCCACCTTTATTGGGAATAATTGCTTCTTTTATTCACAGCAATAGTTAACTCTTTTATTCCTCGTATTATTGTTCTTCTCTGTTCATAAATTTATATAGTAGTGCTTCTTTTTTGGGGTCTTCATGTCTATATATTGAGTCGATGATATGACTCTAATTAATTTGAATCATTTATTGATTACCTACTAATGCTGCTGATGTGGATAATTTTATGTAGATATTATAAAAACAAGATTGGGCACACATAACCCCCAAGGGTTGAATGAGGGATTCACTTTCAGCCCCTTTATTAAGGAATAGGACTATATCTAAAAGAAAGATGTAGAAATAAAGGTGAGATGAATAACAATGGCATATTTTATTTAAGATCACTTTGGAAGAGTAATATTTATTAACAAAAGTTGAAGAAATATTGTGTTTATAGAGAATAGAGGAACAGCGACTGCCGAGAGGGATAGTCAGTCAGTACAAACAAGCAATAGACAGATAGCTAGACATGCTAGCGGAAAGTCACGAGGGAAAGCAGTAAACTAAGAGATCCATACTACAGATTGAGAATATACACATTGTAACGAACGTATGTAGTAAGGAGGCATTATAGAGTAAGTCCTTAGCCTTGAAGACTATTGTGACACTAGGCTAGTGATCGGCAACAGCAAATATAGCAGACAGCTAAAGTGGATAATAATCATGATTGAAACTAATATAACGGGCAGAGAGCTGACCAGCTTCCGTAACAAATAGCGATCCAAGATAGATACAGAAATTGGACGCTAAAGAGGGAAGCGTATATAAAGATAGCTCCAAGCCAGAAAGGAAACTGCGCTGACTGCTTTGAATCGTTCGTTTTGTTTATTAAATAACTGCAACACTAGCAAAAGAACATATGATAAGGCAGGGGCTGACCAGCTTCCTTACGTTTGTACTGTTTATTAGACTAGAGAGAAAGTACAAATAGGTGTTGATTAAGGGGGGGTTGAAACCCTATAAGCATCAGTAACTGACGAAACAGGATAATCCCAGAACACACATATATATTTAGTCAGTACACATTCCCTTAAGAGCTCCATTATATTCCAGGCAAAGATTTTATCCATGGAATTTGTTTTTAAAAGGGTTATTTTCTTTTAAGTGATAAATTAATAAAGTTTATTCATTTTATGTTCCACAACATATGAAATGTTGAACTGGTCTCTGTAGCAATGGGGGACAATTTAGAGACAATTAAAAGATAGAACTAAAAATTATCCCATAAGAATTGCTAATTCTTCTCTTTGTTGATATACTCTAGTTTAATGAGACCTGCGACAAAATTACACATAAATTCATTACTAATAAGACTTACACAATAATACAGAGGCAGAAGCAGCAAGAACAGCAGTTGCAAATTCTGCAATTACATCTGGGCATTTGACAATGGCCAGTGGCCACTGGCCAACACAACATGACCTGCTGCCACTAAAAAAAAAAACAGAAGCCAACAAAAAAATAAACAATTTTTGGGGGCTTGTTTCTAACAAGCCTAAGTCCTATATATCAATGTTTTTATTTCCTACACCAATTCAAAGTTTACTCAGGGCTTGAGCCTCTAACAACAAATCTTACAAATCACCCTCAACAAAATACTCTATCAAGTCAAGTATCAGTCCATCCCAGTGGCAGCTTTTGTCAGGGGGTTCCTGTCTCTGTCATGTTATGTATTAATTTCTTATTTTATTTTATTTATTTTTGTTTATTTTAACTGTCCCCCCAATACCAGTCAACAACCAGCCCCAAAACAAATTCCCTCTTCAACTGCTTATTTCCCCAGACTCCACCCACCAATGCAGGCACCCTCCTCAGACCGCTTTTATACCATGTCTTATGTTTTTTTTTAAATTGTATTTATTTTTTTATTAACTCTTCCCCCCAGTCCCAGCAAACAACCCCTCCAAAAAACATTCCCTGTTCAACTGATTATTTTCCTGTGCCTCACCAATACAGGGATCTTCATACCCCTTTTATACTATGCCTTTTGGAAATAAAATAACATTTGTTATATGTTGTGAGTAAATTCAATATTCCCATTGATTTCAATGGAATGAGCTGGGCGAACAAAGAGGTAAAACTGCATTTTTCATGGGAAATTATTTGCCAAGTATGAAGTGCCATTATTCACCAACTTTGGTTTGAGGTAAAAATTTTTGCCCATCTCTAGAAGTGACTATTGAAAGATCATAAACATTTTGAGATAGCACTGTAT
This sequence comes from Rhinophrynus dorsalis, assembly GCA_037306005.1. Taxonomy (NCBI): domain Eukaryota; kingdom Metazoa; phylum Chordata; class Amphibia; order Anura; family Rhinophrynidae; genus Rhinophrynus; species Rhinophrynus dorsalis. Next base: position 262,981,455 of record CM074721.1, on the reverse strand, counting down.
AATCGCTTCAGTGTGCTGCAATACCTTCCAGACACAGATATTTCAACCCGCCATGATGAAAAAGTAATGAGAAAGTAAGCAAAACAGTACAATTAGAAACAGGGTAGAATATATAGAAATGTGCAAGACCATCAGAAAGTGCATAAAAGATGCTGAGCTCATCAAAAGGACACTGGAAGAAAAATCAAGGGCTAAAGAAAGCAAAAAGAAACATGGCAACACAATTCAACAACAAACAGTAAAATGAGTGGAAGTATTTTATTCAAATCTTTATAAGGATGAAGTACAACTGAATGTAGTGCCAGAGGCAGAAGCTGTATAAAAAGTAGAAGTTCCAATAAAATCAATGAAACATGCAAAGCAGCTGGACCTGATAACGTTTGTATTGAAATGTTGAAAGACAGCGCTCAACCCTTATTCAAAACCATAGCTTAACTATTTTGCAAATGCCTACTACTTGGCATAGTGCCTGAAACATTGGAAAATGCAGAATCATCGTACTGCACAAAAAGGTGATAAGGAAGATCTAAAAAAACTACAGACCAATAAGTCAATTGCCAGTTGTCTACAAAGTTTTCACCAAGGTAATATCAAGAAGAATGGACACAATTCTTAACATGGCACAACTAAAGAGCAAGCAGACTTCAGGAGGTGTTTCAGTACAATGGACCATATACAGACAAGTGCAACAAGTTATAGAGCAACATAATGACAACCTTCCATTATGCATAGCCTTCATTAGCTACAAAAAAGGCCTTTGACTCAGTTAAAAAGGAAACAATAATTGATGCCCTAATCAAACAAGGAATAGATAGAGCTTACATCAATATCCTCCAATCAATATATGAAAATGCAACTGCAACAATGATAAAGTCCAGATCAACATAGAGAAAGGCGTCTACAAGAAGAGAGACAGGAGATATGATAGAAACATTCAAATACATGAAGCGATTCAACAGAAAACTTAGTAGTACTGGCTTCAAAGGCCTAGTAATACTTTGTTTTATCTTTATTTTATTTTGTAGGCGTTAAAAAAACATGAAGAACGATATAAGTCTTATCTCTCAAACCTTTATGGTTTGAGAGATATTCACAAGCAAAGTTTCACCTCCCGCCCCTTTTACCTAGTGTAAGCAATCTCTTCTCGGATGTGGAATGCAGTCCATAGACGAGACAGATAACAGAAGGGGACAATCTTCTTCCTATGAGAACAATGAAAGCCCTGCCCCCCTTGACAAGCTTTTCAGCTTTTTCCCTTATCTTAATTGAAAATTGTCCCTCTCTGCAGTCTACCTGGGCACCTCCCTTCTGCTCTGGCTGAGCAGTGTTACATCAGTAAAATAGGCGGGGCGGGATACTTTGTCATTGAATTACTCTTGAACTATAACTCTGACAGTACTGAAATAACACTCTCCAAAGTCCAAATACTATGATGATTAATTAGAGCTGCTTTTATTATGAAACATTACTATCCCTTTAAGGAAAATTTACCACTCTGCTTCAAGTGAAATGTTTTTGATTAAAGTGTCCTCCCAGTACTTCCGTATGGCTGTGAAACAACATAACAAGAAGAAACCGAAAATTGTGTACATTAATTCGTCAGCAAAGTTCTATGACATCACTGAAAGAATACAGCTCCTGAAATGGAACTGGACAGGCCACATAGCAAGAAGACCCTGCAATGCTAACAATCAATCCGAGCTTACTCAAAAGGCAGCCTCCTAAGAGTAGGAGTACCCTAAAATTTTACTTTTATTAATCAATTATTACAATTCTAAAAATATCATGCTATTGTAACGGGGTGCTAACCGGCTTGCCACATTGAATTTATACTTCACACTCGATTTAAAAGTAATCCCTCATATTCATAGTTTGGGTCCTTATTAGAGACGATGAGCAGGAAGGGAACTCAGTAATGCACAACATAAAGAAGTGACTGGGAAATAAACGTTCTTATAGAGGAGTTTAGTCTCAATTAATCCATCACTTTTACAGAGAACTTTATACTTAGTCACTCATTCACAAAACTGGGTTCTCTGTAGTAATAAGGATGTGTTGTCTCCCCCCCTGATCAACAAATAAATACCCAGAATACTAAGTGTTGAGCCCAAAATAATAGACAGCCACTTCAAATGAATGGTTGATAACTTTAATTGGGGCTACTTTTAATTGATAAGATGTATTGTGCTATTCTAAAACCTATACGGAATATCATAACACAATAGAAAAAACAATCCTCATAGTGTAACATGTTATTTTAGAGGGAAAAAAGGTATCAGAGACAGATTGCAAGTGTATATACATTAATATAACAAGACACTTCAGACCAGCTATTCTCTTCTCTTATATTTAGGATAGAATGACTTACTTCATCCATTTCTGTTCTGTTTATTTATTTTGGATCATAAAATGCAAAAAGCAAATTCCATTGGCTATATATCACAGCGTTCTTTCACTTTACATTCATGTGATGAAACGTTTTATTTGCTTTAAAAAATATGGGAGCAAAATGCATGTCAAAAGGCTCTAAAAAAATGTACGTTGACACCCTGCAGAAATATATTGTAAGCAAGAAGGGTTCAGGAGCAGACTGACATAAATCAGAGATGCAACAAGAATAATTTAGGAGGTAGTAATTAAAAGATAAAGTGTATGACTATTAGGTTATAAAATAACTGGCATGAACTTATTAAAACATTCTTCAACAGTCACTGTGGAATTGATTATAATTGCAAGTGGGTATCAACTTTAGTATTATTAGAAAGTTAAAATAGGAAGAGATTAAAATACACTAGAGCAGATACTCAAAGGACTCATAAGAATAATGAATTTAATTTTAATGGCCTCTGTGGACTCTGTGTTATCTTCTTACAAGAGAGTGAAAATAAATGAGAAAGAACTGAATTGCATTAAACAGTATATGTTCCTATATCAGATGGACTTTTATGATTCACAATACACAGAGTTCAATGAAAATCATCTTTAAAAATGTCAAACATTTAGGTTAAATACAGAATAATTTTCTAAAACTAGAGTAGGATCCTTATACTTTTCAAAGTCCCTGGCTTTCTCTCAACCTTTAAAGGAAACATATCACAGCTAGGGATGGGCGAAAAGTGAGAAAAATTTCCAGCATTTGCATAAAAAGGACTATTTTTCTTTTTTTTTTCCAATGCAAAATGTTCCTCCTTTTCACCTATTCCAATAAATTTTTTGCCTATTCCAACGCATTTTTCTACTATTCTAACACATTTTTTGCCTATTCAACACATTTTTCTTCTATTCCAACACATTTTTTCCTATTCCAACACTGTTTTCTTATTTTTTTAATATGTTGCAATATTTTCCAGCACAATATTACTTCTTCTGAGGGCTGTAGTGGAGAAATAAGTAGCTGGAAGTCAAAGTTGTGAGTCCTACAGCAACATATACCTTAGCACGCAGAATGTCTTTGCCCACAACACGTACTTCCTGCTTAAGTGACACTGGCATATATTCATAATGATGCCAAGTGATTAAAAAAAATAAAGTACAACCTACAATGTGGCAGATGTGTATGGTAGTGGTAGTGGGGGACTGATGAGGTGTGATTGGTGGGACCTTGACAAACTGCATCCACCCTGGAAGGAGAGGGATCATCATCATTGTTTATTGTACATGCTACAGTAACCATGCTGCAGTCAGTTTTTGTACTACCACTTTACTCCCACATCCCCACACTGCTCCACCTTCCCCCTCCCACTTGTGAATTTGCTAGATATTACTCAACTACTGTGTGTGTTTTTACTCTACAGTACACAACTGATGGAGTGTGATGTCTTGCCTTGGCCCTCAACAAAATTCTCAATGTCTTCTGCTGTCTATCAAGTCTGCCTGAGTCACAGAGCTCCTAGTCAGCTGTCTAATATATTTATTTGTTTAATTATTTATGTATTTTTTTATTTAGTATTCTATCTTTTCACTTTTAAGTTGTCCACCCTACCTTATTACAGTTAGTAATAAATATATGTATATATAATTAAAAAACAAAATCAACAGTATCTTTCCCCAGACTTTCCCAGCACAGAGACAATGAAAGCAAAATCAGCAAGCAATTTGTACCCCAGCTACCTGTGTTTTGCCAGTCAATCACACCAAATTCTGGTGTATTTTGGGTCATCCTCCTTCTTCCCTTCTTCTCCCCCACTGTGCCCCCAGACTTCCCTACTACAGAGAACAAATGTCCTACCTAAATGACTCCCTAAACTAAGCCCCAATACCCCTTTATTTGCCTATCTTCTCTAGCTCAAAAACATGCTGTTCTTTCCTCTCACAAACACAGAATGGCATGCTGTGCGAGCCTGACAGCTTTTTATTTGGCTGCAGAAAACTTTCGTGTGGTGGAGAAAAATGTTTCTACCCATGGATTTCAATGCAATGAGCTAGGTGGAAAAGCGGGAAAACTACACTTTTCTCTGAATATTTTTTGCCAAGCGGAAAGTTCCATTTTTCACCCTTTTCAGTTTGAGGTCAAAATTTTCACCCATCCCTAATCACAGCATAATAATAATACTCCACTTATCTTACTTTGTCCAGAAAATGTTAATGCCCCCTATGAATTTTACCATTTATAGATAACATCTTCAATCAGTCCAGAATATTATGTCCATGGAGGTTGACATGACAGTGGCAGCCAGGGCCTCAAACTATGTTACCTGCAAAGGGTATTTCTGTCTCTTTAAGGATAAAAGTTGCATGAAATGCAATGCTTCAAAATATATATTGCACCCCTCTGGTGCTTAAAGAGTTAAGTAGGTTCATGCACTCTGCCTGCTTCATTTATAAAAAAAAAAACTGCCTTAAAATGACATACAGAACTGGATGAAGATGTCATCCTTTGAACAAAGGCATAAGGGCAAAATTCATAGGAGCCATTAGGATTTTCCGGCCAGAGTAATGTTAGGGGGGTTCATTATCAGGAGATCTTAATTCTCCTTTAAATAATTTATCTTCTCCTTCATTGGTTCCATTAGTTTTGGGGTAAGGCACAATCTATATATGGCACCAGAGTAGTTTGTTATAGAAGAGTGCTAGCAGGCATGTGGTACAGGTTTGCCTGTGTGGTGGATCTTTTTTTTAAATATATTAAATGTCAGACCTTGTGGTTGGGCATCAGGACCCCTCCTTATGCCCCGCCAGCTACTGATCGCCCAGCTGATTCAACTGGGAGATCAATAGAGGCAACACAGGGGAGCAAGTAAGTATCCCTGATTCCATCCTACATGAAGTACTGCGTAGGAGTGGGCAGGATTGGGAAACCCTCTCACGTCAATGCAGGAGGCTTTGACTCACTGACATGAAAGGGTTTGCCGATCCTGTCCAACCCAGAATCGGCTGGGAGCACCAGAGTCCTGATGCCCCACCACAAGGTCTGATTTTATTTCACCCCCTGCCTCCTTAGCCAACTTAGACTGTATATTTAGTTGAGGAGGCAGATGACATTGTGCATTTAGCTGAGGAAGCAGGGGGGTGAGCCCACTCCCCGCATTCCATTGGTTGGCTACTTTCAGTAAGCGTGCCCCAGGGTGTGGCTGCCACTGATACAGAAACCATTTTCGAAGCACCCAAAACAGGGCTAGCCTTTTATTTATATATATATATATATATATATATATATATATATATATATATAGTTCATTTACACACTGCAGGGACAGGAATTATCTTGGATGACCCAGAAGCTTTCCAATGGCAAGAGATGGAGATGTTTATTGGGGAACTGCGTAAGGTGACCTTGAATCTACATACTTCTTCTGTGAGGGACCACTGCTAGGAACCTTAGGTATGAAAGCCTAAATCTTGATCTATAAAGGGAGGATTTTTGCTGCTTTATAGTAGAGGTAAGATTGATAGAAGTGGAGAAGGGAAATGTGTTACAATAGCATTTGAGGGAGTGAGAATACACTGTTAGTTATCAATGATCCCTATTCATAAAATATTTGAAAGTATTGGGAAGTTGTAATACACATAGTGTAAAAAGGTATGAAAAATAATATTACTTTTGCCAAAATATTTCTTATCATAGCAAAACTGGATAAATACTTTGCTGTATGATTTCAGCATATACAGAATGCTACAATCTGCAAAACACAATATAGTTGAAATCAAAAAGCTAGCTTTTTTAGGTTTGAAAACATTACAAATTTTATCTGTGTTTTGATAAATATCAGACATCTGCAAAAGTATCACCTTGTGTTCTACCTTTAATGCATTGGAAAGCACTGGGTTAGAGAAATATATGGAATCCAAGGGGGACACATTTTCCTTCTCACTATGCATCTATTCATCAACCAGCAAATGGTTGAGTGCCTGAATCAGATTATTTCGTTTACCACTCCCACTAATGGCTGGAACATATCTGAAGAGTATCGGGGGAGTATGAGAGAATATTATAAGTTTTCTGTGCATCAGATCCTGAGATTTACAACTAAACAACCTATGACTTGCTGCAAATTAAACATTGGGGTTTAGTGTCATGCTATGGCCAAAGACATGGAAAGCTTGCCTACCCAATCAAGGTACTTCAGATCCAGGCAAGTTCCTATCTGCCTCCAAATATGTGAACATGTATTTTGTATAATGCAATTAAAACAGTGATTTCACCTTACCTCTATTGTGAGCAAAACCTTTGTGAGGGAAATGAGGGAGGCATTTATACCTTCCCTAACTCAGCTATCATCCTGTTTGGGGAGCAACCAACCAAGACAGGAGGAACCAAAACCTCCCAAAATACATACAAAAGGTATAAAACATGCAGGTTCCTGGTGCACTCAAATAGCTTTTATTACTAGTGTTCAGTTAGTACAAATGTACAAAATATACTTACACAAAAACTTTAATATTTCAACAAGGTGTGAAAATGGAGCTGAGGGGGCCCCATCTCACCCAGTGTCTTTGTAATCTTTGTGATAGGGGGCCACAAAATGCTTGCACCAGGTACCTCCAATTAGTAGATATGCCACAGATTTTTTTCAGGTGGTGAAGTATGGTTTATTTGTTCCACACTTCAGACTCTTCCCAGTCCTTAGCATGACAGATGAAATAGGTCACACTTACCAAAGAATAATTACACCACTGCCATATCCCCTGGTACATCTGTTATGTGCATAGCAACAGAAGAATCTGCAAAACTTTAAATGGACCTTTAAGTAGTGTAACAGACCTTTACTGAGGCAAGTAAAAAGGAGCAAAATAAATACTTACACAATTGCATTATTTAACAAAAAGTGTCTAGTTCATGTTATGATGTCATTCCATAAAGGTCAGTTTATAAAAAAACAGTAGATGGTGCTGTATGCTCAGTGGAGTTGCAAGTGTTGAATAAAAATTGCTATGTGAAAAATAGTAACAAAATAATAGCAGTGTTATTTGGTGAAACAAAGTCAAAACAAGAGAAAGAAACAAAATAAAAGTAAAAAAAAATGCTATTTAAAAGGACCATAGCTGATGTTTCACAAGGGGCAAAAAAGGAGATTTTGCTAAGTTTTTAGTTATTTCATAATGCCCTAGACAAATCTACACAGAACCATAGTTGTTAATTACTATACCTTAACCCTTTGAGTGTCAGAGGGATACTCAACATATTGCTTCCGTTCTGATTTCAAATGACAGTTGACTATTTCCCTTGATCAACAGCCCACCTGCTGTGAAACCAACTATTATAATTCTTAATATTGTTCTGCGCTAGAAAGGTATCTATTACTTTTTTGAAAGCAACTACAGTATATCTGCAAGCACAGGATCCCAAGGCAAACATTCCCATCACTTTACTGTCCTTACTGTAAAAACTCCCTGCCCTTGATTTAGTTGAAAGAGTACTTTTCCACAGTTTTAATGGATGACTTCTTGTTTTTTTGTTAGAGAGTTTTCTACTCATTTAACAATGTACATGATGGAGGAAACATGTTCTTCAAACAAAATTATCTACCTCAGTTTGGCGTTATGTGAGTCATTTGTACAATTTTATGATAACTGCCCTTGTTTTAGTTGAAAGAGCCTTTTCACTACTCTTAATGGATGACTTCTTGTTTTTTGCTCTACTATTTGAGTAAATAGTTCCTTAGAGAGTTTTTGTACTGACCTCAAATATGTTTGTAAGTGGTAATCATATCACCTCTAAGATATTGCTTCTCTAATGTAAACAAAACCAGTTTGGCTACTCTCTGTATATAATTTAGGTCCTCCAATCTATGTATCAGTTTTGCGTATCTCTGCATTTTTTACAGTACAATAATATTTCTTGGTGCCTCAAACTGTACTCCATATTCCAAGTATGTTGTCTTTCAGTACTCATAAATCTTTCTGTAACTAAGATTCCCCAAGTAGTCTCCCATTTAGTTTTTATGTTTTTTCCTAAAGCTCAAATGCATAAGCTTATATTTATCGATGTTAAACTTCATCCGCCACTTTCTGCCCATTCACTCAGTTTATCCAAATCTTTCTGCAGAGAAAAAAACATCCTGCTCTGTATGTATTTTCTTAGACAGAGTGAGCTATTATTTCAACACCCACTTCTAGATCATTAATGAACAAATTACAAAACATTGAGCCTATGACTGAACCCTGTGTTACCTCACTTACAACTTTAGATTAACCTAAAATGGTTCCATTTGCAACAACCCTCTGTCATCTATCATACAGCCAGTTCTATGTCTATGTACAGCTACCTCCTCCTTAACTGAAGCCTTTTAATTTATTCAGTAATCTGTTGTAAGGCACAGTATCAAATGCTTTTGCAAAATCCAAGTACACTACATCAACAGCAATACCCTTGTCAAAATTACTACTTACCCCTTATTATTTTCACATAATCTAGTCTTCATAAAACAGTGCTGGCTCACACTAAAAATGTTGTTGGTCATCACACAGTCCTGATTTCTATCAGTGAACAACCCTTCTAATATCTTACTCACTTCTGAAGTTGACCTCCCAGGTCTAAAATGTCCTGTTTTAGATTGTGCCTACTTTTGAATAATGGTACTAATTCTGCTTTCCTCCAGCCAGAATGTACTATGCCTGAAGATAGTGTATCAATAAATATTAAATATAAGGGACTTGCTATTACTGAACTATGGTCCACTCCATAACCCCTTAATGACCGCCCAATCTAGTGACCGGGAGGTCGTTAAGGACCAAAGAGCTGATTTTTTTGTTTGCCATTTGAATTATGGGATGGCAGAGCGGTGTGCCATTCTAGAATTCCATGATGTGCCAGGACAGTCACCAGTCCTTAAGTGCCAGGACAGCCTTGATGGTCCTAGAATGTCAAGGGTCCTTAAGGGGGTTAAGTACCCTTGTGTGTATGCCATCAAATCCAGGTGCCTTAATCACAATAACATTTTCCAGTCTCTTTTGGACTTTGTCCTCAATAAACAATGTACATGATGGAGGAAACATATATTTTTAATAAAAAATGAGTGTCCTTTAAATTATCTACCTTAGTTTGGAGTTATATGATTTTATAATGAGTCAGTTATGCAAAACATTGTACAGAAATTAAACTGGATTTTAACCTTTCTTTAGCAAATGATGCATTGGTTTTTGTGTTGGTATTCCTTAATGAATAATTATTAATATGGATAATATACATAAATGTTTAAACCAGTGGTTATCAACCTCTTTTTGTTCAAGGCACCCCTAACATGCAGTCTGGAAGTTTCGGGGCACACCTAAAATGTTATAGGTCATTTGTCAAACACATAATGGATGATAAAAATGCATAAATACATAGTTCTTTTTAGGTCTCTCAGAATATAAATAAACATATCATGCAGAAAGATTTCCAGAAATAGACATTTGAAACTCAGTATTCACATTTTATCAAAGTCTTTATAGAAAAGATGGGGCACCCTGAGTGGATGCCCATAGCACACCAAAATGCCAAGGTACCCTGGTTGAGAATCACTGGTTTAAACTCTCTGATAACTAATTAGATTTGTTGTTTCAGTATATTTTCAGCAGAGGGCACTAGAGCACCAAACAGAGAAATGATATGTCAGTTTAGATTCCAAATGGCAAAATGCACAGATTAAGGGTAAACAAATCAAATTTGCACCTCAAAGTAATGTAAAAGTACATGCAACAATGCACCTTGGCCACAATTACCTTCTCCTTGTAAGTAATTCTGCTGGGGCAGAAAATAAAAAGAAATATAATTTATTTCCCATGAAATGTAAGTAATAATTAATCTATAAGTAATCACTACTTATAGTTATATACATATCTATATCAAGCTAAGCTGCAGCCATTGACAATACACTGTAGGATGAAGACCTCCACAGCAAACCAAGCTGAGGAAATGCACAATAGTCTGCTTTGCTGATCCAGTCTGGGTAACTATTTAAGCTACAGCACCTAGTATTTCCAGGAGGTCTCCCATCCAGATACTGACCAGACTTAAACCTATTACAACGTTATATATATATATATATATATATATATATATATATATAATATATACACACAGAGAGAGGGAGAGTGATGGAGTGTGATGTGACCCTTACATCTAGGTACTGGCTGGATGAATGACTGCCTTGTGTAAACCCATATAAAAGTCAATTCCTTTTAATTTTTTTGTTCACACTGGCTTGAGCAACACCCCAAAGAGGATCAGGAGTTTCTTATATTATTTATCACAGGTAGCAAAATTTGGTTACCGTGGTTACAGTGGGTTGTTAGAAAGGATTGGCGAAAAGTCCCATTTTTTTTCCTGCGGGAAATGTCACATCTATATTGCAAACTGTCTCTTTTCCTGCAGAAATTTCCTGCAAAACATTTGCTAGTGAATTTCTACCTGTTTGGTTGTTTCAGAAGGGAATTTCTTGTTACATAGAATTTTCCACTGCCCGTGAATCTTCCACCACATACAAAAACACACTTTAATTTCCACACAGCCCATACTATAAAAGCCAATAATTTACTGCAGTTCATTGTGAGCTTTATTAGTACAGAGAGAGGAGTAGAGGTGTTGCAGTAAAGGAGAGCTGCTAATAAAAAAAATTGGGATTACTGTGAAGTGTGTGTATGAGTTAGTGTTAGTTTAGTGAGGGTCGGTCAAATTGTGTGAATTAGTCTTATGGCAGTGAGGGACATTCAAATTGTGTACAATAGTATTAGGGAAGGGCGGGTCCTTCAAATTTTAGGGCAGTCAGGGTCATTAAAATTTTGATATAGTGTAAGGACAGTAAGGGTGAGTCATTAGTGTCGGTTAGTGAGGGGAAGTCGAATTGTGTGAGTTAGTATTAGGGCAGTGAGAGTCAGTGAAGTGTGTAGTGAGTGTGACTTTTTTTTTCATTAATACTTTTCTGTATTTTGTTTGTCTTTATAATATTTTTTTATCAAATGTTTTGTTATAACAATACTTTTATCTATTTTGCTGTATAATACTTTTTTCTGTATCATTTTTAAAACTTTTTTTTATAGATTTATGCTCCGTTTCATACAGCACAACTTAGAAGGGATGGAGAGGAATTGGGGCATCGTCTTTATCAGAAGTATGTAGGCTACCTCTAAAACAAGGTGTTCTCTCTCTCACAGCACTGCATTGGAGCCCAGCCATCTGTACCAACAATGTATTCAGTGTAGTCCAAAGTTTCCTTCACCAGATGAACATGGAGTGGCAAAAAGTGGAAATATAATGGAGAAGTGATGATGAGGTTTCATAAGACAGACTACAATTGGAGATGAATGTTATAGGCCAGGGAGGTCCACTTGTGAGTGGGTAGCAGGAGGCTGTATTGGAGTTTCTTGTGAGAGGGCAGGAGATGCAGGTTCCCATGATGGATTAGGTTCTGGCTGTGAGTGAGCAGGAAGAGGGGCTTGCTCTTGTGAGTAATCAAGAGGAAGAGGGGCAGGTTCTGGATTTGAGTGGGCAGGAATACGGGTAGGTTCCTGTAAGTGAGCAGGAAGAAGGGCGGGCTCCTGTGAGTGGGCATGAAGATACAGTGGTGGGACTGATGAAAGCAGCCACAGAATTTAGGAATGAGGGAGAAAGAGCCCAATGTTCATCAGAGGCTGGGTCAGACTCAGCATCTAAAGAAGATGTTTCAGCGACATCTCCTCCTGCACTGAAGTCCTGGATGTGGCAATATTACTTACTGTGGTTTGGGACAGTGCAGGAAACTGCAAATGCTTTATGCACTCTTTATGAATGAAGAGTAAAGAGGGGAAAGCAGGGATCCCACCATGGCACATATGCACTACATAAACATTTGCAGTATAGTTATACTGTTGTGTATGCCTCCCCAAAAAAGGTCCCACTCCCTTGCCACTGCTAATGCTGCTGCTGACTCTGCTAGTACTATCCCTCATCAAAAGGATGGACAAAAGAAAACCTCCACTCCAAAAAAGAAATTGGCTGCAGAACACCTCCCATCAACCAGCAGCATTCCCCCATAAGCCTTTGCAGATACCACCACCAATTCCATTAACCCTTCAGACAGCAATTCTGTGCAGGTGCAAATACGGAAATATGTATCCACACATTGCATCATATGTATCTCAATGACTACACACGGTAATGTGGTGGAGATGAACAGGATGCAGGATAATAAAATGCATCTTGTGAAATATGAGTGCCTGTTAGTGGGGAGGGTGAATTTTATTAATTTGTTTATTTTTTTCATTTTAATCTTTTTTTTTTTAAATAATTTGTGTCAATGTGCTGCTTGCAAGTCATATTGTTTAGGTTTACATTATACATTTATTTTACTTTATTTTTCCCAACTACAAATAATTTTTCTTGGCTTACCATTGTATAGACTATAATTTTTTTGTATACCCTGAGTCATGCAAGAAAATAATAAAGGTATATATAAATATAATAAAAATCACAGTCACAGCTATTATATCTTTAAAACAACAAAGCACTCCATAGTCCCTTTAAAGCCATTTCCAATGAATCCCCAAGCAGGTATAAACATTTCTTCCCAGACTCCAATTGGCAGTTGGATATTTCCCTGTGGATCAACATCCTAACTGTTTGAAACCAACTGTCATCTTCATTTTCGCAATAAAAGATATCCATTATTTTTTAAGAACTACAATAACATATTCTTAAAACTCCAGTGGCTCAATTAATTTTAAATAAATATGATAAACCATAACATAAGAAAATAAAAAGGAAAATAAAAATAAGATGGGAGACTCCCTTGTGAGATATATATATATATACTGATGGAAAGTGGACCTTCCTAAAGTGACTTGAGCATGCTGAAGATGCCATAATAAACAATATTCCTAATTTTAAGCCTGAGGCCTGCACACAATTTGTTTCATGGCTAGCCTTGTTTAAAGCCAACAATCAATTCTTTTCAATGCCAGACTGCCATAATGTTTTGAAAGTTTCCCTTTCAGTAAGCTGACCAAAAATTATTATTACGGCTTTTCTTTCTGTTATTCTGCTGCCATGCGGTTGCTGATAATTATTTTTAAGAGATTAAAAAAATACAAAATAAAAATTGGGTTAAACTGAATATGGCAGATCTGTACTGTGGTGGTGTGATTAACTTACAGTATATATATCTTTCTTATTCATAGGAATGCATGTTAGACATATTATTTGCATTATCATCTTTGAATCTAATTAACCTTACATTATTACTGTATTACTCAGGAACATTAATCAGTGGTCTTATCAGGGGTCACAACTGGGTTAGATGGCAGCAAACCTTAAAATCCCTCCCACTGCTGCTCCTCCTCAGTGTTCCTGTTAATAGTTCACGTGCTGTGGATTTCCTTGCCTTGTGTGGTTTTGTCCACTTCTGCTACCTGATACTCAGATGGTATTAGATGCTTTTTACGTTTCAGAAATGTAGGTCTCCCAATGATGCTGCTGTAGTCCATGTCCTACAGTGAGAAGTAATATAACCAGCAGCACTGAAAGCTCGCTCAGACTGCTTGCTTGTTGGTGGACAACTAAGGATTTCCGTGGCAGTATGCGTCAGTGCTGGCTACACACACACTGTTGCATTTGCCAATAGTAAATTGGGTCATCGCTTTGGCTTAGAATGCAGCTATAATGCAAGCATGCTGTAACGACCTCAAATGCATTAAGCTCTATGGGGCAGGAAACTCCTTATCTAATGTATGCTACTATGATAACTGTCTTTATAACCACTTAATAGCTGCACTTTTTGTATACCCTCTATACTAAATGTAAACTGCAAAGTGTTAAATACACCAGTATATATAAAAATATACTGTACATACATACATGCATACTGTGGGACCAGTCCCAGGAGTTACATAGTGTTCATGTACAGCAGTAACCAACCCATTCTTTGGGACTAAGCATAATAGAGATGTGCCACCACCACCACCACCACCACAAATGTTAGATTGCTACCCCTGAGACACATTAATTTCTTTCTGTGATAATGGTGACGTGTTCTGAAACATTTTGAGATGTTGTCGTTGATGCTGTTGCTGCTGCTCATGGTATAAATTCTTTGCTTATGTGTTTTTAATGAGGCTTTCTGTTATTTTTTGTTTTGCCCCCTACTTTACCCTCTCTCATGCTCCACAATGCAACCATCCACTATATCTATCATCATATCTTTATATTCTTTCACAGAACCCAATTCTTCAGAGAGATGCTGCTGATCACACTTTGGCAGAAAATCAGATGTTATAATTATCTCCTAATCTCAAGGCAGCTATTATGTTGGAGCCATTATCAACAGACAAAAAAGTCATCCTTCAAGGAGCTGAGTACAAATGATCCCTCTATCGCCTGCTCTAGTTTATTTAACACATCTATGGCTTTGTGGAATTGTCACTCAAAACTTTGTGTGCACAAAGTGGTGTGCCGATTGTATGAGCTATCCTCCTGCTGTTGTTTAATAATACTATTAGAACTAGAGACAAGATTACAGGTTGTAACTGTGACCTGATGCTGTATGCTTTTGTTGCCCGTGAGTGGATAAACCAGTGGGCAGTGAAAGTAATATAGTCTTTATTCAGTGTACTTGTGAACATATCTGTGGTCAGGTCATTTTTTTCCAAAATAACCACCTGATTTTACAATTCTGGTACACCTATCCTTGAAAAGTAACTGTGCTTGGGATATGCCAGAAGGATACAACACAACATCAGTTCTTTAAAACCTCTTTTTTTCTATGAAAGAATACAGCAGCATGTCAACTGCCAACATCTTGGCAACTTTGCCATTCCATAATAGTACTTTGGCATTATTTTTTGAAGATTTTGAATCCTCCATAAGAGTGCAGAAAGTGTGGGATGTACATGGCAGAAGAACTGTAACTTTATTACTTTTTCAATATAACTTGAGGAGGTGGTAGTGGTGATGGTGGCAGCATGTGTGGGAAGCCTTTTTAGTCTGACTCATACTCCTCTGCAGCAGGAGCTACAGGTGTTTCAAAGGAAGAAAAAAGTAAAAAAGTCAAGAAAATGTATGTGTTCCAGAGAGTATTTAGAGTTTCAAAGGAAGGAAACCATGGCACACTCACTGACGCATCAATGTGACTTCTA
Organism: Rhinophrynus dorsalis; assembly: GCA_037306005.1. Lineage (NCBI taxonomy): Eukaryota > Metazoa > Chordata > Amphibia > Anura > Rhinophrynidae > Rhinophrynus > Rhinophrynus dorsalis. The sequence goes on along the minus strand of CM074721.1, from coordinate 262,965,927 downwards.
TTAGGCAACCCAGAGCCTTGGGAACTTTTAGAAATGCTTATGCTACTGATATTTGTGGCACCACTGATGGTGTATCTTCCAGTATCCCAATTAACTGCCTATGTTTTTTCCTAACATTTCTATACTTTCTTATATTATCAGTTACTATAGTTATTGCTATATTTAAATAAATATCCCTTATTATTCAGAAGTCTGTTTGTCTCACAACTACATCCAGTTATTGATATGTAAGGTTATTTGTTCTTTTATAGTTTGTTGACTTGAAGTATGATATTTATTAGGGAAAAATGCACTAATAACCAATTATATTTCTCCCAAGACCTAAGCACCTCAACAAGTCAGCTAGGTATACAGACTAGGAGCAAGGTAATGGGAAGGGCCTGTGTTTTTCCTCCATTTGTTCATGATGCAGTTTTATTATTATCTTTAAATACTTGTATTCTTTTCTCTGCCCCATGTTTACCAGAAGCAGATATCTGATGGAAGGGTATGAAAAATAATGCATGAGCCTGTTCTGTGTTCATTCACACTGCTTCAGTAATTCAAAGTAAGAACAATGGGAGGAGACACACTTTCTGCACTAGGGAAGGCACTTACATTGGCTGTCATTTCAGAGCATTTGGGTAAAAGTTCATGTGCCTGTTGGGGAGTGTAGGGTTTTATGGGCTGAATTAAGACAGAAAAGCACTCCATTTGATAGAGAGACAGGGACCCTGACATGAGCTATGACTGAGGAAAACTGATACTTGTTGATAGAGTGTATTTTGTAAAGGGCAAGACATCACATACAATCAGTATTGTTTACTTTACTATAAAAACACATACAGTAGTTGAATAATGTCCATAAAATGTCAAGGGTAAGGGTAGGAGCAGTGCTGTGTGATAGTCCAAAAACTGTCTGCAGTCTTGTTTCCTGTAGTGTGTGCTTTAATGATGGTGATCCCTTTCCTCCTGTGGTGACAGTTTGTCAAAGTCCCACAAAATCTTCCACTACCACTAGCACCTGTACTATTAACAAACCATCTAGAACACAGAAGATGGCAAGTTGCATTCTAGTGTTGATGGCATAGTATAATAAGATGTAGCAGCTCAACCAATTGCTGCATCTGACAGTGAGACAAAGAAGCACTGTCTAGGAGCAAACACTGTGCAAACGTAAAAAGACATTTTGAGACCTATAAAACCCTAAATTAATATAAAAGTAATGGGGAAGTAGTGGCAGGGGAAGCTGAGTATGATCTAATGACTGATGATGATTATGATGATTATGTAGATCTAGAATTTATCTCTCTAGCATCCTCCTCTTCGACAGATACAGATGAAGGTGAGAGTGAGATGATGCCATGGCTAGAAAGTTAGCAGAAAGGCAAAGGTTTTAGGAACACTGTGCCTATCAGTAAACTGTTTGAGTAAACAAACTGGAAAGTCTTACCCTGGACAAGCAAATACGGTATAAAAAGCAAACAGTCATCCTCATAGTCAGGGATGTCCAAGCTTAGTCCTCAAGGACCACCAACAGGCCAGGATGTAAGGATTTCCCTAATAAAGCACAGGTGTAATAATCAGTGGCTCATTCATTTTGATAAGTGCTTCTGCTGCTCTACTGATGATGATATAGCTCTAGAATATATCCCTCCAGCATTCAACTTTTCTTCAGATACAGATGACATTAATAGTGAGAGAGATGATAACATGACCATAAAGTTAGCTGAAAGGTCAATGCTCAATCTTCCACCACTGAAAATGAGCACTGTCTCTGTCTATAAACTGAGAAAACAATTGGAAAGTCTGACCCTGGACAAACAAAGATGCCAAAAACTACTCAGCCATCCTGTCAATCATCATCAGCATCATCACTGCTTCTGAGTCCAAGCCCCACTCATCCACATACACATTAGTGTTGAGAAACCAACATCTACAACACTAACTATGATCAGTGACTCTTCTGCTGTTGGAAGTGCAGCACCTTTCAGACCTAATAGTAGTACAATTGCAGCAACATTTAGCCCTGGTGGTAGTAGTAATAGCCCCTCAGGAACCCCTCCAGCCATCCAAAAGCTAAACATGTTGCTTTCTGTTGTCTGTGTAAAAAAAAGCATGTGAGCAGGGGGAAAGAAGGCTCACACCTAGGCACCTCCTCACTTAAATCCCACCTGAAGCACAACCACAGGTCTGATTGAGAGACATACCATCAACAGGTCAAAGTACTCATAAATATTCTCACACATAATAGAAGCAGTGATGTTGATGTGTCAGGGATTATGCAAAGAATGTGTTCATTCAAAATAACGCCTATGGTTTCTGATGTAGGAAAGTATGATTCTGAGGTTGCTGTAGGAGATGACAAGTCATAGACTGCACACACATGTTGCTGTCACCTCTATCACCTCCTGTAGTCATGTCGCTAAGGAAATATAGTTACAGAGTTCTTCTGCTGTGTACTGCCAACCCACACTTCCTGAGTTCTGGGGATGGAGACAAAAACATCACAAAAATAATCCCAAATCACTATGAACCAGTAACCACTTTTTCTGTTTTTTAATATTTGATTTAAATTTTTTTCTCTCATTCTCTCGCTGTCTCCTTACAGTCTCCTTCCCTTCTAAACTATACCGCACTGCATTGAAGGAAATTATGGGGTTATATAGTACGTGGGTGGGACATTTTGCCTTATTGAATAAAATAGGATGGAAACTGAACCATTCTCACAAAATTTTCTGTGGTCTTAGCTAAATGGTGTAAAATCTCTCTCTATGGGCAAAATTTCCAGCTGGAAAAGGAGAAACAACTTTTTTCAGCTAAATTCCCAGTAGGAACAAAATTTAACTTTTTCTCCATCCCTACTACTTAGTGGAAGCAGTCGGTGGCACATTCGGTTCCAGACTATCCCTAACAACATTGCGCAAAACCACAGTGAGAGGTAACACATGGTGTAGTAAAAAAGGTGTTACACTGCAGTATACAGATTTAACTTTTTGAGTGCCAGAGGGGTTGGGCACGCCCTCTGGTGCTCAAAGGGTTAAAAATATAAATTATTTTGATATACATTTCTATTTCCTAATATTTAATCTCAAAATGCTTTCACATATGATGGTCTAGGCTGCAATACTTCAACAATAACAACAAAACAATTAACCCCTTATCAGCAGGGGGTCTGGGGTAGGATCACCCTTAATAGACATCATTAGGAAGCCAGCACACGTGAGCGATCACATGTACCGGATTGCCGAAAGAGAGGCTGAAACTGACTGCTGCGGTCTTGGAGCAATCAGTTTCAGACTCCCCTAGTGATCACAGCATTCCCGCAGAAGCACTATGATCACAAAAGCCATAACATGCCTTGACTGACACTGGTCCATAAGCCATGGACAGTGGTGATGGTCCTGGCACGTAATCAGTCTTTAACCCTTTGATTGCCGGAGGGGTGTACCCCTCCGGCACTCAAAGAGTTAAGGGGTTAATGGGATTTGAAAAGTAGAATAATACTTCTTGAAACATGTTATCCTACATACTAATTAACTCCTTAAATACTAAACTAATCTGCAATTTATAGCTACTCAATGCACTGGGCATGTCACTGGCATCCAAGGAGTTAAATATCGAGAAACATATTACTTACACATTCATTAGAAACATCAATATTAACTCATGTATTCATTTAGATTAGTATCTTGTTAAAAGTGTTTTGAACCTTTCATTGCCAGATATGTGTTCGACACATTGTTTTAAAATGAATAATATGCAGAATGGATTTCATAAGAAGTACTTTACACTGAGTAGTAATATTTCAACTTAAGAAACAACAATGTAAAGTAATTTAATGAAATTCTTTTCCCACAAACTTTCCTTTTTAGTAATTGGAACAAATTATTGTAATTAAGCAGTGAGGCACATGTATTAAGAAGAACTTCATGGAGATGCACTCAGCTGTGATGCTATGGTGAAGTGTGTCTGGTTATATGAGTCGAACACTTTGCCATGGAGAATTTGACACACTTTGCCCTAAGAATTAAATATGCAAATTTGCAATTAAATAAGTATGCAGAATTGTTGCAATGCTGGCGATCTATAAGGGATGGTTTCCCCTTACACATCACCAGCATTATGACAAACCTGAAGTCTCAGTGCATCCTCTTGGTTCCATCACTTGCCCAAGGGGGAAGGGAGAGGATTTGCTCCAATATCAGCACTTCAGTGGTAGCAATGGATTTCACAGTTATAACCCTTTTAGTGCCACTGGGGAACAAATGTACATACCTGTGTCACTGAATGGGTTAAATGAGGGCAGCTGCTGTCTCTGCTCTCAAGTACAAACAGAAAACTGACCTCTGACTCCATAGAGAGCTATAGGAAGATCACAACTGTGCCATCATCTTCTCCATGTGTAATTCTGGAACAAACCAACTGCACAATAGCATACAAAATTATCCCAAAAATATATGTCCCCTATGGTGCTAATGGATTGCACAAGAATTGCTTCTTTGTATCTCAGTTCAGCCTTAGTAGCTTTTCAACAAGTGTCACTACTTCACATAACTTGTACAGTAATAAAAGCTAATAAGATATTAACAGAATGCAATTGTAAATAATGGATACCTTTCTATTTCAGAACAATACTGAGAATTATGATAAATAGTTTCACAGCAGATAGGATACTGAGTCAGGGAAATATCCAACTGCCGTTTGGAAACCATAAAGATTTTTTTTTTACCCACCTGGCAATTATTTGGAAAGGGCTTCAATTTTTTTTTTTTTTTTGCCTTCCTCTAGAACAACATGGGTAATTTGGCATGGCATGAACTTGATGTATATTTTTTCAGCCTTATCAACTATATTACCATGAAATACAAAAATGAATTACATTTATTAGTATTTTATATTATAGTTGATAGAGTAAACCTAAATATTTTCATAACTTACCAGTATGTTTATAATATAACTAGTTGAAGAGACCGTTACACGGGCCACAGTGCCACTGCCAGCCGGTCGCGGGGCAGTCATGCGCAGTAGAGACTGCCCGTGCCGCTGCTGATACAGAGCTGAACACTCCTTCAGAGCACCCTGCTCTGTATCAGCCTCGTCGCTGGCAGTCTTTACTGCGCATGACTGCGTCGTTACACACATTTTAGTAAATTATTATATAGGATAATTGGAACTTACAGTACCATCCATCGGATTGCTGGCAACAGAACTGTATCATTATAATTTGTCTGGATTAAATTAAGAACTAGGGTGGGTGAAAATTTTCATCCTCAAACCAAAATCGGCGAATAATGGCACTTCATGCTTGATGAAGAATTTCCTGCAAGAAGTGTAGTTTTTCTGCTTTTTTCTCCTAGCTCATTCCACTAAAATCAATGGGAACATTGAATTTACACATTACACATCGCAAATGTTATTTTATTTCCAAAAAGCATAGTATAAAAACTTAATTTTCTATCTTATTTATAAATCACGTGTGTATTTAAATCATCCTATCATCCTATCCCATGTGGAATGTTTCACAATTAAAGCTTAATAGCAACAGCTTTTAATGTTAACCTTTTAGTTGCTGTTTCCAGCCTGTAATGTTTCTAAAGAGAAACCTTGATATTACCATTATAATCCTTTGAATACTGTTACCTACATGAGATTTAACCCCTTAAGGGGTGGCCGCTCACTCACGCGGCGGTCACTTAAGGACCACGGAGCATTTGTTTTTTTGTTGTTCCCGGTTCCGGACTCCCCGAACGGAGTGCAGCCTCGATGGGAGCCCGGAATTCCATGATGGTCATAGTAAGACATGAGCCGTTTACTCAGATCTACCCATGACATACTATGACCATCAAGGGTTGTTAAGGGGTTAAACTAAATATTTAATATTACCTTTGTTTGAGAGAGAAACAACATTAATCTAGAAAAAATGTGTTTCACAATACACTATAAAATGACTGAAGACATAAAATAAGAATAAGACTAAATATATGTAGTGAAACTGATGATTGAGTTATATTAGTGACAATTCTGACTAGATAATATTGAGATTATAAATTGTGTTTGATCTAAAAATCCTAAATAAAAGTGTATGTATCAAACTTCTCATTTTGACCATGAGGCTGTAGAGTATTCATTCTATAAATCCAATATGATTCTTTCTGACATAATATTTTAAACGTATCACCACCTGAAAGATTATATGGAATATGTTCTAATGTGGTTAAAATTGTATTAGTAATATTTTTATTGTGATATTTCAGATAATGTTTATCAAGAGGATATTTGCTATCTCCTGTTAATATTGATCTTCTATGTCCTAAAATTAATCGATTGATTAATTGATTAGTTGTAATTAGTTGAGTTCCACAAATATCTCCGTTACATAAACAGTTGCATTCTTTATTTGTTATCAGTCTTCTACACACAATAATTCCTAATGCATTACTTTAAAAGCTAAATATATATATCGATTTATATAGATATAGATATATATATATTTATTTTTTATTTTTTTTTACAAAGTTAAAAATGAAATTATTAATAATAAACTGTATTTTTTACGTTTTAAATGTTTCTTAAAATGTTCTACTAGTTTACTTATTTTCTACTAAGAAAAAAAAAATCTAGACGCAGATTGCACTTCTCATAATACAGAAGTAAAACTGTATGCATCAGAAACTCTGTTATCGAGTTTCTACCAGTGTTGTAAAGGGTATAGCAATATATCACATTTTTCAGGAAAGCATTGATATGTATAGCTTGTACAACATTTATAATTTGTTTTGACTAAAACTAGCATGATTGCCTTTTCTTATACAGCTGCAGCCATTCATTTCACTTAAATATGTGCCAATATGGGAGAGGATGCTAACTCTTTACTAGCTGTGAAGCAATATATCATTTATTTTAATTGTATAAAAGTGTTTCAAAGGGAATGCCTTTGTTGCTTCAGATGATGAGAGAGGCAGACTTGTAGTCTTGTAACATCTGAAAGAATCACAGTATCATTATGTTTGAAAGCTTGCACCATTTGGAATTTCCGTAACTTATGTTCCCTTATGACCCAAATCTTGAAAAAAATATAAACAGTATAGTGTTAAGTTAAACATTTTATTTCAATACACATATCCAGAGATAGCTATGTTTATAAGCCATTACCCAGCACTAGATAATATGTTTGGGCATTGTAATTAATATCAGTGGGTTGGTGTTGTTTATACAAATAAAAGTACATATGCACACACAAACACACACTTTTCAAACACTTTTGAACACCTTGATGAAATTTGGAAGTTAGGAAATCAGTACCAGTCCCCACACACTTTGAAAACTTGGTATAAATCTGACAGGATGAAAAACTGTCATTTCCCCATGTTAGATTTATGTGCTGTCAAAGATTTTCATCAGGGTTACAGCCAAGTCTGCCAAAGAGATAATGACCAAACTTTGCATCAGGATAGACCTTATGGAGGACTATTTAATTTAGTAACATAGTAACATAGTAACATAGTAAATTAGGTTGAAAAAAGACACAAGTCCATCAAGTTCAACCTTCGCTTCATACCTCAGTAACTAAGAATTTTATAGCTTTCCTGCTACCAATTAAATTAGTCTTTATCAGACCTTCCTGATCTGCCTACTGATAAACAGTATAACTCTGTATGTTCCCTTTTGAAAGAAATGTATCTAATCTTCTCTTAAATGTGTCCATTGTATCTGCCATAACTACCTCCCTGGGCAATGAATTCCACAATTTGACAGACCTTACCGTAAAAAAACCCTTCCTCTGCTGAAGTTTAAACCTCCTTTCCTCTAATCTCAAGAGGTGTCCCCTGGTCACCTGAGCAGGCCTTGGAATAAATAGCTCACCGCAGAGATCCTTGTATTGACCTCTCATATACTTGTACAATGTGATAAGGTCTCCTCTTAGTCGTCTTTTCTCTAGAGTAAATAAACCAAGTTTGTTTAGTCGTTCCTCATATGTCAAGTCCTCCATTCCCTTAATTAATTTTGTTGCTCTCCGCTGTACCCTCTCTAGTTCTAGTATATCCTTTTTCAGAACCGGTGCCCAAAATTGCACTGCATACTCAAGGTGAGGTCTTACCAATGATTTGTATAATGGCAAAATAATGTTATCCACTCTTGCTTCAATACCTCTTTTTATGCAAGACAGGACTTTGTTTGCCTTTGCTACTGCTGTTTGACACTGGTCACTGTTTCCAAGTTTGTAGTTGACAAGGATACCCAGGTCTTTTTCTAGCAACGAGTCACCTAAAATTATTCCATTAAGTTTATAAGTAGCCTTGGGATTGTTTCCTCCCAAATGCATGACTTTACACTTCCCCACATTAAACTTCATATTCCACATGTTTGCCCAATCTGACATTGTATGTAAGTCCCTCTGTAGAGAGAAAATATCCTGTTCTGAATTAATGACTTTGCATAATTTAGTATCATCTGCAAATATTGATATTTTGCTTTCTATATCTATTTCCAGGTCATTTATAAACATGTTAAAAAGCAGCGGACCCAATACTGAACCCTGAGGTACTCCACTCTCCACTTTAACTATACTGGAGAATTTTCCATTTACAACCACACACTGTTCCCTATCCTTCAACCAGTTTTGTATCCAATTGCAAAGGTTATCTCCTAGCCCCAATTTCCTTATTTTATACACCAGCCTTCTGTGTGGTACTGTATCAAATGCCTTTGCAAAGTCTAGATATACTACATCTACTGCCTTGCCATTGTCAAGGTTGCTGCTTACCTCCTCATAGAAGCTGAAAAGATTAGTTTGGCATGACCTATTCTTCATAAAACCATGTTGATTTGTGCTAATGATCTTATTTTTTGTGTTGTAATCCTGAATATAGTCCCTTATTATGCCTTCTAATAGTTTTCCCTCTACAGAGGTCAAACTCACTGGTCTATAATTCCCAGGTTCTGTTTTAGTTCCCTTCTTAAATAGAGGCACTATGTTAGCTCTTCGCCAATCCTGTGGCACTGAGCCTGTGGTAATAGAATCTTTAAAGAGTAAATATAGGGGTTTTGCTAACACTGCACTGAGTTCCTGAAGAACCCTTGGATGTATACCATCAGGACCCGGTGCTTTGTCGGTCTTAATTTTGTTCAGTCTTCCCATGACATCTCCTTGAGTTAACCCAATATCTATTAATTGTATTGTTTTATTTGATACTTGCGGAGGCTCTTCTACCATTCCTTGCTCCCTTGTATATACTGATGCAAAGAAAGTGTTTAAAACATCAGCCTTTTCCTTATCCTCACTAACCAACTTACCCATCTCATTTTTGAATGGTCCAATGCACTCCCTCTTAAGTTTTTTGCTATTTATATATTTAAAAAACTTTTTTTGGATTAGTCTTGCTTTCCCTTGCAATTCGAGTTTCATTATCTATTTTTGCTACCCTAATTGCCTTTTTGCAATCTTTGTTGCTCTCCCTGTATTTTAAGAAAGATTGTTCAGTTCCTTCTGACTTAAATAATTTGAATGCTTTTTTTTTCCTTGCCATTTCCTTCTTTACATGTGCAGTTAACCACATTGGCTGTGACTTACTTCTTTTGCACTTGTTCCCCATTGGTATATACAGTTGGGTACATTTCTGCAACCTAAATTTGAATTCTGACCATTTTTCCTCAGTATTTTTGCCTTTAAATAACATATCCCAGTCTATGCGTTGCATTGAGGCCCTTAACAATTTGAAGTTTGCTTTTTTAAAATTAAGAGATTTGGTTGAACCTATACATTTTTGCTTTGCCAGACAGATCTCAAATGTAACCATGTTGTGATCACTGTTTCCCAAATGTTCTCTTACCTTAATATTGGATACCATTTCTGTGTTATTAGTGATCACTAGGTCCAATACATTGTTATTTCTTGTCGGCGCTCCCACCATTTGTGACATGTAGCTTTCATGAAGCGTGTTCAAAAACCTGCTACCCTTAGCACTCTGACAGGTCTCATTTTTCCAGTTGATATCTGGATAATTAAAATCTCCCATAATTATAGTATGCCCAAACTGGGCAGCTTTCCTCATTTGCAATAGCAGTTGGGCCTCATCATTGTCATCGATATTTGGTGGTTTGTAGCATATGCCCACCAACAACTTTTTTTTACCTTTCACACCACATTTAGTCTCGATTTCTACCCACATGGACTCCACAGTTTGGCCAGTTTCCTCACTAATATCACCTCGCAAAACTGGATTTAGCTCTGTTTTCAAATATAAACACACACCTCCACCTTTTCTATTAATTCTGTCTCTTCTAAACAGGGAATAGCCCTCTATATTTACAGTCCAGTCATGTGCATCGTTCCACCATGTTTCTGTTATTCCAATTATGTCCAATTGCTCATTAACCGCCAGCAATTCTAGTTCTCCTATTTTATCTACCATACTTCTTGCATTTGCTAGCATACAATTGATTTTGAAGTCTTTACATATATTAATCCCTACATGCCTTTTTTCTTCACCTTCATTTACTAGGAGTTCCTCCCTACTGACTAAATTTCTCCCCACCCTTTCTCCACCCCCCTGGTCATTTACTTGGACCCAGTTCCTATCTGCTCTATCTACCCCATTTTTGCTATCTATACCCACCCCCCCCTTTCCTAGTTTAAAAGCTCCTCCAAGCTTCCTAGCATTCTCTCCCCTAACACAGAGGCTCCTCTACCATTTAGGTGCAATCCATCTCTTCCATATAGATTGTACCCAAGAGCAAAGTCTGCCCAGTGTTCTAAAAACCCAAAACCCTCCTTCCTACACCATTGCTTGAGCCATGCATTAAGCTCCCTGAGCTCCCTCTGCCTACCTGCACTGGCGCATGGCACAGGTAGTATTTCAGAAAATACTACCTTAGAGGTCCTTGCCTTAAGCTTGCACCCTAAATCCCTGAAATCATTCTTTAGGGACCTCCATCTTCCTCCTATTTTATCATTGGTTCCAATATGTACCAAGACAGCTGGATCACTTCCAGCCCCTCCCAATAATCTGTCAGCCCTGTCCGCAACATGCCGAACCCGAGCACCCGGGAGACAGCATACTGTTCGGCATTCACGTTCCTGGCGGCAGATTACCCTATCTACCCTCCTAATAATAGAGTCCCCTATTACCACCACCTGCCTTGGTTTCTGCCTGCTCTGCATCCCATCTAGCCTGGAAGGAGGACTGTTCCCCTGGCTGCTAGAGGAATCAGCCCTCTCCAGTGTTGCCAATTCTGAGCAATTCTCATCAACATCTTCACACAATCTTGCAAATCTGTTGGACTGAGTCAACTCAGAACTGGCCTTCCTCTTCCTCTGCCCACTACCTCCCCTCCTTACTGTTACCCAGCTGCCTACCTGTCGCTCCTCATCTACAACTCCACCCTCTTCACCACTAACCCCACATACTACCTGCTCTGTGAGTTCTAAACTCCTTTCCAGGTTACCAATGTCTCGCAATGTTGCAATATTTCTCTCCAAATCCAATATCTTAGACTCTAAAGAGAAAATATGCTCACACTTGGCACAGCGGTATGACCCCTGGAACGATTGCTCCAAGTGTTCAAACATGTGACAAGATGTGCACTGCGTGAGATTGGCTAACCTGCTATCACTCATGCTTGGTTTTACAATTAAAATAGCTTTATATTATCCTCTAATGCTCACTATATGGTAAGTAACCAAGCTTAAATGCAATAAATCCTTTGAAATGATAGTCACCAGATTCCTTCCAACTCTTCACCTGGAACCAGTCACTTTCAACAGCAGTCTCACAGAGCTAATGGACTGTATTTATAGTAACTAACAGCCAGGTGAAATCCCTTAGCAATCAGCCCTAATCACACAGGTCAGAGAAAAATCCAATAAACAGTTTTTTTTTAACTCTTGCAATACCCACACAATTTTTTTTTTTTTTTTTAAACCTTAATAGAATACCAATAAAACACCAAACACACTTATGTACTTAACCAGATTCCTTCTAACTCTTCACATGGAACCAGTCCCTTGTAATAGCAGTCCCCTGTCTTTGAATTCCCCCTGTTTTAAATTCCAGCACTTACCACCCTTCTGCACTTGAATTCCCCCTGTTTTAAATTCCAGCACTTACCACCCTTCTGCACTTGAATTCCCCCTGTTTTAAATTCCAGCACTTACCACCCTTCTGCACTTACACACGGATGCAAGATTCACACGTTCAAGTATTCACTATGTATCTGCTATTTAATCCAGGGATCCACCAATTACAAACACAGCAATTAGTCACTCCCACCACACCAGACTTCAATTATTTGCTTCTCTCACAGTAAAGAGAGGGAAAACAAGACACAAAGATTTGTTTTTAACCTCTTCCTTACCACACTACACCACACACAATATACTTATTGTATTTTTGCAGCAGGTATCCAAACTCAGTCTTCCAGGGCACAGGTCACTGATCAACTTACAGAGCTCTCTCACTCCTTGCTATTTAATCCAGGGATCCACCAATTACAAACACAGCAATTAGTCACTCCCACCACACCAGACTTCAATTATTTGCTTCTCTCACAGTAAAGAGAGGGAAAACAAGACACAAAGATTTGTTTTTAACCTCTTCCTTACCACACTACACCACACACAATATACTTATTGTATTTTTGCAGCAGGTATCCAAACTCAGTCTTCCAGGGCACAGGTCACTGATCAACTTACAGAGCTCTCTCACTCCTTGCTATTTAATCCAGGGATCCACCAATTACAAACACAGCAATTAGTCACTCCCACCTCAGCTTGTCGATTGTTAAAACTAAAGTTTAATATAAACCTTTATATGTAAATAAATATATATATATATATGTGTATATATATTATTATATATCTTTCTCACCCATAGGTCAATGCCTTATCATGGCAGGAGTATTTGTGTCTGTCAGTGAAGCAGAGAACTAGGCCATTGATAGTATATAGTGCTGTCAAAGGTCACCCAAAATGCAAAAGGCACCAGACTAAATCGAACTAAAATCTGCCAACCCACAATGGACCAGCAGGGCAGATCACGGTCCATTCCCTCAAAATGGCTTCACACCAATAAAAAGGGCCCTCATTCCCCAGAGGCTTTTGAGAAACTTCCTACAGCAGCTGGAATACCAGCTTGATGGCAGAAGGTGCCAAGAATCACTGGTTATATCAGTCTGCCTTTTGTCTTTAGACATTGGACCTCTTAACAGTCAATCTATGAGCATGGTTCCACACTTAGCGGAGCTAGCACAAGAACTGAATTGTACCAGTTCAAACACTATTGGCTTATGGACACTGGCTATACTATAAAAAAACCAATAATGGATGATGTGGAGGAATCGGATTCTTGATTAATAAAAGACTGGCAGACAGTTGTAAAAGTAGAAAGTATTTCTTTAAGAATTGTTTCCAGTGCTATCAGACTGAACAGTCACTATGCTCTTCAAATCATTCAAATGTATGCCCCTACAAGTAGCAACAGTGATGATGAAGTTGAAGAATTTTATAATAATTTGTTACGCCTCTACAATCACCACTACAAATTTATAATGGGAGATTTCAATGCAAGAGTTAGTAAGATCCGAAATGGTGAAAAATCCAACCACATGGAACTGGAAAATGATAGACAGCCAACTGATTGAATTTGCATAAGAATAACATTTGTAGAACATGAATTAATTTTACAGGAAAAAGGCCCAAAGAAAATGGACATGGAAAAGACCTAATAGTGATACAGTTGAAATAGACTTCATACTTACAAATAATAAAATGATATTCACTCATTGCTGTTGAATTTTAAATCATTTTAACCATTGTCTAATATTAGCAAAAATCAAAATTGACTGCAAAAAAGAAAGAAAATGATCAAGTCAAGAAATGTGAAGATTGACACTAGCCAACTACTGAAAAATTCTAAGAATTTTGAGTTAGCACTGTCTGATTGTTCAGTGTGCTACAAAACATTCCAGACACAAAAATTTCAACCTACAATGAAAAAATATTGAGATTATCGTAGGCACTGCCCAAGCCCTTGCACTTACTATAAAGCCAGCCTGAATATCAAAACAAACAGTTGCCATGATGAAAAAGCGATGAGAAATGAAACAAAAAAGGTACTGTCAAGAATATTACAAACAGGGTATAATAAGTAGAAGACAAGACCATAAGGAAGCTCAAAAAAGAAGACATGCGCAAATTCAATGGTGAGTTCATCAAAAGCACAATTGAAAAAAATCAGGGGCTAAAGAAAGCAAAACTAAAGATTGCCACACATAGAAGCCAAAGATTTGCATTAAAACTCAAAGATGTTACAACAGCAAAAACTCAACAACAAATGCTAAAAGGAGTGGAAGAATTTTGTTTAAATCTTTATAAGGATGAAGCACAGCTGAATGCAATGCAAGAGGCTGAAGCTGTAGAAGTTTTGGAATGAAAAGCCTGCAATAAAATCAATGAAAAATGGCAAAAGTAGCTGATCCTGATAAAGTCAATAATGAAATGTTGAAAGCCAGAGGTCAATCCTTATTCAATGCTCTAACTAAACTATTTTCAAAATATCTACTACTCTGAAAAGTGCCTGAAATATAGAAAAATGCAGAAGTCATCCTACTGCACAAAAAAGGCCATAAGGCAGATCTGCAAGGTTTTCAAAAAGGTATTGTCGAGAAGAATGGGCACAGCCTGAAGAACAAACAGACTCCAGGAGCAGTTTCAGTACAATGAACCATATCCAGACAGTGCAACAAGTTATATAGCAGCATAATGAGTACAACCTTCCATTATGCATAGCCTTTGTTGACTACCAAAAGGCTTTTGATGCAGTGAAAATCCAATGCCCTGATCAACCATGAATTATTATTATTATTATTATTATTCTTTATTTATATAGCGCCAACTAATTCAGCAGCGCTGTACAATTGGGAATAGATATACAGAGGTATTAAATAGTACAATCAAATGTGGAGAACAGAAGGATCAGAGGGCCTTGCTCGTGAGAGCTTACAGTTAAGAGGAAGGTAGGTTTGACACAGAGGGACTGTTTAAGTGCCTCCTGCCACATGAACTGCCAGTCAGTGGGTGGGAGTGAGAAGTGCTGTTGAGTGAAGCGGTCCAGGCAAGGGGTGAATCTTGGTGATAATGTTTATGGAGACAGTTCATAGGCTTCCCTGAAGAGGTGAGTCTTCAGGGAGTGTCTGAAGATTTGAAGGCTGGGGGAGAGTCTGATGGGGCGGGGGAGGGAATTCCAGAGCTGAGGTGCAGCACTGGAGAAGTCCTGCAGGCGGGAGTGGGAGGATGTAATAAGAGCTGTGGAGAGCAGAAGGTCATGTGCAGAGAGAAGATGGTGAGTGGGAGTGTATTTGGAATTGAGAGATGAAATATAGGGGGGTGCGGTGTTAGTGAGGGCTCTATAAGGAATAACATAGTAACGTAGTTGATGAGGCTGGAAAAAGACATAAGTCCATCAAGTCCAGCACATGCCAAAACACCCCTGTTGATCCAGAAAAAGGCAAAAAAAAAAACCCTGATGCCATTTCCAATTTAGCCTTAAGTGGGTAAAAAAATTACTTTCTGACTCCAAATGGCAGTCAGATAGCTCCCTGGATCAACACCCTATCTGCATTGACACCATATGTTATAATTCTCAATATTGTTCTGTGCTAGATAGGCATCCATTGCTTTTTTAAAGCAGTAACAGTATCTGCAAGTTCAGCATCCCAAGGCAAAGAATTCTATAGATTTACAGCCCTTACTGTAAAAAAATCCCTGCCTTTGTTTTAGTCGAAAGCACCATACATCAATATCCTTCAATTGATATATGAAAATGCAACTGCATCAATACAGGTCAACAATTATAAAGCATAGATCAATATAGAAAAAGGTGTTTGACAAGGAGACACAATATTTTATTTATTTATATAGTGAGAACTTATGCTGCAGTGCTCCACAATCTCCACAAACTATTTTCTTTTTGTTTAGAATACATTTTCTGCAAACTAAATTGGGACAAAAAAGGACCAATGGAAACTACCTGCGTCACTTACATATTGCAGACAATATCATGTTCTTTGCCAATAGTCCCGATGAACTGCAAGAACAGATTGAAGATCTAAAACAGGAAAGCAATAATGTATTTAACAAATTTACCATACCACGGAAAATCACATTAGATGTACAAGAACTTGAAGAAGTGGGCAAGTATGTTTACCTTAGACTGGAAATGTCAACAGATAGAAACTCAATGATGGAAATTGAGCTATGAATAAATCTGGGATGGCATGCATTTGGAAAACTTACTAGTACTGTACCAAGGGTACTTAAGAAACTTAGTTTAGGAATAGCAAGACCATTATACTTAATATTTATTGATTAATTTTCATCAGGCGTAGTGTCCTGTGACTGGAGGAAAGCTGATGTAGGCCTATTGTTCAAAAAAGGGGCAAGAAATTATAGACCTTTGAGCTTGACTTCCATAGTGGGTAAGATATCAGAAGGGTTACTAACTGGCAGTATTCAGAACTATGCAAAGACAAACAATATTATTAGTAGGAGTCAGCATGGTTTTATGAAGAATAGATCATGTCAGACTAATTTACTTGCGTTTTACAAAAAGGTAAGTAGTAATTTGGACAAGGGAATTGCTGCTGATGTAGCATACTTGTATTTTGCAAAAGCTTTTGATACAACAGCTTATTGCATACATTAAAAGGCTTCATTTTGGGAGGTGATGGCTTGAGAACTGGTTAAATGATAGGTGGCAGAGAGTTGTAAATGGAACCTTTTTTCAAGTTGGTCTAAAGTTCAGTCCTGGGCCCAATGCTTTTTAATGATCTGGAAGTGGAAATTGAAAGTTGTGTCTCAATATTTGCTGATGACACTAAGCTGAATAAG
This sequence comes from Rhinophrynus dorsalis, assembly GCA_037306005.1. Classification (NCBI taxonomy): domain Eukaryota; kingdom Metazoa; phylum Chordata; class Amphibia; order Anura; family Rhinophrynidae; genus Rhinophrynus; species Rhinophrynus dorsalis. The sequence continues at coordinate 262,949,060 of CM074721.1, read as the reverse complement.
GAAATACATACAGTGCTGGATGTTTTTGCTCTGCAGAAGGATTTTGATAAACTGAGTGAATAAGCAAAAAAGTGGCAGGTGACATTTAATGGGTATCCTTTAAAAAGGTCACACGCAAAAGAGCATGCAACCACATCTCACATTAATCATGCTGCCATGATAAAAATGGTGACCTGAGAATCTTGCACTGCATGAAAGTGTGAGATTCTCAGGTCGCGCTATGAAACGTCTCAGTCTAGCAATACTCTGATCCCAATGATGATGAGTGCTGCTCTGGGCTCTCCAGTCCTAAAGGGTTAAAAAACAAGGCCCAAGGTATTAAGAGTGTAATTTGTCCATTGTGGATACACTTCCAGTGACAGAGAGGGAGAGTTAAAATATATACAGAACAGCCCGATTATAAACATTACCTTTGCATGTCCAATTTCAAATTTATCTTCTAGAGAATATATGACAGCAGTGTCATGCTCTTGTCCATAGGTAGTACATTATCCTGATCTAAATTTTGATGAGCGCTGATCCGGGCTCTCTCTCTCCCATTCTCTGTGTGCTCCATGTCAGTGTGCATGCAGAGAGAGGGAGAGAGCCCGGGGCAGTGCATTAAAAGAGTTAAGATCCTAAGATGGAAGTGGGCAGGACATACAGCAAGAAGATCTGATGGTAGATGGACCAAACACATTTTGGAATGGACTCCACTCCATAACATCCAGGAAGAAGACCAAAGACAAGATGAATAGATGAAATTACCAAATATGTTGGTACACAGTGGCAACAAAAAGCACAAGGCTGGAGTTGTTGGAAGCTTGCTAAGGAGGCCTTCATCCTGCAGTAGATCGACAAAGGCTGAAGATGATGATGATATATTCATATTTTCTAATATATATATATATATATATATATATACATTTTTACTCATATATTTGCATATTTACTCATAAAATGGATTAGAAATAAGCCTTTATAACAAACTTCTGGTAACAGAATTTTTTTTTATCTGGGGAACATTACAAGTAAACGTGATAACTGTCCCAGAACATCTCTTTTCATTTCTGAGAATGGATCGTCAATTACTACAAATAAGGTCTAAGTGACATCTGGAAGACACATAGAGGTAGATTTAAAGGCAGGCATTAACATAGCCGGTAGGGCCAAAGTGAATACCAGCTGTTAAACTAACATGTTTAACAAGGTATTTAAAGGCCCTACCAGCTAAAAACCCATAGGACATTAAGCCACAAAACCAGTCTTGTGAATGAACGTCCGTTTTGTGCGTTTAGTTCCCAAAACACTGCTAAAATAAAATAATTAATACCATGCATGAAGAAAGACATTGTTGAACCCTTTGAGTGGCAGAGGGGTACACAACGCATTGCATACCTCACTGGCTCTCAAAGGGTTCAATAGTATTGCGCCATAAATATTCCCACATTACATGCCTCCATGTAATGCCCAAAAGTATAAACATGTTAAGAAATAATATGATCCATATAGACAAAAATAAATGTCATCCATTAATGCAAAGTAAGAGAACTTAGTTCAATTGTTCATGTCTCCGCCTCTTGGAGCAGCGGGTGAGGGCGGTGGCATGGGAGACACAAATGTCCAACATGGCTCCCCTTCAGCTCTGTACGGGCCGATGCCCGTAACACACTGAGCATTGGAAGTGAGCCTGCCTTTATATATGGGCAGGCTCACTTCAATTTTCCTCACAGCCATTGGCTGGGATGTTCTTCACATCCCCGCCAATCGTTTTAAAGAACAGCCTCTCTAATCTGATTGGCTGGGATGTGAACAATTGAGCTAAGTTCTCTTACTGTGCATTAATGGATGACATTTATTTCTGTCTATATGGATCATATTATTTCTTGACATGTTTATACTTTTGGGCATTACATGGTGGCATGTAATATGGGTGCAATACTATTGAACTCTTTGAGTGCCAGTGAGGTACGCAACGCATTGAGAGAACAAGGAGATATTAGAGAATGTCCAGATGTTGTGTAGGCAGGCAGGTAGCATTAGGCATAGGCAGGCAGCCAGCATTACTGCCTTATTGCCACTGCAAGGGAGAGTCATCTTTGTTCCTGTGAAAAATATTAAAAATATTAGGGATTTGCTTGAATAATTTTAAGAGTGACACATCAGCCAGTCTCACAGTTGTGTAGGCAGGCAGGGTGCCTTATTGCCACCGCAAGGGAGAGTCATCTTTGTTCCTGTGAAAAAAATATTAAAATATGAGGAATTTGTTTTATACAAGAAAACACACAGAGGGCACCCAATAGTGCCTATTATCTTTTAAGACACAATCAATGTTGAAATCTTCAAAATATGCTCACAAATGTGATGGTTGTGGAAAGGCTTATGCCCAAACACAACAAACGAGCCTACAGAGAGTTTGACCTGTCTCTGTTCAGGTGACCCCAAATAGAAGAATACAATCCACAGGATGTTGCTTATCGTCAGAATTGTTTGTTATTTTAATATTTAAAACATATTTTAACAAAATAAAATAATATCTTAAAAAACTTTTACTTAAAAGTAAAAATAGAGGCTAGCTAAACAACATTTCGTAGTTACCTAACTACTTCTTCAGATTCAGCATAAGCCAAAAGGACATACAAAGCAGCATCAAAATCACATCATTTAAATATCCCTCCATTGTGTCTGATAGGTTAATTCACCTTCTAGTATTCTAACTGGTCCAGACAGTTCAATCTCTATTTTCATTTTTATTTATTACATTTCGAATATTTAAAAACCCATAGAATAATAATGTTTGAAGACTCTATTAAGCCTATATACAAAACTTGTATTCATAAACATAATAACTATATTATTTTTAGGAGATTAATTAACTCCATGTCCCTGTTTGGAAACCGGAAATACTTCACAAATAACCGTTATGACCCAGAACTCATCTTCACAAAGTAACATCTACATGGTTTAATCCTCTACCCGACAAAGAGTCCCACAATACTCAACACACATCACCTACATAATAAATGTTCCTCTTTGTAGAATAATTATGCTCATCTCTTCATTTAACCCCACTGTACGATACATATTTAATGGCACTCGCTAGATCCATCGAAGCCACAGCTGAAAACAACTTCAAACCTATCAAAACTTTGCAATCTGAAGAGCAAGACAACATGCTAGTGGACGAGATTACCCAAATGGCAGTAAAGGGAGATATAGTAGTTATGGGAGACTTCAACATGCCTGATGTTGATTGGAATATCCCTTGTGCGTCCACATGTAGAAGTAGGAGCATCGTAGAAGCCCTGACGGGGATGTCCCTAAAACAGCTGGTGAAGGCGCCAACTAGAGGGGACAATATCCTAGACTTAGTATTCACAAATGGAGACCTGGTATCTGAGGTGAAGGTGGGAGAAAATCTAGGTTCCAGTGACCACCAATGTTTGTGGTTCGGAATCCAGACTGACTACGAGAAATCCCATTCTGCAACCAAAGTATTGGACTTTAGGAAGACGAAGTTTGAGGATATGGGAGAATATGTAAAGAAAGAATTAAAAGGGTGGGATAAAACACCGAGAGTGAGTACTCAGTGGAAGACACTCAAAGAAGTCCTCTTAAAGGCAACAAGATTACATGTTAGACAAATTAGCAAGAGGAAAAGAAAGAGAAATCCACTATGGTTTACTAGAGAGGTAAGAGCTATAGTGAAAGATAAAAAGTCTGCCTATAAGAGATATAAAGAGACTGGAAGTGAAGCGGACAGAGAAGGGTATAAAACTATACAGAAGAAGACTAAACAGATGATAAATGCTGCTAAAGCCTCAAAAGAGGAAGAAATGGCCAAATCTGTTAAGAAGGGGAATAAAACCTTCTTCAGATATATCAGTGACAGGAAGAAGAAAAACTGCGGGATTACAAAAATTAACAACGGAAAAAATCAGTATATAGAAGAGGAAAAGGCGGTCGCTGACCATCTGAATAACTACTTCTGCTCAGTTTTTTCAGACGGCGGCCCTCATAATCAGAAAATGGCTGAACACAGCATTGCCTCTAGTTGTATAATTTTAGCCCCAGTGTTTTCAGAGGCCGATGTTCTAGAGGAACTTGTCCGGCTAAAGTCAAATAAAGCGATGGGTCCGGATGGAATCCACCCTAGAGTTCTTAAAGAACTCCGATCTGTCATAGTTGGCCCCCTGACTAATCTGTATAACCAGTCCCTTCTTACGGGAGAAGTTCCTGATGATTGGAGAATGGCCAATGTTGTACCCATTCACAAGAAGGGTAGTAAAGAAGAAGCTAGTAACTACAGGCCAGTCAGCCTGACATCTGTAGTGGTAAAAATGATGGAGACTCTTCTAAAGAAGAAGATAATTGACCATCTAACAAAAAACAACCTGATGGACCCAAACCAGCATGGCTTCACTGAGGGCCGATCCTGTCAGACTAATCTCATTGATTTCTTTGACTATGTAACTAAAGTGCTGGATGAAGGTGGTGCTGTGGATATCGCCTACCTGGATTTCAGTAAAGCTTTCGATACAGTTCCCCATAAAGAGCTGATAGATAAATTATCAAGAATTGGACTTAACCCCTGGATAGTTCAGTGGATCTGCAGTTGGCTGAAGGACAGAAACCAGAGGGTTGTTGTTAATGGAGTGTATTCTGAGCAGAGACTGGTTACAAGTGGAGTGCCACAAGGATCTGTTCTGGGCCCTGTTCTGTTCAACATATTTGTAAGTGACATAAGGGAAGGCTTGGCAGGGAAGGTTTGCTTGTTTGCTGATGACACAAAAGTGTGTAATAGGGTTGATGTTCCAGGAGGTGTCTGTAATATGGAGAATGATTTGGCACTATTAGATAAGTGGTCAAAACAATGGAAACTTCAGTTCAATGTTTCCAAATGTAAAATAATGCACTTGGGGAAAAGAAACCCTCAATCTGACTATCGTATTGGCAGTTCTGTGGTAGCAAAGACTTCAGAAGAGAAGGATTTGGGGGTGGTCATCTCTGACAGCCTCAAGATGAGTAACCAATGCAACCAGGCGGTGGGGAAAGCAAATCGTATGCTTGGCTGCATAGCTAGAGGTATAACAAGCAGGAAGAGGGAGATTGTGATCCCTCTGTATAGAGCTCTAGTGAGACCACATCTGGAATACTGTGTACAGTTCTGGAGGCCTCATCTGCAAAAGGATATAACTAAAATTGAGCGGGTTCAAAGAAGAGCTACAAAAATGGTGGAAGGTCTAAAGCATAGAACTTATCAAGAACGACTCAGAGATCTAAATATGTATAGTCTGGAGGAAAGAAGAGAAAGGGGGGACATGATTGAAACCTTTAAATATGTTAAAGGACTGAACAAGGTTCAGGAGGGAAGTGTGATTAATAAGAATCTGAATACAAGAACAAGGGGGCACAATCTGAGGCTAGTTGGAGGAAAAATCAAGAAAAACATTAGAAAATATTATTTCACTGAAAGAGTAGTAGAAACTTGGAACAAACTTCCAGCAGAGGTGGTTGATAAATCCACAGTAACACAGTTTAAACATGCCTGGGATAAACATGTATCTATCCTAAGATAACAATAAAGGAATACTAAAGGGCAGACTAGATGGACCAGGTGGTCTTTTTCTGCCGTCAATCTTCTATGTTTCTATGTTTCTATGTTGATCTCCAAAATAACTCACCCATAGATGCTCGCCATCTCTCCAGTACCCTCCCTATCGTGCCCAGCGATATCTCTGTCTTTCATTCCCCAATAATCTTGTCGCACTCGACTGCGCCTCTCCATTCATATACATCATATCAGCTTACCTTAGAAAACCGTAAGTCACTAGCGCACCTCCCACATATCGGGTGGAACGCATAAAAAATGGATATGTGGTCCAACCTTTGATCTATTTACTGAATCTCCATAACTAAATGGACGTTTAAACCCAAGGTACCATTCAAATGAACCCAAACCTTAATCACCCACAAAAAACAGACCATAATAACCATCCTATACAGCATTAACTAAATACACCATACGTGCCATTGTCATTTTACAACGAAACAACACCACTGTTTTACTCTCAATCATGTCCGCTGTGACAACCCCACATACTATATATTTAATATAAAATTCAACCTCAATATTTATGTGATGAAATCTCTGACTAAACTAACTATAATCTAGAATAATGATGCCTATTTTTAGTGAGACACTATATCATCTATTGTGAATCTGATATATAATTCAAATTATGTGAAGTTGTTAAAAAGTGAGAGAAAAAAATGTATATGTTATACGTATAAACGTGTTTAATATTAAATGTGTACATTCAACTGTTCATCTTGATAAATTATATATGATGAAATCTCTCAAACTCATAAATTATAAAACTTTATTAATCTTATGGGACTGTTTTACCATGACATTTCTATAGCTTCATTTAAACCCTTAGGATACATTATATCTAATCTATATATCCAAAAGCAGTCACGCATTATTAATCTTTTTATTCTACTCGGTTTTGAATTTGGGTTAACCCATTTAATAGGTGTAACTGTAAGCGATTCAGAATTACCATCATGTACTGTCGCAAAGTGTTTGGATACACTATGTAATAGAAATCTATTTTTGATATTACATCTGTGTTGTCCAACTCTTGTTCGTAAACATTGGGTTGTCCTTCCCACATATTGAAGATTACACGAACATGAAAGTAGATATATTATATATCTAGATCCACAGGTCATGTATGATTTGATTTCAAATGTTTCACCAGTAATGGTGGAACTAAAGGTTTTTTTTCTTATTAAGGATAGAAGGACAAGTGAGACACCGAATTGATAAACATATAGGCTCCTTTTAAGTTTTTTATCCCTAAAGTGTTTTTATCTTTATTAATTTGTTCGACCGTTTTGGAACTCACATTGGATCTGAATTTACTTGGGGCCAAAATGTTTTTTAAAGTTTTAGCTCTCCTAAATGTAATCTGAGGCTTCGATGGAATATTATCCTTTAACAGTGCATCATTTTGTTAAATGTTCCAATGTCTATACATGATCTTTCTTATAATTTTACTTTGTGAATTATAATTGGTAACGAAACTAGGGAAATAGCTATTATCATATCTTGATTCTTCACTCTTAATCTTTTCTTTAGATTTTTTTGAAAAATTTCTCGCTTTTATATATGAATCCTCCACTAGGTTTCTTGGATATTTTTTATCAAAAAATCTATTTTTAAAAAAATCTAAAGAAAAGATTATATAAAGGCAGTCTCTGTTCAAATTCCCTCAGTGTGTAACGGGCATTGGCCAATGAGGGACTGAAGATGGGATCTGTGCCACACATCACTGTCTCCGCAGTCGCCTCTGCTGTTGCACACAGTGGCGGAGACAGATGAAATAATGAAGTTAAGTATATTTTCCTATACATTTCGTAATACTTATTTGTAGACCTTTGGAAACAGTTGGGACCATTTTACTAACTGGAGGCATGTTCATTTTCTAAGCACACTATTACAACTTTAACCCTTTGAACCCCAGAGAGGCGCACAATGCGTAACCCTCTGGCACTCAAGAGGTTAAACTATGTATAAGAGAGGGTTATTTGAATCAACATTATACTTATATTTATTTTTCTTTTACAGGTAAGACAAGAAGAAATAAGATACAAGACAGAAAGAAGAGAATACAGAAGGAGACAGACAGTGGATGACAGGTATGTGTAACACAAATAAGCTGACAATCAATGCATGGCAGTATGTCAGGCACTGATAGTTATCTTTTACTTTGAAATTCCCAATATTGCTGCTATTTAACAGAGTTTTTGGAACTTAAAGCACAAAATAGATGGTTGGCCACAAGACCTTTTTTGTGGCCTCATGTCCGTTGTGCTTTTAGCCAGTAGCACAACTGAATACCGACTTAGACATTTTCTTTTGTCGGTCGGTATCCATTTTGCCCTACCGGCTTTTTTCCTTACTGTACAAAATGCACAAAATGAATCCAAAAATATGTCTGTGGAATAGCAAGCTTGTCAAAATGTCATGCTACCCTATTCCTTTTTGGAAATAAAGGTTTTAACTAACTGATTCAAGTGTATCAACCCCACTTGCATATCCCAAGCTGCAGTTTTTTTTCAAGAATGACTGTTCCAGAGTTATACAAGCAGGTGTTCAGTGTTGTAAGCAAAGGGCAAAGGCTTATATTACCGCAGGACTCAGCCTGTTACCAACTTCTACTTTCAACTCTGGATTGCTCAGCTTTAGCAGTCAGCTGCAATATTGTAGTGGGAATTATCATGGCCAAGGAAAGCACAGGTAGGAAAAAGCAAAGTCTTACAGGACTAGTCTTACAGTGGTAGTAAAAAAATGGATATTTTATGTATTTTTAAGGAACTGGGAATTCTATTGAAAAAGCTGCAAATTGTATTTTTCCCAGGAAAATTCCCATGAAAAAATACAAGATTTTTTTCAGTGTATCTCTAGTTGTGAAAGAGTGGATTATATACTTAGCAGTAGTAAATCTTTTTTTACTCCTGTTACCATACTTTTAATAAAAAAACAGTGGAGGACTATGCCAGCACAATTAATGTTCTGTGCTTACAGGTTTTCTTAACTCCTTAAGGACCCTAGACATGCTGGGACTGTCGCACGTGGTCAGGACATTTAAGGACCATTGACAGACCTGGCATTTCATGGATTTCTGGGTTCACTGCATGGCTGCACTCCGCTTGGTGACCCAGGAATCCATTGGAGAGAAAAAAAGAAATGCCCCGGGGTCCTTAGCAGCAGGCCGTGAGCTATGCCAGCCCATCAGTAAGGGGTAAAAAAGTATGCTTTAGCACAAATGTTTAGACATAAACACTTTAGAGCATAAGGGTTCACACAAGTGTCTCAGTGTATGAACTTTCACACAAGCAAATCTAACCACCAACCCCTATAGCATGTGGGGGGAAATCGAAGAATTTTACACAAATTCCCTCAAACCTTGTTGTTAAATATCATTGAACAAGGAACAGTCAACAAAATGTCCATACCCTCCATGGTATTCCCCTTGGTGTAAATAGCATACAGAGGTTGAATGTCAGTGTCAGGAGCTTAAAGGGATAGTAATGTTTCATAATAAAAGCAGCTCTAATTAATCATCATAGTATTTGGACTTTGGAGAGTTGTAGTTGTCAGAGTTGTAGTTCAAGAGTAATTCAATGACAAAATATCCCCCTCCCGCCCCTTTTACTGATGTAACACTGTTCAGCCAAAACAGAAGGGAGGTGCCCAGGTAGATTGCAGAGAGGGACAATCTTCAATTAAGATAAGGGAAAAACCTGAAAAACTTGTCAAGGGGGAGCAGGGCTTTCATTGTTTTCATTGTAAGAAGATTGTCCCCTGCTGTTATCTGTCTGGTCTTACAACCAAATTCCACATCAGAGAAGAGATGGCTTACACTAGGTAAAAGGGGCGGGAGAGGAAACTTTGCTTGTGAATATCTCTCAAACCATAAAGGTTCGAGAGATAAGACTTATATCGTTCTTCATGTTTTTTTAATGTCTACAAAATAAAATAAAGATAAAACGAAGTGTTACTATCCCTTTAATAAAAGGCATTAGACAGTCCAGCACAAATAAAACAGTTCATGTGTCTGTTTTACAGTTGAATCTTGTTCCACCATTCCCATAAATGAGGCTGCTATACAAAATAAAAGTAACACAGGGAACAACTACAAATAAATCATTGCCATTGGATTAAATAGTAGTTTTAACTCTTCGTATGCTATAAATATTAAGAACACATCGATTGCAAAATGTTGGAGGAGTTAAAACCCTTATTTAAAAAAATGGGAATTATTATTTATTCGCTGTGTGCTGTTCATTTGACACATAATTGCTCAACTTTTCTTTGTGCTTATTGTCCAACTGCATTTGATTATCAACATAATTAAAAATTAGAAAATGCATTGAACATATGAAGGCAACTAAGAATAAAAATACATAAAAAATGTCTTGCTACAAAATGGAAGAGAGCCTTGGAAGTGATTGATAACACAAAACAAATGGTGAGTTTTTAAACCCTGTGTACTGAAAAAAGTGATGCATCAACAGGACAGGTTTCTGTTTTCTGACAACCATTTTGAGAGACAGTCAACATGGGAATGAACATTTAAAAACTATATCATTCAGGCAGGAATAATTGATGAACATGATTGCATTTATAATTACATAAAAGGTCTAGTGCTCTGGTCGCGACTTCTGATGGAATGCACAGACACAGATGGCAATTAAACACAAAACAATTACTTGAACCCAAAGTCGGCAGCGTAACGGTTTTAATTGTAATAGATAACCCCAGTACTGTAAAAATACATATATTAAAAATATTGATGGGCAAATTAGTGCACACTCCCAATGTCCACATTAGGAATTTCCAGGATAATACCCAATGATCGACCCCTCGTTAACCACCCAACACACAGTGACCCGTGTCACATATGTAATAACACAAGATAGTTTATCTTGTTTGATACACTGGCAACTTAAGCAGTTAGATAGGACAGGTTTCGGCCACTCGCAACTCACCCCGTAGATGGAGACGGATATATGTCACGTTTCACTGCTGTTACTAGTGAAGCTGCTAGTAACAACATTGAAATGCGTTGGGCTATACTACTAGTAGGCACAAGGGCACTACAATTATTAAACTAATTGAAGCATTCAGTTGAGAGGTTCAGCGATATGGTTGACAATAGTATGCAGGGCTAGAATGTGGAATGCTCTAGTAGATGGACACAAGGTTTAGATTGAGGGAACAGCCATTTTGCTGTTCCTGTGACTAAGAATCAGTGTGGTTTCTCTGAGCTAACTATCGCTGGTTAAACAATTCAAGCAATGGTATCAGAATTCAGCTTGATAGCACTTCATATGGAGCCTCAGCAAATAGCGCCATCTGCAATACTAGAAATGTTTCCCTTTAGAAGCCTTTGATACTGTAGTGGTTAATTATCTCTTCCATCACCACTCTACAGTAGCAACACTGTTTGTTGAAATCGCTAGCTACTCACAAGGCCCAGGAGTGGTGTTTCGGCTCTGAAGCATGCTGTATCTTAGGCAGTATCTTACAAGTTAATGCAGACTGTCTAATACACTTATGCGAACAGCCAGTAGTTGCTTCAACATGAGACAGGAAATATCACAGATATCACGAGCATACAACATGCTTCCTGGTGATATCAAAATTACAGAGCATTGGACATTAACCATTATATGCTCGTTCCATATACTAACTAGTTGCATTCAGTAAGAAAAGTGTGAGTGATTACTGCTACTGATCACCATATTAGTTGCAGTACTATATCCACCTCTCCGAGCCCAGTAGTGCCACTGCTATCTGATTTTCTACCTTCCTAATTAATAAAGGGTTAAACGTTAACCATGAGGTTTTTTAAATTATACTAAATAAAAGTTTTTTGCATCCTAATTGATTGATATATAGGATTTAGAACAGGTCACTTTTTGGAAGGTATTTAGGTGTCTGGCTAGTCTATACAGCTAGCACCGCTTTACTATTGCTTCTCTACCTGGACTACACTCTGGTCAGGAAGTCTTCAAAGTCGCTGCATATGTAGATGATGTCTTATATTTTACATATGTTATAGATACTTCCTTACCAGCACTGATTTCAGTACTAGAAGAATATTGCTTTCTTTCCCAGGCACTTATAAACTATTCAAAATCTGAAGTATATGATGTTAAGTTATCTGGAGACGGATCTTCCAATCTTCAACGTACATACAATTTCAAATGGTATTCCTCATATCATTTGTTCCTCACACCATCTTCATCCTCTGTTATCATCTATATTGTAAGAATGACATGGCTGTATCTGTTTATTATTTTAGAACTAATTTGTATTTAAATATTATGTAGAATTGATATTTAAACTTTGTCAAAGTGTCCCCTAGGTATCAAGTACCCTGAACAAAGCACACTATTTAACACAAACACATATTACACTGGCAGGGTATAATGCTATATACGTTGCTTATAGGTAACAAATCAATACAGTGGTGCATATGAATAAAACAAAAAGTGAAATAATCAGGGAGACCAACTGTACCATAATGAATGAATGGAAATTACCCTTGATTTAAATGGTACTTTTAATTAAAGGGATAGCTATACTTAAAATGTAAAAAAAAATATGTTGTAGAGTTTATCCCCCTGAGTAAAACAAGGATACTCCCACTGCTGAAAGGTGTTTCATTCAAAAGTTATTAATTTTCAAAGTTGAATTTTTTAGGTGCAATATCACAGTGGCCTGAAATTGTACAGTGGTGCTGTTGCTACACCATCCTATGGAGATTTATGGTCAATTGACCAGAGCTGTCCATAGGATCGTGTAGCAACAGCGCCACTGTACAATTTCAGGCCACTGTGATATTGCACCTAAAAAATTCAACTTTGAAAATTAATAAATTTTGAATGAAACACCTTTCAGCAGTGTGAGTACCCTTGTTTTACTCAGGGGGATAAACCCTACAACATATATTTTTTACATTTTAAGTATTACTATCCCTTTAATCATGTTTAATGAAAGAGAGGTTACAAAGGCATTGCAAAGGGTTTAAAGTCCTATTTAACCCTTTGAGTGCCAGAGGTGTACGCACTTAAGGGGTTAAATCAATGAGTAGCTTTATATTCCCAATGGTCCTGTCAATTTGATACATAATTTGTGCAGTTTTGCATACATACCTAACCCTTTGAATACCAGAGAGGTATCCAACAAAATGTGCAATACGCTGCATAAATCTCTGCCACTCAGGGTTAAACCATAATATCCATTACAATCAAGAAACATACACTAAAAAGGCTTTTTATACATCTCGCCCAAGGCACCACTAACAAACATTTAACCCTTTGAATGCCAGATATTCACAAATCCCTCTGGCACTCAAAGGGTTAAAACTAACAAGAAATATTAGAAAACAAACAGACAATGCAAATTGTGTAAATCTTTTCTTAACAAGCACAAAACCAAACCAAACACGATCATGCTCACTATATTTCACTATATTTCAGGGCAACAGCATAGAATAAAGATGAGTATTGCAGCAATAGGGAGAAATAAAGGACAAAAGAGAAGATTTGTTGCAAATTCAGAAAAAAATTATATGTAGCTAAAAATGCAAATGCATATATGGCTGGATACAAAAGTTATAAATAGTCAGTAAAGGGATCTCTAGAAGCTAACATTATTACTAAAATCAGATAAAAGAGAAGAAGAAAACAGAAAATGGGGAATATTTAACCAGTGTTATTGTGCTGAACACAGAAAAATGAAATATTTGTGGAAAAGGGTCTACAGAAATTGTTTGCTGGTAGAGTAAAAGTGATATCTTTATTGGCTAACGAGTAGCATTAGAGTCCAAGCTTTGAAGACATCTTAGGTCTCGTCATCAGTAACTGTTTCTATAATTTGCCTGATGAAGTGACCTAAGTTGTCTTGAAAGCTTGCATCCTAAAGATAGTTAACCAATAAAGGTATCACATTTACTCTGCCAATCTCCTGCTTTTTCCCACAAATAATACGGTACCTGAATTGTTTACATTATCTTCATCAAGCCATCATCCAAAAAATAGAGTAGCAACTAATCATTGCAACTAATTAGCCAGGACAGACTGAGGTACTAAGGGACCATCAGGGACATATACCCTTAACAAATTAAAGTTATGTCTGCAATGTATTTGTTCAGAATTAACCAATATAAGATTATATATATATATATATATATATATATATATATATAGATAGATATAGATATATACATACATAAATCCTCCAGACATTAATAACTATACACCCCATCAAACTGTAACCATATGAAATGGATGAATGATTTCAGCTAGGGAGATTAAAACATAATTGTACATATAATAAATTATACCAGAAACACACTGTGGAACTTGCACATTTTTTTAAAGATGAGAAATATAATAATACAATCCTTGACGAAGGTGAGAAATTGGAAAGAAAAACAGGAAGGACAGTTATGTCCCAAGAGACAGGAAGAAAAGAAAAAATGCCGAATTCCTTTCATTGAACAATACAATGTAGAACATCAATTCATTAGAAAAATATATGATAAATATTCATCAATTTTCAAAAAAGAAAAAGAATTAGGATGCTGAGGAGCAGGCTAGTGTGCCACAGACCACCGTGGACACAGTGGGAATGGGGTCAACAAGTGATGCGGGACTAGGACAGGTTCCACTTGCCAGCACCACCAATACTCCTGGTCCTAGTTGCAAGAGGCCATTCTTCTCCATCTGTTCCCTTCCCCCTGAAGTCATGATGGGTGTGGGACTATTTTTCTGTTGGGGCAGGCACAGTGCAGTCATCAGCAATGGCACTGTGCTCAATTTGTGATAAGCCAGTGAGAAGAGGAAAGATGGGAACACGCCTTGGCACAAGCTCCCTGATATCATACATAAAACACAGACACCATAACATCTATGTCAAACATGTTAAAGACAAACACCCCACCACAGAAATCAATCACCGCTTTTGCTGTCCCTGAATCTCCAGAAAGGCAACAAGAGGGGAGGCGGTGATCAAAGAGGAGGAGGAATAGAAGAACCCAGGCAGAGACTAGAAGTTCCATGATGAGTCAAACAACTAGCTTGCCATCACCTTCTAGGGTAACTACATCTTCTGCCAATCCACCTCGTTCATCGTTACCTCCCCCACCAAATGATAGCCACTCTGTTGATGTTAGGATGTGGTAGTTCATCTCTACCCATTGCACACTGTGTGGTGCACTGACCACACGTGCCAGTGTGGTGGAGGGGAATCGCAAGCAGTGCATCAAGTGACATCTGAGGAGATTCCATCCCACAAAATATACTAAGATGCTGGCAGGAAGGGTTCATCTTTACTATTAAATTGTCAGCAAGTTGTCACGTGTCCTTAGCGGGTTCTGGACAATGGGTATAGTGACAGTGGCAGTACTTGGTTTCAGGTGTCATGGTGTTTGGATACAGTTGTGCCCCCAGATGGTATTTACCACACACACTGTGCACATTGCAGTTGCTGATGGAAGCCACAGTTCCTGTTCTCAAGGGAAAAATGTATATTCTAATAACAACACACCAATGATTTCTTCTTCTGTTCTCCACATAGACTAGGGGCTACTTATTGTGCTGATACTGCCTCAGGCACATCACTGGAGTCAGTCATGGCAAGTGGAACCTTCATCCTCCATCATCCATGTTACTGCTATTGTTGATTCCATTCCCTTTCAGCTGCCTAATCATCCTGCTGCTTAAACAACTCAGCAGCAGCAGTACGAACAGCAGTTGCAACTCAGGACTCAGGTGAACATTTGACAGTGGCCACTGGCCATCATGACCTGCTGGCATTAGGCCAGTAGTGCATTTTTACTTTTTTCTCAGGGCTTGTGCCCTACAAAAAAATAAACAATTTTAGGGGGTTTGTTTCTAACAAGCCTAAGTCCTACAAATCAATGTTTTCTTAGGGCTTGTGCCAAACAAGCTTAAGTCCTACAAATCAATGTTTCTTCAGGGCTTGGGCCTCTAATAAGTCTAAGTCCTACAAAGGCCTCTAACAACAAATCAAACAAACCATCCTCTACAAAATACTCTATCAAGTCAAGTATAAGTCCACGCCAGTGGCAGATTATGTCAGGGGGTTCCTGTCTCTATCACTTTACATACAAATGTCTTATTTTATTTTATTGATTTTTTTTTTATTAACTGTCCCCTCAATAGCAGTCAAGAACCCCCCAAAAACAAATCACCTGTTCAAATGATTCATTCATTCACCAACACAGGCACCCTCCTCAGACCCCTTTTATACCATGTCCTATGGTTTTTATTTTATTTTATTTTGGATTTATTTTTTATTAACTTCCCCCGAATCCCAGTAAACAACCCACCCAAAAATCATCCCCTGTTCAACTGATTCCTTCCCCACACCCCACCAACACAGGCACCCTCATACCCCTTTTATACTATGCTATGTGTTGTGTGTAACTTCTATGTTCCCATTGATTTCAACGGAATGAGCTTGGCAAAAAAAACAGGAAAAAGCAGAAAATTGGCACTTTTAGCAGGAACATTTTTCGGCAAGCAGAAAGTAGCATTTTTCTTCAATTTCACTTTGAGGCGAAAATTTTCACCCATACCTAATTCTGTCTGCTATTCTTAGCCTCTTCCTGGTTTCAAATAGTGACCTGTAAGTAGATAAGAAATGAAACATTAAATATGGGCCAAAATCATAACTTGGATGAATGTGCATTGTTTAACCCTTTGACTGCAAGAGGGGTACACAACGCATTAGCATACCTCTCTGGCACTCAAAGGGTTAAAGTAATGAATACTTTTTAAGTAGGGAGACAATATGCTTCGTAATCTAAAAGTCAGTGGCCCAATCCATTCGCCAACAAATATTATTCCTTCCAAATAGAAATTTAAATGGAAATACAGAAATATTGCTGAATAATAAGAAATATGTCCTGGAGGCGGAAGAAAATGAGACAGACAACTCCCCCTTGATACCTTTTTTGCCGATGCCCGAGCCAGTGGGTGGGAAATTTGAACAGAGACTGGCTTTTATATGGCCATTCTGTGTTCAAAATGTCGCCCAGATGTCCAATGGCTGGGTTATGTGCTTATGCACCTACCAGCCAATCAGCTCCTAGTGGGATTCTTCATCCCCCCGCTAGGAGATCATTGACTGGAAGGTGCGTAAGCACACATCTCATCCAATGGATGTCTAGAGGACATTTTGAACAGAGACTGGCCATATAAAATCCAGTCTCTGTTCACATTTGGTTAATAGATTGGACATTGACTTTTAGACTGAAGGCATATTGTTTTCCGACTTGCAAAGTATGTATTAATTTAATCCTTTGAGTGCCAGAGTGGTATGCCTCTCAAAGGGTTAAACAATATGCATATATCCAAGTTATGATTTTGGCCCATATTTAATGTTTCATTTGTTATCTCTTTACAGGTCACTATTTGAAATTATGAAGAAGATAGGAAGATAGAAGATTGAAGAGGAAGACAGACAGTAGCTGACCAGGGTACCAAAGACTCAAGTGGACATCAGAATTAAGTGTTTCTTTTAATGTGATCTTTCTAACTTAGATTAATCCTGTGAGTCAGGGCTCAAAATTTCCACTCGCCACTAGCCAATGGCGAGTGAAAATTTAACCCTGGCGAGTAGAAATTCAGCCCTGGTTGGTATGTTATGGCTTGCAGTGGTGAGTAACTTTTCAGGTCTGGCTAGTGGCAAAGGACTTCAACTTTTAAGCCCTGCTGTGAGTGTTCGTGGCATAAGCATACCCCACTGGCACTCATAGGGTTAATTCTACTAACATTTCACACAGTTTGGGAGTACTTTGGATGTATTGATATGGAGCCTTGTCTATCATTTAGCTAGTAGTATATTGTTTTCCACATTTGTATCTTGACACTATTATTTGGTTGTGTTATGTTAGCATAGAATTAATAGGTAGATTAGCTAGTAATTAATTAGGTAGTTTAGAACATAATTAATAGCTAGATAAGCTAGTAAATATAATATGTAGGTAGGTAGATTAGTAATTTAATTCCATGTTCTACACCTGTTAGCCTGAGCGTGTGTTAAAATAATTATAAAAACAGGAAACTTAAATGTTCAAACTTAAGTGCACTGCACACCTGCACACAAACTGGTAGATACTGTGCACACTGTGTTCCATTCAGACCCACTGTTGTCTCCAGCAACTATGCCTGTTCTTGAGTGTGATAATAAAATAAGGAATAATACATATTCTGTTCAAATGTAAGTGCAAAACTACACACACATATAGGCACTATGTGCATGTGCTTTGTTCTATCCATACTCCACTGCTGTCTCCAGTAAATAAGTTTGTTATTCATGATTGTGATAATTCAAATTATGTTTACTGTTCAGTCTTCAGTGCACAGCTGTGCACTCTAATGAGAAGTATGCAGGCAAATTGATCCATCCAGACTCTACTATTGTCTCCAGCAAATATTCTTGTTATTCCAGGGTATGTAAATTAATGTAAAAACAACTCTAATTATATTTAATGTTCAAACCTCTGTGTACAACTTCACAGATTAATAGGCAATGCGCATACACATTGTTCCATCCACACCCTACTACTTTTTTCAGCAAAAATACTTGTTATTCCTAGGTGTGTTCATTTAATTTTAAAAAATCTATTTACTATACAAACTTCAGTGCACAACAGTGCACACTAATAGGCAGTGTGTACACACATTGTTCCACCTAGACTCCATTACTGTCTCCAGCAAGTACTCCTGTAATTCAAGATATTAATTTAATTTTTAAAAAAGTCTAATCATATTTACTGTTCAAACCTCAGTGCACAGGCACATACACAAAAAGTCAATAATGTCATATTTCAACCAAAAATCAAAGATACCACTCTGTCCTTCCTTAATCTCAGAGATCACATTGTATCTTATTTTTTGTGGGTGGGAGGCTTACATTTATTCACAGCCACCAGTACATCCTCTTTCTATGCACTTTTCTATCCCATGTTTCTGTATATATCTCCAGATTGGTCTAATGCTGATGCAGGTGGTGGTACTATAATGCCAACTCCTTTCTCCTCTATCACCTCCTAAGTCTCATTTCATACTTCTAACAAAGTCAAAGATGCAGCTGCTTTCTTCCTTACTCTTCAAGATTTCAGTGTATGCTATTGGGGGGGGGGGGGGTCTATTAGACACAGCCACACATAGTTCCTCTTACTAAAACTTTTCTTTACCATAAACCATGCTGATGCCATATGTGTTTGTCCAGATTGGTCTAATTCTGGTACTAGTAGTAGAATTGCAATGCCAACTCTCATGTTGTCTATCAACCCCTAACTCCCATATCATACTTCTACCAAAGTCAAAGATCCTGCTGTTTCATTCCTTAAATTCAGAGATCACTGGATATGTAATTTTGGGGGGCTTTCATCTTTTAGACACAGCCACCTGTATTTTCTCAGTGAATAGACTTTTCTAGCCCATGCACAGTGCTGCTGCTGTATGTGTCTGTCCAGACTGGTCTAATGCTGCTGCTGGTGGTGGTGGTGGTACTACAGTGCCAGCTCCTCTAAATTGAGAAAAAATAATATTGGTTCTTATCACACAACAACAGAATATTGCCCAATGGTAAGGTTATTAGAGCCCCTTAACCATGCCCAAGTATGGTAAAAAAAATGAATATGGAATAGAAAAATGCTTCTGACAATATTATTTGCTAGAAAGACAACTACTATGCACTGAAACCATCAGTATCCCCTAAACTACCATATGTACTACCATACTGCTTGAGACTAGTTGAGGGTAACATTCTCTTATACAGAATTACCTACTTTAGTAGGGTTTACTATCAAAGTGACTCATGTAAAGTTTTGCGTCATAAAATGATGTATCTATTCAGCTGCGTCATTTGAAGTGTCGCAATTAAAGTTATGCTTCTTAAAGTGTCTCAAATTCTACATTTCGCGTTGTTCCGAATGGCGCATTCACCATATTGTGCGTCAACATGTCGCATGCATTAAGGATGCAATATTGGTGTATAAATGATGCAAATTGGGTTAAATATTGGTGCAATATGGGTGCAATAATGGTGCAAGATGGGTGCAATATGGAAGGAATATGGAAGGAATATGGGTGCAATATTGCACCCATATTGCACCATTATTGCACCCCTATTACAACTATATTGCATCCATATTGCACCCAATTTGCATCATTATTGAATCAATATTGCACCCATATTTCATCCTTAATGTGTCCTTATTACACCCATATTGCACCATTATTGCACCCATTTTGCATCAATATTGCACCCATATTGCACCAATTTTTCACTCATATTGCATCCATATTGCACTCATATTGTACCATTATTGAACCAATATTGCATCCATATTGCACCTATATTGCTTCCATATTGCACCCGTATTATTGCACCCATATTGCATCCATATTGCACTCAATTTGCATCATTAATGCTGCGACATGTTAACGCATGATATGGTGAATGCGCTATTCGGAACAATGCAAAATGTAGAATGTGAGACACTTTAAGACGCATAACTTTAATTGCGACACTTTAAATGACGCGGACGAATACATGCGTCATTTTATGAAGCAAAACTTTACATACATCATTTCAAATGGATACCTTTTAGTAGAGATTTCCCAGACAAGACTGAGCAAAGCTAGTCCCATTGTGTTGACTGCATTGATGTCAATTGTCTACTGACCATTGAACATCATTTTGGTAGCCACTATGATGCACTCTTCAAGCATTCCCTTAATTATCATTAATGTATCCTTGTAAGTATGTCTATAAACATGCTGTAACATTGTACATACAATGTCCTATAATCCTAGTGCCTGGGTCCCCCTTATTTTAACTATTCTTCACTTTCTCTCCCTGATCATTGACATCTTTTTCCTGTTTTGAGGGAGAAAACTGTTGCCCTTCCACTGTTTGTAATATGCTAAAAATTCTTGATTTGTTATTTTAAATACATATATAAATGTAGTGTAGGCATAGAAGTGTGAAGGAGTACCACACATAGCTTCAAGAACAAAATGGTCAGATAACAGCAGCAGGATAAATTCTGAAGTGCACATAAACATCTTACCTGTTCAGATCCAATTAAATACAGGGAAAGGAAGGGACAGGGCAATATATGTACTCTGTGTGTAGTATTTATTATAATAAGCATATAAAAAACATATAAACACAAAAATACAGTCAAAGATAGAATAAAATAAATTGATGAATTAAATTAAAATAAAAGATGGACCAGGAACAGTCCAGCTCATAATATGAAGAACTGAATGGGTTGTATAATTTGTACTATACATTTGTGTATAATACAGAGGATGGAGGCAACATGTGGCCCTCTACATCTCACAATTCAACTCCTATCATCCTCATACAACCAGTGTATGACTGAGAATGATGTGAGTTACGGTCCAGTAACAAATAGGGGCTCACACATCACACATGTCCCACTGCTCTGATACAAGAAGAACAGCCCATTTATTGCTGCTATACAAAGTAACTACTGCTGGGGGTTGGTGATAGTGGAATATCCCCTTTCACCCTTTTGCTCTTCACACTGTCAATGATGTGTATCTTGCTAACATAATACTTCAATAAAGAAAATAATTTAATGGCTCCACTAATGGCACACAATCATACCACCTCCAGCATCCAAGGAGACCACCAAGCCACAATCCACATGGACTATGCACACCAGGAGCCAGTGTGTGTGATCTCACACTATAGGATGGACCAGCAAGCAACCCTGGAGGACCACCATACATAGAACAAACTAAACCCCTAGAACCTAGAAAATATTAAGAGAAAGCAAACAAAATGATAATAATAAAGAAAAATAAGCAAGCAAAAATATGGGTATAAACCAGATATATGTGGCCGGATGAAGGCAACACCATCATAAAGAACATATCTAGTAAAATATAAGTTCCTGTTAGTTCAACAAGGAGATATCACAATAAGGCATCAGTCATATGTAATAGGCAATCCTCAGACAAAAAATAAATAGTTCCAATAAAGAACACAAACAGCAGCCACCAGCTAGTTTGAACACTGCACTCAGGAACATCGCAACACATTTAAGTAGAGGAAGGTGAGTTCAAAGCAGCATCCCAATCATGATAGTGAAGATAAGCATTGAGATAGACATAACAAGATGCAGAACCCTGTCAGCATCACTCAGATGGTCCACCAGCATGCAACATTGAAGCAGAGACAATTAATTCCTTAACTACAACTGATCATCCACATGACTGTGTCTCTAAATAAACCAATGATTGTAAACACAATGAAGCATCCCATAGTCAAATAATAAAAAATTCTATCATCCACCATTCAAAATGCATTCAGTAAAACCCAGTAACCAATTGTAAACCCTCAGTTCCTTGTAATCCAACTGAACTTGTGTTTTTTGATAGATGCTAAACTATCTTTGTATTTAGACACAGCTACTTCATGTTTATCTATTAAATGGCCTGTCTGTTCTTTATTAAATACAGCTTTCCTGTAGTGTTTTAATCTCAAGTTTTACTTTTTCAGTCTCCTTCATAGACTGATCAAAAACTAGAAGCATAAGGTCATGGAAGCCTTTTGCAAGTACGTCACACCACTTTTTGCAGAATTCAGCGTTCCCTCCGCATTTGTGTGCTGGCTTTTCAAATCAATCACACCATGTAAATAAAAATCTATTTTTATTTCTCTTTAAGAAAATCAGTATAAACTTCAGATGATTTGTCAGGTCTCAAAACTAAATCCAGTCTATCTTGTAAAAGAGTGTACAGAATTTTATTTCATCCATAGATAAATTACTGACTCCTCATGAAACATCTTCCCTCATTGGTATAAATAAGTGAAGCAAAAATGAAACAATGCAAACACAAAATCTATATTAAAAAATGTGTAATTTACACAAATGTAGGTGTTCTACTGTCATAAATAAATATATTCAAGGCAACAGTTGGCAGTGGCACTCAGTCATAACAAAGAAATAACCCAAACAGAAATTGGTGCACATCCTATAATGCATTAACACAGTGCTCAGCCTGAGCATCCAAAACAAGACATCACTCAGGCATCATGAAGAAACTAATTTAATGGCTTCACTACACTTAAACTTAAACAATAATTTCATGTTAATTCAACAAGGAGATATTATAATTAGGCATCATTCATAAAAATAAATAAATAGTTCCAATAAAAAACACACATAGTAGCAACCATCCAGTTTGGACGCTGTACTCCAGAACCTCAAAATGCTTATAGGTGGAGGAAGATGAGATCACAGTGTTGTCTGATTCCCAAAGGAAGACGAAACACAGTATTTTAATCTCAATCATGATAATGAAGATAAACATTGAAACAGAGAAAACAATGGACCACCAGCATGCAAACTTGAAGCGGAGATAATCAATTCCTTAACCACAGCTCATCATCCAAATGATTGTGTGTACACAATGAAGTATCCCATAGTCAAATAATAATAAATTATGATATTATCCACCATTCATAATGGTTGCAGGGCTAGCTGGATCTAGAAACTTGTGGACTATCCACAAGGGGACAGGTGATGCTGCTCCTAAATCCTTGTTCAGTAACATACATAAGTGACACCCATAGACTAGGTCACTTAAAGGGATAGTAATACTTTGTTTTATCTTTATTTTGTAGGCATTAAAAATACATGAAGAACGATATAAGTTTTATCTCTCAAACCTTTATGGTTTGAGAGATATTCACAAGCAAAGTCCCCCCTCCCAACCCCTTTACCTAGTGTCAGGTATCTCTTCTTAGATGTGGAATGCAGTCCATAGACCAGACAGATAACAGCAAGGGACAATCTTCTTCCTGTGAGAACAATGAAAGCCCTGCTCCCCTTGACAAGTTTTTCAGGTTTTTCCCTTATCTTAATTGAAGATTGTCCCTCTCTGCAATCTACCTGGGCACCTCCCTTCTGCTCTGGCTGAACAGTGTTACATCAGTAAAAGGGGCGGGAGGGGGATACTTTGTCATTGAATTACTCTTGAACTACAACTCTGACAGAATTGAAATAACACTCTCCAAGGTCCAAATACTATGATGATTAATTAGAGCTGCTTTTATTATGAAACATTACTATCCCTTTAAAGAAACAAGTCCAATTGTAATTCATGATTTAAGCCCTTTGGGTAAAGGGTGTTAAGTTCATTTATGAGTATAGCCTTGATCTGGAGTAGAAGCCAGTTACCACCCCTCCTTGATGTTTGGACTTAAATAATCTGCATGAATTTAAAGTCCAATAATTTGTTTTGCATTTGTCCAAAATGCCATGCCGTGGAGCTGACCTCTGCTCTACTTGGCTTCCAAATTCCCATCCAGAGACCACTGAATTGAAGATTTATGTTATTAATATTAATATTTAGATACACACACACATATATATATATATATATATATATATATATATATAAAAATAGTTATTTAGATCGTTTTTTCATTATTTTTTCAGGTGTTTATTCAGCTACACTGGTGCACCAAATAAATGAGTATACTGTATCCTTAACAGCACAATTTAAAATGTGAAAACAAATATATATTCCTCTTAGGAGAACTTACCAACACTTTCATAAGTATTAGTGGACTTTCTAACTAAACTGGTCAACTCGAACAATCTAAAATGTTTGAAAAATTCAAACAAATCCTTGCTTCTTGCACTGTGCAATGCAAAGCCCAGATACATTCAAGTATCAACAGTGCTTTGTCCATTAAACATTCCCCTTCCATGTGAGAGACTACCTTTTCTCTGCTCCAATGAGACTTGTAGAATCTTCCTATATGCCTCCAACCAGCTTCTAGAAGACCACCTGTCTCCACCACCTCAAAAACTTTTTTCTTCTTACTCCCAGAAAGGGTGGGTTAAGGGGATGCATGAATACAACTCCCCACTAGTAGGCACTGGAACTGATATTTAGCACTTGCACCATGAGGAAGGCAGTGGGAAAGTGGATGGTTTCTTTAGGTCATTCCTTTCCACTGAACCTTGCTTGATGCTATATACGAACAAGACTCTGAGGAAACTGGTGTAATATTACTCAGTCTTGGGGAGGTATTTAGTGTCTCTTTCTGTGGTATATTATGTTAGCCAGTATACACTAAAGCTTTTATGCACTCTAGTACAGAAAGTGCAGAGGTTCAGAGGGTGCAGTTGTCTGTCAGAAAGATGATAGTACTACAGATAAAATGTCTCACATCAATTTTATGGTTTTCCTGCCCCATCACCTTAATAGCTGCTTATAGATTATTTTTCATGCTTTTCCAAGATGACTTACACAGTATGTGCTATGAAGATGTATGTTGTGTCAAAGTGGGTAAGAGCCAAGGTAAGTCCATTTCCATTCATCCATTTTAATAAAAGGTGCCAGATTTATGTTCATTAAATGTTTTGAATAAACCACTGTAATAACTTTAACATGCACAGTAATATGAAATAGTATCCTTAAGGATGAGAAAGTACTATCAATAAGAAAATCTGGGGTTCATTGGAGATCCACAAATTTTGTCTTCCATAGTGAATATGGATTTCTTCTGCTAAAAATAGTCTCCCTTGTAAGATAATTTTATCACCTTGAGCTGTCATGAAGGTCACTTGTTTCCTATGCAGTACTTTCTTATTGCAAGGTGTAGGAAGGAACAAAGAGTTGGTAAGCGCAGCTTTGTAGATGGTTTAATCTGAACAGTTATGCATTCATATATTTTCAATATATATTTTATAGTAGATCAGTATGTTTTTTTATCCCATTAGGTTTGCAGCCTCAGGTATACATTAATACTATGCCTATATTTTGCCTATATTTGCCCATGTGGAGCGGAGTTGCTCAATGTGCTCATCCAGAGCCGGAATCTGTTGTGACTGAAATGAGTCTGGGAGCAGACAAGGCTGGAACCCGTAGTTGACAAGAAACGGGGAGCTCCCAGACGATGAATTGACCGCACAGTTCCTGGCGAACTCTGCCCACGGCAACAGGTCGGCCCAATTGTCATGATGATCAGTCACAAAGCAATGCAAAAACTGCTCCAGTCCCTCAGCGGCCCCGTTGGTCTGGGGATGGTAGGCGGAGGAAAAGGACAATTGTATGCCCATTTGGCTACAGAATGCCCTCCAGAATCTCGAGACGAATTGACTCCCTCGGTCTGATACTATTACTCTGGGAACCCCGTGCAAGCGAAATACCTCTTTGGCAAAAACTGTTGCCAATTCCTGGGCCGAAGGGAGACCAGAGAGGGGCACGAAATGAGCCATCTTAGAGAACCTATCCACCACCATTAGAATAAAAGTAATCTGGATCATAACTTGGTTGCTATGGGGAAGCTGAATTTATTCACCTCTTGAAGCTCCATTATTGAGCTTTAATTTGAGTCCGGGTATGGCCCCTGTAACTTAACTGGTGTCTTTTTTGAGGGAAGCTTCCCCCACCCACCCCTTTAAAGTCAAGCACCAATCTAGGGATCAACCACCAGTGTGTGAAATCTACCTCATTTTAACTCTATTTCAAAGTAGTGTGAGGCACTCCATCCTCCCAAGCCTCTCACATTATTAAGATGTTCCCACTAACACAGGTGTTTCAAAGTTCAGTCTTCAAGGGCTGGGGCATAAGGATATCACCCATTAAGCTCAAGTGAGTTAATCAGTGCCTCATTCAAAGGGCTGGATTTACATCTCAGGAGCCTGTAGGCACAGAAATCTGAAGCGCCGCCCCCCCCCCCAAAAAAAAAAAAAAAAAGTGCAAAAAGTTTTGACTGAAATATTTTTTTATTCAGCCACAAAAATTATGTATGATACAGTCATCTGAGTCAGGTAATGGTGTAAGAGATATACACATACAGCCATCCGAGTCAGGTAACGGTGTAAGAGGTATACACATACAGCCATCTGAGTCAGGTAACGGTGTAAGACGTATACACATACAGCCATCTGAGTCAGGTAACGGTGTAAGAGGTATACACATACAGCCGAGTCAGGTAACGGTGTAAGACGTATACACATACAGCCATCTGAGTCAGGTAACGGTGTAAGACGTATACACATACAGCCATCTGAGTCAGGTAACGGTGTGAGAGGTATTCACATACAGCCATGTGAGTCAGGTAACAGTGTAAGAGGTATACACATACAGCCATGTGAGTCAGGTAACAGTGTAAGAGATATACACATACAGCCATTTGAATCAGGTAACAGTGTAAGAGATATACACATACAGCCATCGGAGTCAGGTAAAGGTGTAAGAGGTATACATATACAGCCATCTGAGTCAGGTAACAGTGTAAGACGTATACACATACAGCCATCTGAGTCAGGTAACGGTGTAAGACGTATACATATACAACCATCTGAGTCAGGTAACAGTGTAAGACGTATACACATACAGCCATCTGAGTCAGGTAACGGTGTAAGACGAATACACAAACAGCCATCTGAGTCAGGTAACCGTGTAAGAGGTATACACATACAGCCATCTGAGTCAGGTAACGGTGTAAGAGGTATACACATACAGCCACCTGAGTCAGGTAACAGTGTAAGAGGTATACACATACAGCCATCTGAGTCAGGTAACAGTGTAAGAGATATACACATACAGCAATCTGAGTCAGGTAACAGTGTAAGACGTATACACATACAGACATCTGAGTCAGGTGACGGTGTAAGAGGTATACACATACAGCCATCTGAGTCAGGTAATGGTGTAAAAAGTATACACATACAGCCATCTGAGTCAGGTAACGGTGTAAGACGTATACACATACAGCCATCTGAATCAGGTAGCAGTGTAAGAGGTATACACATACAGCCATCTGAGTCAGGTAACAGTTTAAGAGGTATACACATACAGCCATCTGAGTCAGGTAACAGTGTAAGAGGTATACACATACAGCCATCTGAGTCAGGTAACAGTGTAAGAGGTATACACATACAGACATCTGAGTCAGGTAACGGTGTAAGAGGTATACACATACAGCAATCTGAGTCAGGTAACGGTGTAAGAGATATACACATACAGCCATCTGAGTCAGGTAACAGTGTAAGAAGTATACACATACAGCCATCTGAGTCAGGTAACAGTGTAAGAGGTATACACATACAGCCATCTGAGTCAGGTAACGGTGTAAGACGTATACACATACAGCCATCTGAGTCAGGTATCGGTGTAAGAGGTATACACATACAGCCAAGTCAGGTAACGGTGTAAGAGGTATACACATACAGCAATCTGAGTCAGGTAACGGTGTAAGAGATATACACATACAGCCATCTGAGTCAGGTAACAGTGTAAGAAGTATACACATACAGCCATGTGAGTCAGGTAACAGTGTAAGAGATATACACATACAGCCATACAGTCACAGAACTACACATACACTGTCAGACATGGCAGCCTTGGCCAGTGGTAATCGCATGACTACACATAAAGTGTCTAACACCCCAGCCTTATTCCACTCTCACCTGGTAGTCACAGAACCACACAAACACTGACTGACACCCCAGCCAAGTTCCAATGGCAGTCACAGAACCACCACATATACACTGTCTGCTAACTCAGCCTTGTTCCTCCTATGAAGGGGGATCTAAGCATGTAAGTGGATGGGGAGAAAGAAACACAAAGAGACCTGGAGATGGATGAGGGAAAATACATGAGGGGGGGGGGAGAGAGGCATGGAATAAGAAGAGGGCAGAGAGACATGGAGAAGGATGGGTAGAGGCAGACACGGGGAGAGGGAGAGCCTTTTCATCCCTTCTTACACCCCCATGTCTGGGCAGGACCCTGTAGACATATTAACCCTTTCAGTGCTGCAGTAAGCAACACATTGCTCTTCAGTCTTGCACTGAATGGGTTTATTGTGTAAATGCTATCCTAGTATGTGAGTAATTTGTGAACAGTGGTCAGTCATAAATCCTCCAGAGCTGCTCTCCTGCTGCTGCTTCCTAATAGTCTCTGTGTGTGACCGATTAAAAAGCTGCTTCCGGTCAGAGACACAGACTGAGGAGCTCCTGGGAATGCAGCAGCAGGGGGAGGAAGGTAAAAATCATTGTCTTGAAGGATTTATTATTTCCATTGTCCATGAACGAATGGCTCACATACAGTAAAAGTGTGCAGCCCCATAACTCTTTCGGTGCCAGAGGGGTTGAGAGTGCATGCAGAGAAAGGCATCTCACTTGTTAGAGCTCTGATCTGGCACTCAGACTTAACCCTTTGGGTGTGAGTGGGGTGTCTAACACATTGCTTGACAATGAGTTGGCCTGCACTCTGGCAATCACAGGGTTAATGCCTCTGTGTCCTTGCCATACCCGCTCCTCACTTCTGGCTGTTCCCATGCTCCGTGTCGTGTCCCTCCACTTGGCGCGTGCTCCCAGCACCTGCAGGGGGAGCACAGGAGTCACAGAAAGAAGGGGAGGACTTGCACCAGCTATGCACTGTGCTCAGAGGTGTGTAGCTGGTATTTTCAATATTTAAATGGTGAAATTAAAAATTGTGCTACATTGTCTGGGGGCCCCCAGGGCTCCAATAAAACATAATGCACAAAATACTCTGCTACGCCTCTGCTCACAAGTTCATCAGTGCAGTCACTCACAGCACAGCATGCATACAACCCCCTCTTGTAGTCCACCCAGACATGGATCAAGGCTGGCAGGCTAATTAAAAAAAAAAAAAAAAAAAAAAAAAAAAAAGATCACAAAGACAGGCGCCCCTCTGTGGGGTGCACCTGTAGGCAGTTGCCTACTCTGCCTAATTGTAAATCCGGCCCTGCTCATTCATTATGATGTGTTAAGCAGGGAAATTCTTAATCTTGACCTATTTTCTGCCCTTCTTGACCCATCAAGACCCCTATGCTAACAGCTAATGAAGCAGTTAGAAAGACCAATGTATAAGCAGATAATTTAGAAAATATTGAATATTTATTTATAGGACATTCATAGTATTAGAGCACATTTTGCATAGAGGTCTTTGGATGTGAATGTTCCTTTTGTAACAAATATATCCTCTAATCTCCTCATATGTATCTATGATATACTTTATTTTAATACTTCTGTACTGAAAGAAAGAAAACTACTGGCAATGAGTACATGACATTTTAATGGATTTGATCTGTTTTTATTTTTAGGTGATAATGTCATGTTACCCGTTTAACGTCAAAATTGTCTCCAAGATATTGCTTTGGAATGTATTGGAGATGAGTCAAGCACCAAAGCGTTAAATGGAGAGAACACCATTATTTTTAATAGCGTTAAAAGTTTTTAGGATCACTTTCCAAGTGTATCACCTATACTGTCAATAAATCTGCAGCATTGTAACCATGATTCAGAGTGCTTGTGATACATATTAGACCAATCTTTTCTCAAAGTAGCCATTTATCTGGTCATTCTGTCTTTTGTCTTTCATTGTAAATAACAGGAAAATGATTAGAAATATACCATTCTTAAAAGGTATATTGGCATTTCACTGTAATGGATTATACTACAGAGATCAGGGTTGCAGAATTCTGAATTTCAGCTTTCATTTTTCAGCAAGTGGTATAGAAAGGAGCTGAGTAATTACCCAACCATCTCATTTTTCACAGATTTCCCATTTTTAAACAGGCTTCTGCAGCAAAGAATAATTACAGTCCAAGGATGTGTAGCTGATTTGACTGCCTTTATAAAGATTTCACTTTTTCCATTTAGTACTGTGTGCCTCAGCTAAAAGCACCTAATCAGAAGTCTCAACTATTAAATTGAATCGGATTAATTGGAGGTCACTATATATCAGTCTGATTATCATCTGCAATCAGTGTTTCATAGTGACGACAGAAATGCCTAATTACTTTTAATTTGTCATGATCCCAAGAACTCTAATTTAATACACATAGAACAAACCTCACATCATGGCAACATAAAATATTATTACCTTCATCATGAATACAACATTTTTTTCTCCAAATTCTAATAATTTATATTTTTGCTTTGCAAACTTAATATACATAGAGAGTAGTAGTTTTAATAGGGTTAAGGTAGCTAATGCTTACATTATCAAGATTGGGCTCAGTAATACAAAACCCTGTCCAGTATGGATTTATACAATTAGAGGTCTATTGATTAAGTCAACACAAAGATAAAGCTGTGTAAATTGTTTTTGTTCTTTATTACGCCATTAGAGCCAGTGCTTATGACTCCCCCTCCCACATTTACTCTCTGCAAGATTTAACCCTTTGAATGTCAGTGGGGTATGCAATGCATTGCAAAGAGATGCATTGAGCACCTTTATGCCATTCAAGGAGTTAAATATAAAGCTGCAGATAGAGGCCAACACACCTGAATTGTGGCTTCCTTCTGTTCCTGCAGCCAAACATCAACTTGTTTCACCCAGTCCTGAATGAAGCAACACAATATTTGGATGTAGAAGCAGAAATAAGCCGTTATTCAGGTGTATTGGTTAGAAAATGCAGAGACAAGGGGGGAGATTCACTAAGCGGTGATAAAGAGGTGATAAAGTGGAGATGACTTCTGCAGTTTATCACTTCTCCAGTTCCTATGTTATTCTATAAAGCCTATGCACTAGGTTCCATAGAATAACATAAGAACTGGAGAAGTGATAAACTGCAGAAGCAGTCTCCACTTTATCACCACTTAGTGAATCTCCCTCAATGTCTACCTGTATCTTTAAATTTAAATCTCTGACCAGAGCAAATATGGGAGGGGGTATAAGTGCTAGCATTAACTGCATACATAAAGTAATTCAGCAAGTTAAGACAGAAAAACAAATCTATGCTTCTCCATACAATTTACTCAAATGTAAGTCCTATCAAATACATATTACCATCTCTATCTAAATGTAAAAGTTCCTCTGAGGAAGTCTTGTGAGAAAATACACTGGATTTAAAAGCAACTAGTTAAAAATATAAAAAATAAAAATTGGGGGTGCAGTGGTGGGTGGGAATAAGGGGACTGATGGAGCTCTGGTACACTTGGGTCTCCACCCACTCACTGTAAGCTTATCCTCTTTGAAAGCAGATTAGCCTGATCTTGAAGATATTAGATACTTTATTTTCTGTGTTTTTAACTAGGTGTACTAGATAGGACTTGCTTGAAATGGTGTACCTTGGCAAGTAACACAGTGGTGTAATATTTCCTTAATACAGGGTTCCCATTTGGGTAACTTGTATGGAGAGGCAGAGGTTTGTTTTTCTGTCTTTGTTCTTGCTTTAGGATTTTGCCTAGTTTGGGGACTTGGATAATCCCCTTATTCCTTGTTGCTCTCCATACCTTATTCACTTGGGTTCTTAGTTTAAATCTATATATTATATGTATAAGACATGGTGTGCTAGCACCGTTTGTTTGTTTTTTCCATGCTAAAACAGCAATTTGCCTGGAACTATCATAGCTTCAGCTTCTTACATAGCCTTATTGGTGCTAGAAATGTCTCCAATGCATTACTTAAAGGGAAACTTTTGCTTGGGTATTGCCCTAAAGGCAGGTCTGTCAGGCAGCCCAACAAGGAGAAGAACAGGGTATAAAAAGAGACAGCTGGGGAGCCTTGTTGCTACTAAAAGGTGAGAAGATATTGAACTGCAATGTAGGCCCCTAGATCCTCTATGACTGTCTTAAAATTCTAACACAGATAGGTGTTATGGACAGCACGTGTCACCCTCAGTCTGTGTGGATAAGAGCCAGTGCCGGATTTACATCTCAGGAGCCTGTAGGCACAGAAATCTGAAGCGTCCACCCCCTCCCCTATTGGCCATCTCCGCTGGACACATCCACAGTACTCCTAACCTCCACATTACTCCCCATATTCATATTGCCCTCATACTGCCCCCATCAGCTCCATATTGCCCCGACATTGCTTTCATAATCTCCACATTGCCCCCATCATCTCCATATTGCCCCCATCAGCTCCAGCTTGCCCCCATCAGCTCAAACCTGCCCTCACATTGCTCCCATCAGCTCCAAGTTGCTCCTATCAGCTCCAACTTTCCACAATCAGCTCCAGCTTACTCTCACATTGCCCCCATCAGCTCCACATTGCCCGCACTTTGCCTCCCATACCCGTTTCCTACCTCCCTGGTGGTCCAGCGGTAGGAGAGATCTGTGCTTCTGCACAGACCTGTAGCTGCTGGAGCTCCCAAGCCGTCTTCTGTTGATGATGTCATCTCCCAGTGCTCTGCATTACTAAAGAGCCGGAGGACCTCAGCAGCTACAGGTCTCTCAGCACAGACCTTACCATGTGGGACAGGTGCCCCTCTGTGGGGTGCGCATGTAGGCAGATGCCTACTCTGCCTTATGACAAATCCTGCCCTGCTAAGAGCCACATACTTCCTGGTAGCTTTCTAAACAAGTTTATCAGGGTAGGTTTTGGAATGCTCCTTAGAGCTCTGAGCTTTTTACTAGGGATGGGCGAAATCAGCTAAAAATGGCACTTTCGCTTGGCGAAAAATTGCCCGCAAACAGTGCCAATTTTCCGCTTTTTTTACCCATTGAAATCATTGGGAACATAGAAGTTACACACAACACATTACAAATAATATTTTATTTACAAAAGGCACAGTATAAAAGGGGCATGAGGGTGCCTGTGTTGGTGGGGTGTGGGGAAAGAATCAGTTGAACAGGGGATGATTTTTGGGGGGGTTGTTTACTGGGATTGGGGAGCACTTAATAAAAAAGAAATCCTAAATAAAATAAAAACCATAAGACATGGTATAAAAGGGGTCTGAGGAGGGTGCCTGTGTTGGTGAATGAATGAAGCATTTGAACAGGGAATTTGTTTTGGAGGGGTTTCTTGACTGCTATTGGGGGGACAGTTAATAAAAAAATAAATCAATAAAATAAAATAAGACATTTGTATTTAAAGTGACAGAGACAGGAACCCCCTGACATAAGCTGCCACTGGGGTGGACCGATACTTGACTTGATAGAGTATTTTGTAGAGGATGGTTTGTTTGATTTGTTGTTAGAGGCCTTTGTAGGACTCAGACTTATTAGAGGCCCAAGCCCTGAAGAAACATTGATTTGTAGGACTTAAGCTTGTTTGGCACAAGCCCTAATGAAACATTGATTTGTAGGACTAAAGCTTGTTTGGCACAAGCCCTAAGGAAACATTGATTTGTAGGACTTAAGCTTGTTTGGCACAAGCCCTAAGGAAACATTGATTTGTAGGACTTAGGCTTGTTATAAAAAAATAAACAGTTTTTGGGGGGTTTGTTTCTAACAATTTTTTTCTTTTATTTATTTTTTTTTTAAAACACAAGCCCTGAGAAAAAAATAAAAATGCCCCACTCGACTAATTCCAGCAGGTCATGTTGGCCAGTGGCCACTGTCAAATGTCCTCCTCAGCCCCAGTGTGCAACTGCTGTTAGTACTGCTGCTGCTGAGTTATTTAAGCAGCAGGATGATTAGGCAGCTGAAAGGGAATGGGATCAACAATAGCAGTAACATGGAAGATGGATGATGAAGGTTCCATTTGCCACAACTGGCTCCAGTAATGCGCCTGACGCAGTAGCAGCAGAATAAGAAGCCCACAGTATTTGTGCAGAAAAGAACAAGTTGTCCATTAAATCTTCTCCACCTGCCCCTCCTCCAAAACCATCATGCGTGTGTTATTAGAATATATTTTTTCCCTTGAGAGTAGGATCAGTGGGTCTCCTCACCAACTGCAATGTGCACAGTATGTGTGTGGTAAATAACATCTGGGGACACAACTGTATCCAAACACCATGACACCCGAAACCAAGTACTGCCGCTGTCACTGTACCCCTTTTCCACACCCGCTAAGGACACATGACAACTTGCTGACAGTTTAATATTAGTGATGAACCCTCCCTGTCACCATCTTAGCATATTCTGCAGGATGGAATCTCCTCAGATGCAGCTTGATGCACTGAATGCGATTCTCCTCCACCACACTGGCATGTGTGTTCAGTGAACCACACAGTGTGCATTGGGTAGAGATGAACTGCCACATCCTAACATCAACAGAGTGGCTATCAGTTGGCGGAGGAGGTAATGAATGAGGAGGATTGGCAGAAGATGTAGTTGCCCTAGAAGGTGATGGCGAGTTAGTTGTTTCACTCATCCTGGAACTTCCAGTCTCTGCCTGAGTTGTTCTATTCCTCCTCCTCTTTGATCTCCGCCTCACCTCTTGTTGCCTTTCTGGTGAGTCAAGGACAGCAAAAGCGGTGCTTGATTTCTGAGGTGGGTGTTTGGCTTTAACATGTTTGGAGTAAATGTCATGGTGTCTGTGTTTCATGTGTGATATGAGGGCGCTTGTGCCAAGGTGTGTTCCCTCTTTTCACTGACTTGTCACAAATTGTACACAGTGCCGTGGTTGATGATTGTACTGTGCCTGCCCCAACAGAAAAATAGTCCCACACCCATGATGACTTCAGAGGGAAGGGGAAATGTGGAGAAGAATGGCCTCTTTCTTCTTGTCCTCCACATTCCCCTTCATTGTCTGTGGCAGCAGATAATGTTGCTGTTGTTGCTGCTACTGTCTCAGAGTCAGCACTGCAACTAGGATCAGGAGTATTGCTACTGCTGGCAAGTGGAACCTGTCCTAGTCCCGCATCGCTTGTTGACCCCATTCCCACTGTTTCCACGGTGTTCTGTGGCACACTAGCCTACTCCTCAGCATCCTGCTGCCTTTGCATCTCAGCATCATAAGGAATTAGAGCAGTTGCAAATTCCTCTAATTCCAAGATGTCCTTGCTAGTGGTGGTGGTGATGCCCATCCTCATTCCTGTCTCCCATTCCTTCTCAGTTTCTGCTAAAAAGTCCCAGGGTCAGTAGAATTGTGTGGGCTTCCTTGACCGCTAGTCTGGATGCTGTAAAATGTTTCCCCTACCACTCCAGCTGCTTAACCATTACTGCTACTACTAACACCAACCACATCAACTTCAGCCGCAGAGTCTTTCTCCTCAGTCTTACAGTCACTAGTAATATGAGGATATTGTTGATTACCTCTTCCTTCACTCCTAAGGCTAACAAGCTGATGGACCTTAGCAGCAGTAGTACTAGCAGTGGCAGTACTGCTTGGGAATAGCAAATGTGATTTAGGGTCCCTTGCTGTCACACTTGGCATCATTTTCTCCTTTCCCCAAGAAACACTAGCAGCAGGCAAAGTATTGGTGGCAGCAGGTTCAGCACTGACAGCAGGTTCAGCACTGGCAACAGGTACAACACTAGTGACTGCAGGATCAGAAATGGTAGCACTGACAGCAGGGGCAGCACGTCTGGCAACAGGTACAACACTAGTGGCTGCAAGATCAGAAATGGTAGCACTAGAAGCAGGGGCAGCACATCTGGCAACAGGTACAACACTAGTGGCTGAAGGATCAGAAATGGTGGCACTGGCAGCAGGGGCAGCACATCTGATGACAGGTACAACACTAGTGACTGCAGGATCAGAAATGGTGGCACTGGCAGCAGGGGCAGTACGTCTTGCAGCAGGCACAGGCAGCTGACCTGTCTTGCTTTCACTATCCTTTTCTCCCTTCCTTCTTATTGAATTCCCCAAGATCCAGTGGGGTGATTTAGTGGGACTGGACAGCATTGGTTGAGTACTGCTAGTCACTTCCTCCTCCTCAGACTCAGTGGACACATAATAAGGGTCCTTCCAGTTCCTCTTTTTGCTACTCATAGTGATAGGAGTCACTATGAGCCTCTCCTGCCTCAATTTCTGCAAAATATCACAAGAGAACAGCACAGCATGTGTATTTTGCTCTGTAGCTGCTTCTATTGTGTCTGCCTTCAGCGAAAACGTCACGTTTTTGTAGCGGAAATGCGAAAACAATTTAAATCAATGGGCGAAAACTTTTTAGCCATTGAAAAAAAGGCGAAAGATATTGGCCAATGGGTGAAAGATGCGAAAATTTTAACCACTAGATTTAAAGCAGATTTTCCCGCGAAAAAGCAGATAACAACGTGGTTTTCAAAAAATTGCTCGCGGGAACATGCCGATAACTTTCACCCATCCCTACTTTTTACTAGCTCTGCTGCAATAGGAGTTATAATTCCCCTTTAACAATGAGTTGAAGACATCTCTAGTATCCAGTGAATTTATATTTTCCACTTGTATTAAAAAGCTAGCTCAAGTGTGCAAGCTGAGTAATTTTGAAGCAAATCTACTGCACCACAGGGTCAAATACACCAAACACAAATTGTCATTGAGTTAAATAGGGAGTGGTAATCCTTGGAATGCTAGAATGTTCTTTGCAATACACTGGAGACCTTTCCAGACTTCAAGGGCTTTAACCCTTTGAATGCCAGGGGGGTACACAACTCATTGCAGAGAAAAGGGCTAAAGCCAAATTTAAATAATTAGGAATATGTTTTTTTTTTTTTTTAAATCTGATCTCTATATTCAGTTGAATTGCCCCAGAATTGGTCAGTTTTTGCCTAGTACTTCTGCCTCAAGGTGTCATTCCATTGGGGAATTTTTGTTTTCTGATTCATGTGGATGTCAACTTGAATAAAGTTCTTATATTATACTGAGGTAGACTTGTCGACACACCTAACCCTCCTGGGTTCTAGAAACATCTAAGTACTGCTTTACAATCCAGAGGATTAATGCATCTAAAACCATCCACATTCATGATGCAGCATTGTTGAAAAATAATGATGGGATGTATTTGAAACCCCATGAATGCTATAGAGGCCTCCAGTGCAGTGCTTCAAAATGATTAAAGACATCCCATTCATAGGGTTAAAAGGTTCATTTAACCCTTTGAATGTCAGAGGGATGTCCAGAGCACTGCAGGGTAATGCGTTGGACACTTCTCTAGCACTCAAAGGGTTAAATCAATAGGGTTTCTTTATATTTATTGATTCCCTATGATGCACTCAGCTGCACTTGAATTGTACTACTTTTTCTTAGTACAGCAGCTAGACAATGGAGGTAATGCACTTAGACGTGATAAAGAGGTGATAAAGAAGAGATGACTTCTCCTGTTCCTATGTTATTCTAAAGAGCCTATCTCCAAAGGTGGAGAAATCTTAGTGCATTGGCATCATAGAATAACATAGGACTTGGAGACATTATATTACTAGAGACATCAGAGGAGATTCACTAAGCAGTGATAAAGAGGTGATAAAGTGGAGATGACTTCTCCACTTTATCACTTTTCCAGTTCCTATATTATTCTATGGAGCCTATTCACTAAGATCTCCAAACTTGAAGAAATCTTAGTGAATAGGCTCCATGGAATAACATAGGAATTGGAGAAGTGATAAACTTGAGAAGTCATCTCCACTTTATGAGCTCTTTATCACTGCTTAGTGAATCTCCCCTGTCGTCTCCACTTTATCACCTCTTTATCACACCTTAGTGCATCTCCCCCAGTGTATACCGCGCACCTGTCTTGAGGTATGTAATAGGGAGCATCTGACACAGATCCTCTAGGCACGCTTTTGGCTATCATACCTTTGGAGCAGGTTAAAGACAAAGAAAGGCTTTTGCACATTGTTCCTCTGCTTCCAGTTTGTATATAGCTTGCACCTGGTCACAGATAAATAACACACCCACACGCTCCCACACGTATCACCCCTTGACATGCTATCAGAGTGCAGATTGCATTAAAGTCCAGAAATGGTCCTTTAGAGCCTTGAGGTTTGCCCCATGTGCTGTCAGCTCAACTTGACTTGGGATATGTCAATGTCTATTAAAAC
Source organism: Rhinophrynus dorsalis (assembly GCA_037306005.1). Classification (NCBI taxonomy): domain Eukaryota; kingdom Metazoa; phylum Chordata; class Amphibia; order Anura; family Rhinophrynidae; genus Rhinophrynus; species Rhinophrynus dorsalis. The sequence goes on along the minus strand of CM074721.1, from coordinate 262,910,796 downwards.
TTTTATTGACACATATTAAGAGATCAGGGTAGTGCTTTCATGAAGAGGGGCAGAAATCATTTTAAAGAGAAAATGTAATAGGTAAATAAAAAAAAATCAAACTCATAAATTGGCACATATACATTGCTATATTGTGGATAATATGAATCTACTATACAAGTAAACGTACATATTACAATTTCTAAGAAGGATTATGTTTAAGGAAGAGTCTTTTCTATACCCAAATAAAAACTGTGCAAGAGCTTTTTCCCAGCTGAGGTAATCCATTTCAGAGTAGTATAACTAGAGCTCCCAGCAAGTCTAGACAAAGCAAAAATATACAGGAATGTAACATGAAACCTCTAGGGCAACAAAACACTGCATTAGTCATTCAATGAGATACACCACTACATGAACCCAAAAGGACAATATACCATCCTTTACTTTAAAGGTATATTGTACTGCTAGGAGTATTTAATGATATGTTACACTGATGGCTTTATGATATACCAGGGAAGAAAATTAGCCCGGTTAATAATGCTTTATTTTTATTTACAGTAACATCTCGGGTGTAATACACACAATTTTACCCCTCTTCACCTTATGTGATGTGGAGGGAGCATATTATACCAGAGAGCTTTTTTTCAGACTTTAACAATAAAAATGTTAGAGCTTCCAGCTCCCTCACCCCCTCTCCTAGCGAGAACCAGTGAAAAGGTAAAACTTACTTCTTGAGGCTGCACTACAATATTGTTATGGTGTATCTGAAAAAGATCCCTCTCTCCCATCTTCCCTGCCACCCGCTTCCTTCTATCGGCTTACAGGACCTTGAGATCCTCACAGGGCAATACCGTAGGAGGAAGGTCATGGAAACTGATTGAAGCAGATGTGCCGCCCACATGGAAGATGGGAGAGAGGGATCTTTTTCAGATACACAATAACAATATTGAAGTGCAGCCTCAAGAAGTAAGTTTTACTTTGTCACCGGATCGCTCTGGGAGAGGGAGGGAAGGAGCTGGAAGCTCTAACTTTTTTTTTAGTAAGGGGAAAACAAGGGTGGGTATTATACATAGGCACTCTTGTTTTCCCCTAAAATCTTTGGCATAATATACACCTGCGTATTATACAAAGGTGCGTATTATGCCTGAGATTTTAAGGTAAATATTGCAGTATGGTACTATCTGATTTGATAACTACCTTTAAAACTTCAACTTTAACAGTTTTTTTATCATCAGTGTGCCAGACAGGATAAGTAACAAACTGACAGCTCTGACACTCAAAGACTTTAAATATTGATGGTATTCTATTTCAGGTGAAGGAGAAACTCACAAAACTATGTGAAAAATGTCGTTTGTGATGTGGCTTTTGAAGCAAAAACCACTGATTAATAAAGTGACAGTATATCTAACAAGCATGGAATGTATGGGGTGGGGGTTATGAGTTATAAGCCCCACGTCTCCCAACCCCCATATTTTGGGTTTGCCTGGTGTATGTATTTCCAAAACGGATTTGCTTAATTACTTGGTGTCTGCTAGAGAATGCATATCCTTGCCTACAAAATTCAAATAGTAAACTAACCTGTCATTGGATGAGTTTTAATTCTCAGTCAATAACAGGTTAGTATATATGTAGCCAACTGGATATGGATTGGAATGTCACATATCATATGACTCCTGTTTATATCAAAATTCTTACAAAAACAAAGATCAACAGCAGGGAAGATGTCATAAAGGACCACGGCCCAGATGCACTAAAGGTCAATGCAGTGTCGATATGATATTATCAATGTGTTAGAATCACTCAGACAATTCGATCTGCACACTCATCACCATGTTCACCAAAATTGTTGGATGGAAGGGGAGGGTTGTAGAAGGTCCCTATTAATATACAGGATTTTCGAAGTGTTGTCAGTGTGGAAGGGATCTCCTCCCCTCGCACATCTCCAACACTATGAGAGGTAGGAAGGCATTGCTTATCAATGTGTTTTCTACCCCTCTGGTACTCAAAGGGTTAATAGGCAAGGCATGCAGCTGAATACCTTGCCTGTATATGTGTAAAACATTTAATGTGTAAAACATTGAATTATATGTTTAATGTGATTAATGTGATTACCAAAAACACCAGACCTCAAGGAGGGTATCATGACCCCTCATGACATCCCACTAGCATGGGGGCGACAATTGCCCATATTTTAACCCCTTAAGGACCAGCCGCGCACACATGCAGCGGTCACTTAAGGTCCACGGAGCATTTTTTTTAACCCATCCAATTCAGGACTCCCCGAATGGCGTCATGGGTCATTAAGGGGTTAAATAAAGCTCATATACCCTATGTTTCATATAGGTTATATGCACTTTTTATAATGAAATAATACTTTCAGACTTCCGGGGGGAACCAGGACCCCTCCTGATAGCCCCCCTGTCATAGATCATCTATACAAAAGATAGATGATCCATGGGGCGACCCCAAAGGGATTTTCTGCCTTCTTGATACTGCTGTCAGCTGTATAAGCCAATGCTGTATCAAGCGCTGCCTTGAATGAATGAACCCTGTCACTGGGTCATTCTTTGAAAGTGCAGTGCTGCATTCTCATCATTGAATCAGTCACAGGAGTCAGACCGATGGCAGTATCAAGAAGGCAGAAAATGCCTTTGGGGTCACCCCATGGATCATCTATCCTTTTGGATAGAGGATCCATGATAGGGGGGCTATCAGGAGGGGTCCTGGTGCCCCCCTGGAGGTCTGAAAGTATTATTTCATTATAAACCCTTTGAGCACCAGAGGGGTAGCAAACACATTCCTAAGCAATACCTCCCTACCTCTCTGGTACTCAAAGGGTTAAGTGTTGAATAAAGGAAGGTTCTGTCGAATATATGGCAGTTAGTGTCCAATGAAGAGGTGAAAGTCGAATGGAGTTAGCATGTTGAATATATGCAATATATGTCGACATACTAACGGGGGGTTATTTCAAGGGGGGGAACATTGTGTAGTACTTGGTGTATTAGTTCTGTTTATTTTAACCCTTTGAATGCCACAATGTTGAGCAATGCACATCCCAATGGCATTCAATGCTGTCCTTGGTGCTAAAAGCCTTCTCTTTATTCCCCTACTGGCTAGGTAGGGAAGCACAGAGAATGCTGTTCAGAATTGTCATAGCTCTCCCTGCTGTTACTCCATAGGAAAGTACAGGGGAGATCCCAACTATGACAGCCTGAGTTAGGTGAAGTGGAGACTGTGAACTCTGACAGCAGAGGCTACTATCAAAGTTTACTGAATGAGACAAAGTGTCACATTATCATATCAACATAACCTGTTGCATATGAATGTATCTCATTATTCAGCATTTCCATATGTAAATGAGCCATTATGCTTCATTACCATATGGAAATAGGCCATTGTCGATGTGATGAATGAAAATTCGTACACTTGTCAGATTGATGCCGGTGTGGGCATCTTTTTGTCAGAGTGCTGGTGATTTAATGTCGTAGACACTTTGGTGAATACAGTGGATGTGCCTACGACATTGCTCTGACAGGACATTGACATTTGTAGTCCTCTATGAATTTTTGTGCATCTAGGCCCATGTCTTATATGCATAAACAATTTGCTACACAAAGTTACTTTCATGATATCTAGTCCTCAGTTCAGATGTGAAACTGACAGTATTGATCATGTACCATATTATATTGCTACAAGCTTATGTAATAGTAACTGGGATGAGTGCAAACTCATTGCATTTGCAAAATATACTTTGACAGATAGTTCTTTGTATATTAACTAGTGACAGAAATACAGAATACTAAGGTTTCATTTTGAAACCATTTTAGTGCCAGAAAGGTATGCAGTGCTTGACAGATTATATTACAGCAGGTAATTTACTATTGTTTCCAGTTTGTCCAGTGATAGTGATGTATAAGTTAATTTTTATATTTATAGCATAAGCACTACCTTAGTAAGTAACATAGTAAATTAGGTTAAATAAAGACACAAGTCCATCAAGTTCAACCTTCTCCGCATACCCCAGTAATTTTATAGCTTTCCTGCTACCAAATAAGTTAGTCTTTATCAGACCTTCCTGATCTGCCTACTGATAAACAGTATAACTCTGTATGTTCCCTTTGGAAAGAAATGTATCTAATCTTCTCTTGAATGTATCCAATGTATCTGCCATAACCACCTCCTTGGGCAAAGAATTCCACAATTTAACAGACCTCACTGTAAAAAAAACCCTTCCTCCGCTGAAGTCTAAACCTCCTTTCCTCTAATCTCAAGGGGTGTCCCCTGGTCACCTGATCAGGTCTAGGAATAAATAGCTCACCGCAGAGATCCTTGTATTGACCTCTCACATATTTGTACAATGTGATAAGGTCTCCTCTTAGTCGTCTTTTCTCTAGAGTAAATAAAACAAGTTTGTCTAGTCGTTCCTCATACGTCAAGTCCTCCATTCCCTTAATTAATTTTGTTGCTCTTTGCTGTACCCTCTCTAGTTCTTTTATATCCTTTTTCAGAACTGGTGCCCAAAACTGCACTGTATACTCAAGGTGAGGTCTTACCAATGATTTGTACAATGGCAAAATAATGTTGTCCACTCTTGCTTCAATCCCTCTTTTTATGCAAGACAGGATTTTGTTTGCCTTTGCTACTGCTGTTTGACACTGGTCGCTGTTTCCAAGTTTGTAGTTGAAAAGGATACCGAGGTCTTTCTCTAGCAACGAGTTCCCTAAAATGATTCCATTAAATGTATAAGTAGACTTGGGATTATTTCCTCCCAAATGCATAACTTTACACTTCCCCACATTAATCTTCATATTACATTTGTTTGCCCAATCTGCCATTTTATATAATATTGATATTTTGCTTTCTATATCTATTTCCAGATCATTTAAAAACATGTTAAAAAGCAGTGGACCTAATACTGAATCCTGAGGTACTCCACTTTCCACTTTAACTGTATTGGAGAATTGTCCATTTACAACCACACACTGTTCCCTTTTCTTCAATGTATAAGACAAGAGGAAAAGAAACCCTGCTGTACTAGCACTCCAGCTGAATCATCATATTGGGACTACTGATCATGAAATAAACCCTCTCAAGATAATAAGAAAAAGCTAAAACATAACTTTTATTGAAAAACTAAAATGTTGGGCTTAAACTATAAAATAATCACCTTAATAGTCAAAATGTGCAGGTCTCATATATAGTGTGATATACACAACTACTAGACCTGCACATTAAGACTTAAAATGCAGTCCCAGTGTATGATTATAATTCAGATGACAAACAAGAAACATACAACTGACTTATAAGTCGCATACAAATGCGGACACAGTCAACAATGAAAGGCAATATGCCAAGAAAGTTTCACAAAGCCGACCTAGCTTTACTGAAGTTATCTGGCGTCTGGTTCCGGCACCAAGTAGGTCCACAAACCAAATGACAACCAGTTAAACAGTGCAGTTTGCCGAAATATGTCCAGCAAACTGCACTATTATCTACTTGATATATGCCGAGATTGAAATCGGCTTGTCGTGAATAAAATATATACACTGGGACTAGATAAAAAAATCCGTTAACCTGCACCCTTAAATTGCAGAATCAATGCGGTAAATCTAATTAACCCTCGGTTAATATGCTGTCTAGCTGATAATAATCTGGGCAGAATCACAAAATAATCCAGTATATCAGTAATTATCCTGGCTAATACAGAACTCCACACAGGAGCCTATCTAACTAATCAGGAAAGCTATCTGAATAACAAACTGAATACCGGGGCTTGTCCGGCTTGCCAAATGAAAATTACATGTACTAAACTGTCAAACTAACACAAAGTCAATCGGCTATCTATCTAATGTTAGAAAAAATATACCGGGGCTGATCCGGCTTGCCATCTAACTACCTGGCTAGAATGAATCTAAATATTGGAGCTATTCTGGCTTGTCAGGTAAAGATAGGTACCGGGGCTAATCCGGCTTGCCGTCTAACTGCCTAGTTAAATTCAAACTAGATACCGGGGCTATTCCGGCTTGCCAAGGAGTGCAGACGGATATGAGATGAAAGCAAAAAATGCCTAAACTGCCTGACGTACGTTTCGCTGCTAAAGCTTTCTCAAAGGCATAATGTCAAACGCCGCGCTGTTTCGCGGCTGATATTTAAAAGACCAGACCCGGCCCCAAAAATGGGTGGATTGATTCTAATTGGACCATTAGTCCGTTCATCTCAACATTAAAATGATACAAAGTATGGCAATATCGTGCCAAACTCTGATCAGCATAAAACAAATCAACAACCATATAGGTGATAAATGAGACAAACTGCAAAGGATTAATAAATGAAATAAAACAAATACAAACATTCAATCCAATTCTAATTGTCGTTATATACTGCAAACCAAGATCTCCAAAAAGTGGATGATAGAAAAATTACTTATATTGATATAAATTCACATCACTACATACCAACTTATTGCAAATTGATACTAAGGTTCCATTCTTCATTTAAGCCTTGAGGGGACAGTGTATTTAAAAGAAAAATCCAACGATTCTCGTGTTGCAATAACATTTTATCTGCATCACCCCCTCTAATGCCCAAAGTAATTTTTTCTATCGCCCACGCCTTTAAACCTTTGGGATTGGCATTGTGGCTGTGCAAAAAATGTTTTGCAACTGAAGACATCTTTTTTGCAAGAATCCTGCTATCTTGTGGTCCTCTCAAGATACTATGTACATGTTCTCTAATCCTAGTAGTCAATTTGCGTTTAGTCTTGCCAACATATAGAAGCTCACAAGGGCACTTAAGGCAATATATAACACCCACTGTCTGGCAAGTAATGAAATCCTTAATCTGATATTTTTTGCCAAATCTGTCTGTGATAGTTTGAACTTTAATCATGTGTTGGCACCCAACACAATGTCCACAAGGATAAAAACCTTTCACTGTGGGATTTTGATGATAACTTAAATGACTGTGAACCAGACTATCCTTAAGGTTAAGTGCTCTTCGACATGTCATAGATACATTTTCATTTAATACTTGTTTGAGGTCTGGATCAGTCAACAAAATATGCCAATGTTTTGACAAGATAGTTCAAATATTATTCCAGTAACAGTTATTTGTAGAAATTAAACGCATGTTACAATCTTCAGTCACATCCTTTGGATGATGTAACAAATATGGTCTCGAAGTATATAACGCTCTTTTATAAGCTTTCTTAACACATGACCTACTATATCCTCTAGCAATGAAGCGATCAGATAATTCCATACTCTGACTCTTATACACAGCCACTGTGCTGCAATTGCGTCTTAATCTCAGAAATTCGCCAATTGGTATATTCTTTTTCATGGACTGAGGGTGGTGACTAGAAAAATGCAATACACTATTTGTCGCAGTTGGTTTGCGAAAGAGATCACTTTGTAAAATATTATTCTGATCACGTTTAATCACAATGTCCAAAAAATTAACCTTGGTCATATCATATTCCAAAGTCAATTTGAGACACATGTTATTGTTATTCAGAACTGCAATAAATTCTTCAAGCTGCGATGCTGGTCCATCCCATAAGATGAAAAGATCATCTATGTACCGCAGCCATAATAAAATTTGATCTGTAAATTTCTGATTGCAATCTGAGAATACTATTGTTTCCTCCCACCACCCAAGATACAAATTGGCATACGATGGGGCACAAGAACTCCCCATCGCCGTACCACGGGTTTGTAGGTAGAATTTGTCTTTGAATACAAAATAATTCTTATTCAGAACAAAAGACAATAATTTGATCAAAAAATCTCTTCTCTCTCTTTCAATAGCAGAATCGTGTGAAAGGAAATATTCCACCGCATTCAGTCCATTTTCATGAATAATTGACGTATAAAGCGATTCAACATCGCATGTAGCAAGTATGGTATTAGTGTTTATTGGAAGATTATCAATTTTACTCAAAATATCAGTAGTATCCTGAATATAGGAATTTAAATTGACAACATAAGGTCTCAAAATATAATCCAAAAATTTACTTGCATTCTCTGAAAGACACCCATTCCCTGAAATTATCGGTCGTCCAGGGGGATTATCAGCATTTTTATGAATTTTGGGTAAGAGATAGAATGTAGGTACACGAGGGTATGTAACCTGGAGAAACTCAAATTCTTTTTTAGAGATAATACCCTGACTATGTGCATTTGTAATCAAAAAAGTATATATCTGAAGTAGATCTTCCGTGGGATTGCCAAGAAGTTTCTTATAGCAGTCACCATCATTCAACTGTCTCATGGCCTCAGTTATATATATATCAAGGGGCCAGATGACAATATTGCCACCTTTGTCTGATGGTTTAATAAGGACATCTTCCCACTTCACAATCTCTTCTAAAGCAAGATGCTCTAACTTTGACATATTTCTGTTAGTAATAGTGTCAGGTAGTTGTAAAAATTCGTATGACACAAGTTTACTAAACAGTTGTACAGCTGGACATATATGTGCAGATGGAGTAAATGTTGACTTCCTTTTAGGAGCATCAGGTAATCTATATACAGTAGATATCCTATTTTCTCTTAAAAGATCTTCCAAATTGATGAGATTTATTTCATCAATCTCTTGTGACATTTTGATTTCAGTTCCAGATAAGAGAGGATCTGAGGAATTCAATGCAAAGAATTTTTTCAGAAGTAATTTACGAGTAAAAGCATAAAGATCTACTATGATGTTAAACTTATCGGTCTTATATGCTGGAGAAAAATTAAGACCTTTGGACAAAACTTGGAGATGTATATCAGACAGGAAATGATTAGACAGGTTGATTACTTGAAGTTCATCCTGTCTAATTATCGTCTGGACCCTCGGCCCCTGACTCATTATTTGTAGGCCCATCGTTCTCAGTCCCTTAATTCCCTTATGTCCCCTTCTTGTTGGTTTTTTACGCTTTTGTTGCGTCTCCTGCGTCGACCCCTTAAAAAAGGAACTGATTGATCTCTACTTGATGATCTATCACTATCAGAATAATCCGTTTCAGATGCAGAGGACTCAGTTGTAGCACTAATTGCCTCCTCTCTTGTAGCGTATCGTGGTCTCCTTTTGGACCAAAAATATACACTACCTTTAGCATAATCGGTTAAATCACGTTCAAATTTTTTCTTTTTAAATTCGATCAATTCAGTTTCGATTTTATCAAGATTATTCAATTTCTCAAGATCCTTTTTAATTTTATCTAAATCATCAAAAGTCTTAGTTTTCTCTTCAAGAGTTTTAATGGTAACTTCTAAATTATTGATTATTACAGTTTCATAATCAATAAGTATATCCAAATACCCCATAGAGCAGGCATTGGATAACTCCTCCCATCTCTTGGTAAATGCATCATTGGTAAAACTAAAAGTTGGAAGCACATGAATACTTAAGCCTCTAGGGATTATATTGGCTTCCTTGTATTTAAGAAAAGTACATTGTGTCCACCAACTTTTAGTATGTCTGGTCTGAGCATCTTTTAAATCCTTAAGAATTGTTTCCCAATTACTATTCCCATTAGTAGAGGACATAGGTTCTTTAGATATAAATACATCCTTCGCCTTTTCAGCCCATTTATTTTGTCTAATAGCATGAGTAGGGAGTGCATCCATGTGCTACAATTGGCAGGTGCTGTCAGGTAAGAAAATCACTACGTGGTGATCAATAGAGAGTTAAATATATTAAACAATAGAACCTAACGCACTCTGCTCAAGTGAACACTGAATGATCACAATTATTATAAAATCCCAATGAGAACTCAGGGTGCTACAGGGGAAAATAGTAATATGTATAAGACAAGAAGAAAAGAAACCCTGCTGTACTAGCACTCCAGCTGAATCATCATATTGGGACTACTGATCACGAAATAAACCCTCTCAAGATAATAAGAAAAAGCTAAAACATAACTTTTATTGAAAAACTAAAATGTTGGGCTTAAACTATAAAATAATCACCTTATGGGGTGTGGCCTGCCGCTGTGGAAGATGGCTGCCTAAGTCTTGAGCTCCGTCGCCTTCCCTAACTAGCGCTCTAATTTGCTTCTATCAGCCACGATGGTGCGTGGAAAAAGGGACACGCTTGGCTCTTCTAAACCTGGAGGTAGAGGGAAGACCTCTGCTGGGTCTCTTAAGGGCTTCTTTCAATCACAGTCCGCGGTGGACGCCTTGCTGGCTGAGGATCGTGGGGCGGCCTCGCCATCTTGTTCCCACTCCTCAGGGGAAGATCTACCCGATTCGGTCCCTGTGGACCCCGCGGCCTCGTGCCCCTCGGACTCTAATCACCACATTTTCTCCTCACTACCCTGGAGAACGGACTTTTCAAACCTGGTCCGCGAAATTAAACTTACCATTCAGGATGAGATGGCTAAACTGCGTGATGACCTGAGAGGCCTGGAGCAACGCATTGCTGTACAAGAGAAATCCTCTGCTGCTCATTCCCGTAAATTTGAGACGCTGGCTAAAATCTCCTCTCAGCATTCTCTATACCTTGCTGACTACAGACGACGTGTGGAAGACCTGGACAATCGCGGACGACGACACAACATTCGTGTCCGTGGAGTTCCCGAGGCTGCCCCCCGTGTTGAAGAAAACGTACCGATGCTCCTTTCACGGATCTTTAATGCTATGCTGGGTCGGCCGGCAGATCATTCTATTGTTTTTGACCGTGCCCATCGGGCTTTGCGACCTAGGGGCCCTGCTGGGAGTCCCCCACGCGACATTATTTGCTGCCTACCGGATTTTGCACTCAAGGAGACCATTATGAAAAAGGCACGAGATCTGGGTGCCTGGTCCTATGAGGGACATGAGATTACTTTTTACCAGGACCTGTCTGACCTCACGCTGCAGGCCCAGAGGGCCCTTCGTCCCCTAACTACTTTACTTCAACAAAGAAACATCAGATATTTCTGGGGCTTCCCCTTCAGTCTGACGGTGATCCTGGGGGATACGGCTCATACCCTACACCATCATCATGAACTATCATCCTTCCTGGAGGAATTGGGACTCCCGGATGTTCAGATCCATGACTGGAGTCTTCCAGATCTTCGAGGCCTGAGGAGATCACGTACCAGTCGCCCTTTCCGTGGTCAGGGTCGCCTGGAGGCTCCCCCTGATCCTGCCACCATTCGTCTTACCAGAGACGTTGAGATAGAGGAGTGATTTGTTCCAGACTTCTGGGATCCCAACATTCTCGATTCTACTTCTGAATGGCGGGCCTGTGGCCCTGTGATACTTTCTGGATACGAACTACAGCTCCCGGCTCTCTACCACCCGCCTCTGGACTTACCTTTGAGCCCATCAGCCTGCTCATCTTTGGAGCTCCTATTGACGGACATTTGTAGTTTGTCGGCCCCCGGCCCCTATGGGGGCTGATTTGCCCCACACATTTGCATTCCCTTGCGCTCCTTCCCCCACTCTTCTTTAGTATACCTAGGCTGCCTGCTCCCGCTGCCCTTGACTCTTTCCTTCCACTTTTGGGCCCTGTCTGGCCTTTGCCCTGGAGGCGGATGTCCCTACTCCCCCTCCAGGATTTTACAGTTTGCCCCGTTGTTTGCTGCTGTATTTACGCAAGCTGCGCTTTTGTTGTGCGGGGCCTCTAGCGCTTTTTCATATTGCACACTTAGTTTATGGCGATACCCCAGACCTCAGCGCTTTATTCAGCCAGGTTATTTGCCTTTGCTTTGTATTTGCTATGAATGTTTTACTGCTTATTATTGAGGTGTCGGGCGGGGGATGGCCCGTCTCTGGGGCGGGGCGTGTCTGGGCCTTGGGGCTCCCTTGGAGTCCTTGGGGTCCGGGGTCGCCCTGGCACAGATAGCGGGCTCTGTGGGTTGGACGGGGGTGTTTTGTGTTTTATGTTTTGCTATTTATTGTTTATGTGATTATGGGGGTGGGAGTTTGGGGGATTTTCCAGTTTCGAGGTCCCCCTGCCCTCTGTCTCCCATCGCCTCTACGGAGTTGGTTGGGTCCACACGCCCCCTCCGCCCTATTTGCCCATGACTCCTTGCTTAGTTCCTTCAGTCCCCCACTACTGCCTTTTTCTCACCCAGTGGATATGCTTCTTGAAGCCCCCCCCTCCCCACACCATCTTTCCCCTCTTCTTTTTCCTCCTGTTCCCTCTTCCCTCCCTCCTTCCTTCCCCCCCCTCTTTGCCCCTCATTCTTCCCCCTTCCTCCCTTTTCTTCCTCCTCCCCCCCTTTCTTTTTCCTTCCTCCCCCTTCTATCCTTCTTCCTTTTCTCCTCCTTCTCCCCCCTACCTCCCTTCCCTTCACTCGGGGTGGTGATTAAGGTTATTTGTTTACTTTCTATTTGGGGGTGTAGGGTCCCGGCTGCATGGCATTCCTTGTGGAAGTGGGGTTGGGTATTTTATATCAGTCATACACTTCTCCTTTTATTTGTTTCATATTTTTACTGTTGAGCCTTTATAATCCTTGTATGCCATGATGATTGTTCCTGATTTCTGTACACTGTCCTTGTTGTTGCGCTGGGTGGGGAGGTGGCGGACCTCTTCGCTCTTTTTTCTTGTATTTTGTTAATTTTTGTTGGACTCCTCTTCGAGGTGTTCTTCTCCTCTTCCCTAGGTGGACACTCCTCCTTATACCGAAGCCCCTTGTTGCCTTGGGGCGGACACGGCCCTCTTCTTCTTAGTTGAGAGCTTTCTCTGCTACCCAACCGGTGCTTCAGTGTATATTTGTTGAGATTTCTTCCCCCCTTTTCCCTTCCCTCCCCCCCCCCCCCTTTTTTTTTTTTTTTTTTTTTCTCTTTCTTCTCTTTCCTCCCTTCCATCACCATGTCAGCGGGTCCTTCTTTTGCTCCGGCCGACCTGAAAGTATTGACTCTCAATGTAAAGGGCCTTAATATTCCAGAGAAGCGGTCTCACTTGCTGCGCGATCTTAAATCGCAACATATCTCTATTGCTTTTTTGCAGGAGACTCATCTCCGTGGTTCTTCTGCCCCTAGTTTGACCTCTCGCGACTACCCACAGGGTTTCTATAGCAACGACTTGCACCTAAAGAAAAAGGGCACGGCGATTCTGGTCTCTAAACAGATTCCCTTTGTGGAAATTGCCCGTTTAGTTGATCCAGAGGGTAGATATGTATTTGTGAAGGGAACTATTGTAGACCAGATATATACGCTAGCTTCTATATACCTACCAAATTCTAAGCAGCATCTTTGCCTTGCTACTGTGCTCACGGCCTTACGTCAGTTTCAGGAGGGTTTCACGATTGTTGGTGATGATTTTAACGTTGCCCTGGACCCTACTCTCGACACTTCAACTGGCTCATCTAGCACGCCGTTCTATGTCTTACGTAGAATTAAGAAACTACTTCTAGATAATGAGCTTGTTGACTGTTGGAGGGCATTACACCCGGATGATCGTGATTACAGTTTTTTCTCTGCTCCGCATGCTAGATATTCTCGCATTGATTATCTTTTTGTGTCTCAGTATCACCTTTCTTCACTTCGATCGGCCTCTTATGGCCTCACGACCTGGTCGGATCACGCTCCCTTGACCGTGTCCTTTCTTTCCCGTCTCATGAGACCTACTCAGACTTCCTGGAGACTCAATGAGTCCCTTTTGCAGGATCCAGCTACGTTAACCTCCACTAAAGAGCTTCTGAAGGAGTATTTTGATGTCAACCTAACTCCTGATGTACCTGTTCTCACTGTGTGGGAAGCACATAAATGTGCGGTTCGTGGCCATTTTATTAAACTTGCCTCGGCGGTGAAACGAGCACACTCTGCTAGACTGTCTTCCCTATATTCCCGAATCTCGGTCCTTGAGCGTTCCCATAAAAATTCTCAAAACGGTAATGATTTTCAACAACTGTTGCTACTACGACGGGAGTTAGCGTCTATTTTGTCTCAACAGGCTCAACGACAATTCTCGAAATTACGTGCCCTCTTTTATGAACATGGCGACAAACCGGGTAAATACCTAGCTAGAGCTCTCCGGAAACGTCGCCGCCTTACCCATATATTGAAGATTCGATCGCCTGGAGGTTCTCTTAAACAGCTTCCCTCTGACATTGCTAAGGAGTTTGTTGCGTATTATTCGAAACTTTATAATTTAAATCAGACTTCTGCTGACTCTTCTCATACCGATAGACTGAAATCGCGTATTTCCGCCTACTTATCTACTCACCTGAGAAGTAAACTTTCTCTGGCTGATTCTGATTTGCTTGAACGGCCGATCTCCTTGGAAGAGCTGGGTGTCGCCTTGCGCAATTCGAAAACGGGCAAGTCCCCTGGTCCGGATGGTCTTCCGGTACAATACTACAGACACTTTTTGGAGGTCTTGGGTTCTCATTTTGTCTTTGCCCTTAACTCTATTTTGGATGGGCATCATATCCATCCTCACTCCCTCTCAGCTACGATTGCTCTCATACCGAAAGAGGGTCGTGACGTAGAACAGTGTAGTAATTTCAGACCTATCTCCTTGCTTAATGTGGATCTGAAGCTATTCTCGAAGATTCTGGCGCTGCGCCTTATGCCACTCCTACCATCTCTAATCCACTCTGACCAGGCGGGGTTTGTTCCGGGCCGTGAAACCAGGGATTGTACCATTCGTGCTCTCCACCTAATCCATCATGCTCAGGCTTCTTCTTCGCGATCTATTCTTTTGTCCACGGATGCCGAAAAGGCTTTTGATCGCCTGGACTGGACATTTTTGATGGAAGTTCTGAGAGGTTTGGGTCTGGGCCCGCATATGCTTACCTGGATCTCTTCTCTTTATTCTTGTCCTTCAGCGCGAATTCGGTTAAATGGCTCCCTTTCTGAATCCTTTATGATTTCCAATGGCACGCGGCAGGGTTGCCCTTTGTCCCCACTCCTCTTTATCCTTTCCCTTGAACCCTTTTTGGAGGCGATTCGGCAGAATCCTGATATTGTGGGATTGACGGTTACTGGCGTCCAACATAAGGTACTTGGTTTCGCTGATGATCTGCTTTTTGTGATCTCCAATCCCAGAATTTCTCTCCCGAGTCTTCTTCGGGAATTTGAGACATATGGTGCCTTGTCCAACTTGAAGATTAATTTCACTAAATCAGAAATCTTAAACATCAACTTACCTGCCGAGGAAGTCTCGCATCTTTCTGTATCTTTCCCTTTTAAATGGTGCAGAGATGGACTTAAATATTTAGGGGTGTGGCTGACTGATGATTTAGCAAGACTTTACCAACGTAATTTCCCCCCATTCTTGTCAGCTTTGAAACGAGACTTTGAGACTTGGGGCTCGATTTAAAGCCAACCGTTAAACCAGCCGCTAAGTGAAAAAGGCACATCGCTCGCAAATAATACAGGAGTTACGGCAGATTCAATAGCTACTCTACGAGAATAGCTATCGAGCGTAGGCACACAAAAAACACGTAACACAAAACCCGTTGTCGCTCATGTTAATGCACAACGGGCGGACAAATCACACGATAACTGAGCTCCAAACAACATGTAACATAACGGCTGCCGTTGTCAAGCAACCCTGATTGATGCCAAAACAAATTCAAACACACATCCAATCCCAAAGGCCCAATGTATCAAATAACTTCAAATACACCTATATATACCCAAAAATAACCGCCACACACTGTCTGTTATCGAGTTCTTCAGAGCCAGATATCAGGACCCAGGAGCGGAGGATAGTCATTAGAGAGAGGGAGAGAGGCGCGTTCATTGGAGGTAGAGGAGTTTTGCAGTTTGGAGAGAGGAGAGAGGTGCACTATATATACACATATCACACTTTTGCACATATTACATACACACATACAAACACAAACACATACACATACATACACATAGTCCTTTTATTTCATAACACCTTACACATATTACTTTTTATTTTGACAGTGTGAATCTGGGAGTGAAAGTGTGTGACAGAGAGTGACTGGATCGAGTGTGTCTGTGAGGGCCTGTGGGAGTGCCTGGGTGTGACTGGGTGAGTGATGTCAAGGAGAGGAGGACAGGAGAGAGGGATGGGGAGAGTAGTGGAGGAGGAGGAAGGTCAGGAGGGGATCCCTCAGCAGAGCAGGGGTGGGAGAGGGAGATCCGCAGGGCGGAGGGGGACCAGGCCCACCAGAGCAGGAACACGCAGGACAGGGACAGAACCTGCAGTGGGACGAGGGGTAGTTCCTGGGGAGCACCCCACACAGGCAGGGTCAGACCAGGCAGGGCACTCCGGCTCTGAATCCTCCCATGCCGGAGCTGATGAGGGCAGGATCAGGGATCCCAGATATAGTGAGGAGGAGAACACGGCTCTTGTGGAAGCTGTCCTGGAGAGGCAGAGTGTTCTCCACCCGACGGCAAAGGTCCCTGGCCTGGCAGCGCGGAGGAAGGCAGCCTGGAACCAGATCTGCAGCCGGGTGAACGCGGTGGCAACATGCAGGCGGGACGTGGAGTCTGTGAAGAAGAGATGGGGCGACTGCCGGAGGGTGGTCAAGAACAAGATGTCTGACATGGCCAAGCAAGCCCGAGGCACCGGAGGTGGCCCATCTGTGCCCATCACATTCTGCGGCTGGGAGGAGATGGTGCGGCAGAACATGTCCCCGACCATGATCGAGGGGGTCGTGGGAGGAACTGACACTGGGGATGAGAGGAGCCTCCACACTACCGGTAAGTGCAACACTACAGAACAACACACTACAGCAACCAACACCAGCTGCACACACACTCACACCTCAACACATGGCCATACAACTGCACCAACACAGCACCATGAGGGTTAAAAAAAGGACACAACACCTGGACAAATGGCAACGTCCAACTTGGGACAAACCTGTCAAAGTCCTACTTCAACCCTCCTGTCGCTGTGCTCATTACACACAATACACAAACCTTCATTTTCAAATTGTCGACTGTAATAGATCATCACTGTTCACACACAATGTCACCCATGTCCCCACCCCCACCCTAACCCCGTGAGTGCTAGAGGGATCATCAATGCATCGATCAACAATGCATTGGCAACCCCTCTGGGACTCAAGGGGTTAACCTGACAACAAACAAGTCAATAGGCCAACGATCACATGCTACACAGGGGACATTCACTAAGCGGTGACAAACACATGGTGGACACAAAGTAACCCTCACACACCCTCACTTCACCAGTACCAGTGTTAGTCCATGGAGAATATGCCAAAACAAGAATCAAGTTCATAGGGTCCCATTGTACAGACTCCATGGAAAACACTGGAAATGGGGAAAGGAGATCACTGGAGAAGTCACCATCATGTTCATGTCATCGGTTCAACATCACCGCTTACTGAATCACAAAAGGGGGCATCAGATCACACATCACAGTGTCACACAGAATAAATGCTTGTAGGTGCAACACACAGGCCGAAAACTATTTTACAGAATTCAAGCAGGAAAAAGTAGGCATTGGTGTTGTGGCTGCAATCATTTCTCTGACTTGAAATGACATATCCCATATCTGATTCCCACATGGATCCACAGGGGTGCTGATGCCATGGATCGATGGTACACCAGCATCTCTATGCAGGATACATATGGGAAACAAATAGCAAACATTGTACCTTGGTCACCAACAGGCCATGACTGATGGATATCTAGGACTGAGTACGGTTGCCTCACACAGAAGGATGGATGGGCTCATACACAGACAAAAAAACAGGCCTCAATCAAAGATATCCCTCACTACTGGCTGGATTGTTGCCCTTAGGATTCAAATGTTACTAAATATGTTCCAACATGATGTGAACACAGAGATCACTTCACTGGATGTGATTGCCTTACTGGCCAGATATGTGCAACCATCACATATCAACCTACATTGCTACCATCCAAATACACATACATAGTATATCACACCCTACGTAGATGGGATATACGAGGTATGTTCATATCCATCATATCAATACAATGTCTTGTTGGATGGGTGCACATATATAGCCAGTAAGGCAATCACACCTAATGAAATGCTCTCTGGCATCACATCTTGGAAGGATATTACTCCATCCATATGAAGGGTACATATCCACATACATATATGACCATTTCTACTTGTGTGTCACTGTAATGGGATAGCAATGGGTAATGTCATCATGATGTCATATCATTGCCATCGTTAACAGATGTGTCTTGATCTAAGTCCCATCCCTCCAACACTCATGGTTATACAGATATTGCTCCATGTGACAGGTGAAGATATCCATCATTTGACCACACGGAGGCTCTTCAGCAGAGCCAAAGTCACAACATATAGAGAGAAATACCTCTTTGGAATGGTCCACAGAGTGTGCTTGTAAATCATGCACACCCTGTACACCATTCCAATTAAGTATTGTTCTCTAAATGGGTTGATTTTGTCTCTGCTGAAAATCCCTCGTGTAGACAAATGACTGAAATCTACATCCGTCACATAGAGCATTATCTGAACAACCATGAGGGTAGGAAGGATAGGACTAACAGAGAACAACATCTGTTCCCACAATGTCTACAATCTGACATCAAGGTGGACTTAACCTTTGCCACCCCCCTGGAGGGATAGCCATCCCTACAAGTTGTGAAGACAAATATATGTTGTTGGATCTCCCCCCCCCCCCCGAGTTAAACAATGGTATTCGTACTGCTGAAAGGTGTGTTGATGCAAAAGGTATCACAGCTCAGACATGGATATGTCAGGGGCAATATCCTAGTGGCCTGATATTGTACAGTGGTGCTGTTACTACACAATCATATGGACAGCTCTGGTACAGGGACCAGATATCTACATGGGAGGGTGTAGCAACAGCCCCACTGTACTATTTCTGGCCACTGTGATATTGCACCTCAAAATGAAACCTTCACCCATAATAACTCAAACACCTTTCAGCAGTGGGAGTACCCTTGTTTACCCAGGGGGATTAACACAAACACATATATTTTTCTTCAACACATATCAAAGTAGAATTGTCTCCACAAACATATGGCAAAGGTCACTAATCACAACATCTTCTTCCTCCACACAGCTTACGGCCGTCAAGCCCAGCAGGAGACAGTGGAGGAGGCTATGTCACCCCCCAGTGAGGAGGACACAGAGGAGGGGACCAGCCGGTGGTCACCTTACCCACCATCACCATCCCCTCCAACACAGGCTGCACCACCCCTTCCAGCTGCACCACCACAGGCTGCACCACCCCTTCCAGCTGCACCACCACAGGCTGCACCACCCCTTCCAGCTGCACCACCACAGGCTGCACCACCCCTTCCAGCTGCACCACCACAGGCTGCACCACCCCTTCCAGCTGCACCACCACAGGCTGCACCACCCTTTCCAGCTGCACCTCCCCAGTACAGTGGCTGGATGCCACAGGAGGAGAGGTGGACACATCCATCCACCTCCACCAGCTACTACCCTCCATCAGCAGCACCACCACCGCCAGGGAGGCAATGGCTGCCAGGGACAGTGGCCAACACCCAATATGGGCCATATGCCTCCCAGATCAACCCACCCTCCTGGATGGCTCCACAGCATGCCCCAAGGTATGATCCAAGGTGGGGTCCCACCACCTATCAGTGGCCACCATATGACCCTTGGCCACTGGACTACACACACCTGGGCCTGATTGGTGAGCCCCAGCGCCCCCTACCCAGGGACATATTCACACCTCCACCAGCACACACATCTCTGGGCAGCTCTGCATCACTTGATGTGGTGGGCATATGCCCATCATCTGCACCAGCCACTCCAACAGCAGCCACAGCACCCTCAGCAGCAGCAGAGGATACAGCACCTCCAGCAGCAGAGGAAACAGCACCTCCAGCAGCAGAGGAAACAGCACCTCCAGCAGAGGAGGAAACAGCACCTCCAGCAGAGGAGGAAACAGCACCTCCAGCAGAGGAGGAAACAGCACCCTCAGCAGCAGAGGAAGAAACAGCACCCTCAGCAGCAGAGGAAGAAACAGCACCCTCAGCAGCAGAGGAAGAAACAGCACCCTCAGCAGCAGAGGAAGAAACAGCAGCACCAGGGACACCGGGCACATCCACCTCCAGCACCGCACGCCTCACAGGGATGGAGGCGGAGTGTATGGCCCTTCAGAGGAGACTACTCCGGTCGAGCAGGAGTACTGACAGCAATATCACCAGGAGCAGGAGGCAATCCAGGAGGAACATTGTCCAATTGGAGAGCAGGATCCAAGGTTTGGAGTCGGAGGTGTCCAGGGGGAATACACTACTCCAGCAGCTCAGGACTGGTGTGATGGACATGTTAACACAGGTCCTTGTGGAGCTGAGGGAGATAAACCGCAGGGAGAACCTGAGGATGGAGAGGGAGAACTTGCGTTCCACTGAGGGGTCTACTGCAACCACCACCCCCTCTAGTGTTACCCCTGAAGCAACACCTAGGGGGCAGAGGGTTACCAGGAGATCCACAAGGGCATCCACCTCTGGCACCCAGGCTAAGGCCCCCCACCCAAAGAAGAAAAAATGAAAGGCCCAACCTGTTAAGTTTCCCCTCAATAAAGAAAACATTTTTTTTTTAATTCCAGTCTGATCTGTTGTGTCTTCAGTTATGGATTGGGTGGCAGGGTTGTCTCCAATGCATTGCCATACAATGCAGTGAACACAACCTCTGCCTATGTGAAATGTTAGTGGGATGCTACAACATGGGTTCACACACACACCGTTGTACAAATTCAACTTGTAATACATCCCTGGAGCCATATTACACCACTGTGTTATATGGCGGTGTTGTGTGTTGAATTTGAACAACAAAACATACCCCTTAGCACAACAAATTGTACAACACTGAACATTTGTCTACATCATGTGCTGTGTTTAACCCTTTGAGTGCCAGAGTGGTAGACAACGCATTGTCAAGAAATGCGTTGGGGACCACTCTTGCACTCAGTGGGTTAATGGGATAACCAGACAAACAGCTCTGTGATTTAGCAGGGACATTATAAGCAGGATAGATAAATGGGACATGTATCCATGTTGTCTTGGATTCACACACTCATTGTGCAACTGACTTACTGAAGAAGCCAATGTTTTTAACCTAGGATTTCAACGTGTAGCACACACATTGATATCCTGGGCTGAGCATTGGGGTCTCCTGTAAGTTGAGTTGCTGTTTCCCTAAGGGTGTAACAGACTTCACCAGTGATAACACATGTCCACTTAGTCTGGTTGTTCGTTAGCCCATGTACTGAGATATGTCAAAGTGGAGCAAAATCTCCGAACATGGATTATACTGAGCAATACAGATACTGTGGACAGGTATTCACTGTGGAAGTATGTCCCCTGTATCACCTCTTCATCACTCCCACAACACATTGGTGCATCACTGCCACCATCATCTGTTTGCATTGATACATCACAGAGTCCAGTCACTGGCAAACAAGTGGTGGACTCCTGTGATGTGGGTGTTGCCTTTCCATGTATGGGGCATACTCTACCCTGGGTGTGGTAACACATTGACATATGTGTTCTCAAATATATCCTCCTACAGACACAGATAGAATGGTGATGGTTCATCTTTATTGTGTCTCAAAGTACATTAGAATGTACATGTGTTTTGTGTGTGTATTGCCTATATGCATTGAACACCTGTATGAGAACACTAAATGTACTTTGAAACTAAATTGTAATACTTCAGTAACACTGCTGCCCTGCTCATGTGTTGTCCATGAGGTTTGACAACTCTGTAGCTGAGCATCCTGACTGTACAGGTTACAACACTCAAGAATTAGTGTTTTCTGTGTCTCTATGAGAATGTTCCAGTAGAGGTTTGTGTGAACCTCAGGTCAAACTTTGCATCACCAACAACATCACCATAAACAGCAAGGGGTGATCTTCATGAAGGTGTTGTCAAGACATCAATCCAGTCACATGGAAGATCTTCAGTTCAAGGATGGATCATGTTACGGATGCCTGCGGGACAAGAGGACAGGATTTGGAGCAGTAGACCTGAACTGATCATCAAGCAACAACAATTTAGTCTTTTTCATCCCCTCAGTTTTCACAGTTACAGGTGAGTGCACAAACCATTGCTTGACAATGTGTTGTGTACTCATCTGTAACCAATTCTGTGGGGAACTAAGGACATGTGCATCAGTCCTAGGGATATGTGCCCCTGACATGTATACACACATTAACAAGTGTTCTGAGAGCTCCATGGAAGTAATGACATTGTGCTGCCACTGTGAAAGTGACAGTGGCAGCCCAATGTCATTTGTTCCATGGAACTGTTAGGACACATTTGTTGATGTGTGTATTCATGTCAGGGGCACATACGTCTGCACACTCACAGGTCTGCATGGAGTCCGTGGTAATCTGATCTACGTCTCATGACCTCTACATTGTGTGCCCATACCACTGTACATCCACCCCTGTGCTGCTCTTCTCAGCTGTAGCACAGTACAGGTCCCATATTGAGTCTGATGTCCCTTCTCATGCAAATCATTAGATAATACTCTTTCACTACTGGGCTAGCATGGTTGTTCAGGCTCTAATCATGGCATATCCAGTTAGTTGCTGTCAATCAAGCCGTGTAAGGTGATGAACATGGGTAATATGTTGTACCTTGTTTCTCCTGAGGTGTGCGTGATATCCTTGGGGTCTGTATGTCAACGTGGAGAGTGGAATGGAGGATGGTTGCTGAGTCCACACACACAATTTTCCACGTCCACTGCCAGTGCAGTGCTGTGTCACTGTTCCTGTGGGGTGAGACAGAACAAAATGTGCAGTGTGGTTAGTGTCACAGGACTGCTGGGGGACTTGCATGGATTGTTTGCATGCCTGTGTTATACTCACAGGTGAAGTATTCCGTGATGAGCCTGTCTCTGATCTGTGCCCCTCTCATGGTCTCCTCCACATGCCCGATGTCCATGGGCACTTCCTGTATGGGGGGGTCCGGGATGTGCTCCAGCAGCCTGGTGTCCACTGCGATATTGTGCAGTATTGCGCACGCCACAATGATGTCACACACCTTAGCCGGTGCATACTGCAGTGCTCCCCCAGAGTGGTCCAGACATCGGAATCTTGACTTGAGGAGCCCAAATGTCCGCTCAATAGCATTCCTGGTTCTGGCATGAGCCTGGTTGTAGCTTTCCTGGGCATGTGTTTGGGATTGGCCAGAGGGGTCAGTAGCCAGGACTTGCATCCATAGCCAGCATCACCTGTGTAATGTGAGTGACATGGTGAAACAGGGGAGCACATGTTGTGTGAATGATGCTTTTGTGTGGTGGACGTAGTAGGTGTGGGTCAGGTGCATGCTGAGCTGAGTGGTGTGTACGCCTGTGTATGTGGTGTGATTTTGTTTTGTGAACCTCACCCAGTAGCCATCCCCCTGTAAAGGTTCCATTCTCAAAATCTCTGTGGACTGAGGAGTTTTGTAGAATGTATGCATCATGTGTGCTGCCAGGATATTTTGCACAGACATTCATGATCCTCATGTTGCTGTCACACACCATCTGCACGTTGATGGAGTGGAAGTTCTTCCTGTTGATGAATATCTGTGCGTCACGTGCTGGGGCCTTAATCCGGACATGGGTGCAATCTATAGCACCCATGACCCTGGGCATGCCTCCCTTTGCGTAAAAGGCCTGCTTGACGTGTATCCAGTCCATGTCGGTGGTGGGAAA